>OX104129.1:58778746-59316246 GCA_944470555.2 Heterobilharzia americana | reverse complement strand
TATGGTTTTATTCAAAAGGGCCAATTAATTACAGGTTTGTTCAACATTACTTACTACACACAATTAAATGTAAATTTCACTATCACCTGATGGATTCCCCCCAAGGTAGTAAGGTTTGCCGATCACCACGTTAACATTCAATTGCTCGTTTGACAGTCAGTGGTTATTATGTTTAGTTTGCAATACACTACAAAATCTGACGGCTAATGAAGTCAAAGGTACATATGTTACTGAGAAAACTGATGTATCCACCAGTCAGGCAATCTCACTATCGACAAATCAATTTATCGTGATAACAATGAAGGGTGAAGTTACATACAGCTGACGAGTTCCACGTAGGACGAAACATGGCTCCTGGATTCCACTGATAGCCCCCACCAAGTTAACTACAACACAATGAATAATTAGACAATATCCAGGCATCCGCATAGGAGTCCACATGCCAACAGAGGTAGATCAGTTCGATCCAGAATAACTACACCAGACTACAAGTATCAATAAATAGTAATAACTGGTACCCATTTCACAACGGGTAAGTCGTGTATTACTGACCCAGCAGACGACTCTTTGGCATCTCAACAGATGAATGTTGCGTTCTGTTATCAGTGGGAACAGTGCGGCTCACTGAGATGAAGATATATCCAGTTGACGAGTCCCACGTAAGACGAAACTAGTGTCCTGGATTCCACTGCTAGCTATTAATTATTATGAATAAAACAAAATAATGTTCTTCAGACTAAACTTTCCTAATTATCAAAACCTGGGATTTATACTTAGCACAAAGTTGCCACGACTTGGGAAAATGGTGGACAAGGTGTTCTAGATATCGACTTGATGCTTTGGAACAAACCTATTATATTTCTATGTTGGAGTTCATATATTTGACTAGCATTCGTAATATTCAGTAAGATTATAAATCTTTGTTATGAAATGGCATGAGAATACATGAAATCCACAGTTCAATAATGTACAATAAATAACAAACAGTGTGTATATATTCATTCATGAACTTTTTATCATTTCTTCAGCGAAATAACATGAAGTGTAACAATGGAAGTATTGACTTCAAACTTTATTTTTCCCCAGGCAATAGTTAAGGATAATAATTGCACTTGTTAATCTTGTTAGTTTTTGCATGATAAAGTTATCAGGAAGACAACCAATCATGAGTCGATAGACACTCAGTGAAATGATGAATGACAATGGAGAAGTGTTTACAGACTCCTGAGCATTCAACCATTTGGTGATTGGAATCAGGTAGTGTGTGTACAAACAAGCACAAGCAGAAGGATGGATATTCACAAGGCAGTGAGTGATATGGATTCTACTTCACCAGACACCAGATGATGGACACACTACACTACACTACACTACACTACACTACACTACACTACACTACACTACACCACACTACACTACACTACACTACACTACACTACACTACACCACACTACACTACACTACACTACACTGAAAATCAGATCGACTTGATGTGAATGTGAAGAAAGTGGAGATGGAGACGCAGCCAACCTACTAGACACAAGCGAAATCATATGTTGAAGGGGATCACATGTAGGTGGTTCACATCACATCACATCACATCACTCACTATCTAGTGCAAGCAACCTACCTACCTTCCAAATCAAGTTGAGTGCCTTCAATTCAAGGAAGTTGGTGATGATAGACGACAGACAGTTGAATTTCAACACCCAGAACAGAAGGTGAATGAATGGCGAAACGACAAATGACATCTTCACGTGAGTCAGTCAGTCAGTCAGTCAGTCAGTCATCACAACAAATGTGAGATATTGAGCAACATGTGTGAAGAAGGCTGTGTGGAATAAGACTGTGACTGTGTGGTGTGAAGGCGATGTGGAAGGTAACCTGTATAACCGTGTTAGGGAGAAAGGAGCAGCAAGAGAAGACGAGGAATGGAATGGAATAAATCTCGACGGATACATGGAAGCTGGTAGAGGGAAAGAGGTGTATGGTGATGGTGAAGATGAACTAGTGCAGTGCGATGATGAAAAACGAAAAGTGGAACTGAACACCACCTATAAAACACTACACACGACAAAGAAGTGAAGAGAAGTGTGTGTAAAGACAAAAGACACTTCTACAACACATTGGCAAGTGGAGCAGAACAGGCTGCTACCTGCAACCTGCAGGAGAGACAGACACCTGACAACATTGTATCAAATAATCAGGTTACTATCTGGGAAGGTGGAGATCATTTCAGATGAAAGCAAAGAGAGTTAGTGAAGGAAAGCTAGTTAGCAAAGAGGGAAACCAAGGAAACGATGAGCTGAACACTTCGGAAAACTCTTGAATCCACCAACGCCGCCACCAACAACACCATCTACAACTCGTCCAGGAATACCACCACTAGTCCAATCACAGAACAATCAGTGAATACAAGCCTTCTGAGAAAAGTGAAGTCCTGAACGCTATAAAGTTTCCTAAATTCGGGAAAGTAGCAGGACCAGATGGAATTCAACCAGAAGCACTGAAAACAGACTCAGAGACATCAATAACTGATATGCTCATACCGCTATTGGAGAAATTTTGGAAGGAAGGAAGGAAAGGTACTGTCGATGGATTGGAGAATGGAGACCTAAGTGTTTGCAAGAACAGGAACTGGCGTGGAATCATGCTTCTCTTCACAATAAGCAAAATATTAAGCCGCATCACCTTGGACAGGCCTAAAATTCCATTCGGAGACATCTCGCGCCAGGCCAGGTCCTCGCATGGAAAATGAAAGGTTGTTCGTTTGAGGCGAGGGTGACATGGAGGAGATCATGTGAGGAAGAAATGATAGCTTGTGGTCATTCGTGGAGCCCAGTTGTAAAGACAGCAGAGGACAGAGTGCGATGGAGATGTGCTATTGAAGCCCATGTTCTACGAGGAACCCAAGGGACAAATAATAAATACTAATAATAATATTCACGTATTAGCATCGGTCCAGTTTAGCTACACCCATGATCTTTTCTAGCAGAATAGTCTTTATATCTTCGTTATTCTTTGGATTCATTAACACTGTTTGGGGATTCTTAGAGAAAACTGTAGATTCATAGAAATGTGATGTGATACACTGGTTAGCAGCACCAACAAGTTCGGTGGTTCGAATCAACTTTGTTTTTTTCGCATCTACTGGTTACTAGTCAGACATCTGCGTTTATATATTCTCAAACTGCGTTTCTTTATCCATCCGTTCTTAGACTTCTACGACGTGTAAGATCTAAATTTAGTTGAAGCCATTTCCTCTCCTCTCTTTACCTTAAATATAAACGAGGTGAGATGTCTATGCACCCCTATATACTCTTCTTCTGGATTTTCTCAAAGTTACTTCATGTTTTTTAATTGAATGTTTTGAATGAGTAAAATTTAGAAACACGTTAGAGATTTTTTAACAAAATACCAAGTTTGCTTATGGGCATAACTTTGAAAGGCTGACTTGATAAAAAACATTTACTCAAATCAAACCCGTAATAGTTTTATATCGTCAATTCTTTAGCTAATTAACACATCAGTGACATTCTTCCTTCATTACTATTTCTCCCCGTCCCCATCCGAATGATATGCATATTGAATACTACTCAAACATCACTTTATTGAGTGTCAAGGCTTTGCTATACATTAATCCTTATTTGGATAAGGGTATTGGACAAATTAAATATAGTTTTCCAATTTATAGTTTACCTGGTGGTGGCTAACAGTACATTTCAGGATTCACGTTTCGTTCTATTCAGGACTTGTACATATACTAAAAATCTCTCATAATAATAATAATAACCAGTAACCATTTCACAAGAGGTGACCCTCACTCCCCAGTTGCCTAGTAGATAATACTGATGTTTGAAGCAATCTGTCCAGAGTTCGAGTCTTAGTAGGAACACCATCTCTCACTGGGGTGCACATATATGCAGCTGACGAGTCCTAAATAGGAAGAAACATGCATACTGGATTCCACTGTTAGCTACCACTACGTAAATTACAGTATAAAGAATTTTAAGCCGATTTCGATGCGTCCTTGAAGAAACCTATATCCCAACAGTGGTTGATTAATTTCATCCAGTATAACACCCGACCGATAGCTGCTACACCCGACCGATAGCTGCTACACCCGACCGATAGCTGCTACCTTGACGTGGTGGTCGGGCTTGCATATCACAATGACCCAACGAGCTATGCTGGTGGAACGCTTGTTCCCTCGAGGTCCTACCATACCAGAAAGGTCTGTTGGGTAGTGGTTAGACGAAAAGCAGTTACCGTCATAGTGTAAATTGCTACACTATGATGGGGGTCTGAGGGCGAAGTCGTACTGCTGCTAGCTGGATGGGGTGTGACAGCAGTAAGGTGTTTCCCTTGGATGACCAGCAGTGCCAAGCTGATGCTGCCTTCTCAGTGGAAGGGGGGGTTAGAAAAGGTCGGCCCCAAAAATAACACACTCCACCACGCCCCACGGTCTGCCGGGCCGGCGGTGTTGGTTCACTTGTCGTTTCCTTTCGACCATCCGGCCCCAAAAATACAAAAATTCAAAATAATCATACTCAAAAGGCTGGGTGTGACAGGCCTCAAGCAGATGTCCGATGGGCTCTGCGGTCACACAAATCTCTTTCAGGTACCTTAAGAAGAAATAGCCTTCCACGGTGTGGGCAGCCGGGAAGTGTCAACCGCCCTCACAACTCTGTCAGCACCCAAGTTTCTTCTGACTGCTATCCTCCTCCTCCATCATTACCTTCTAATCTTCCTTCACGTCTCTTAATTAATGATGCTGCATCATCTTCAATTTCTCCTACCTCTGCAGCCTTCGACAACGATCTGAGTCCACAGAACAGCATCCCTGGTCTCCTTAAACCACGCTCCAAATTACATATTGGAGCCTTCAATGTCCGCACCCTCCGTCAAATTGGCCAACAGGCTTCGTTGGCAAAGACTCTAGCAACTCGAGGCATGGATGTGTGCTGTGTTTGTGAGACACGCATACAGGACCCAAGTGTGGTTATTCACCTGACCTCTCCTGACCAATCTGGTGAATCTGCAAAATTCACCCTTCGAGTTTCTGGAGATTCGATAGCTAGCTCTCGTGGTCTTGCAGGTGTAGGTATAGCATTAAGCACCAGGGCAGAAAACTCACTACTAGACTGGATCCCAGTTGATAGTCGCCTCTGCGCTATGAGGCTGAACGGCACAGTGAGAACTAAAAGGAATAGTGAGACTCGCCGTTGTCTCTTTGTAATCTCTGCTTACGCACCCACTGACTGTAGTTCGGATGAAGTGAAGGACGAGTTCTACCATAAACTGTCTAACCTCCTCTCGAAAGCCAAACGTTCGGACGTAGTGGTTGTTGCAGGTGACCTCAACGCACAGGTGGGTAGACTGAGTGAGGCAGAAAGGCACTTAGGTGGCACTTTCGGAATCCCAGCTGAACGTACAGATAACGGTGATCGCCTATTACAACTATGCTCAGATAACCGCCTATTTTTAGCCAGCACAAATTTCAGACATAAAGAAAGGCACTGTCTGACCTGGCGTCCACCGAGCTCGACTCAGCGATGGACACAGATAGACCACATTGCTATTAGTCATCGCTGGAGAGGATCGGTGGAAGACTGCCGCTCCTTCTGGAGTACGTGTTTGGACAGCGATCATGCGTTGGTCCGAGCACGTATATGCCTGCGTCTCAATGGACGTAGAAAAAATTTGGCAACAAAACCACTACGAGTTCTGCTGGACAACGAAAACACCAAAGCCGTGTTCAGTGAGAAGTTGGCTAGGCAGTTATCGGAACAAAAGACTGTCACTCATCCAGAAGAAGCTTGGTGCCATCTTCAGTCTACTGTAAAAGCAGCACTGGAGACTGTAGCCGACTCCAAGATAATGGCTAAAAAGAGCCAGTGGATATCAGCAGCTTCTTCCAAACTAATGGATGCACGTGAATGCATCCCTGCAGGCTCTGAGTACAATGAAGAGCGAGCGCAACTTAAAAATAAACTGACGAAAAGTCTGCGCAACGATCGTGAACAGTGGTGGGCAGCAAAGGCTAAAGAGATGGAAAAGGCAGCGGCGATCGGTAACAGTAGACAGTTATTTAGACTTATTAAGGAGACTGGGGGGAAATGGTCAACAACAGTTAGTGAGGTTATAGCGGAGAAGGACGGATCTGATTCACTCGCAGGGAAGGCGACTGGGACGATGGGCAGAACACTTTGAGGAACAGTTTAACTGGCCTCCAGCCACCATTGCGCTGCCCGCTATCCAGTCGGACCCTGAATGGGACATAGAGACAGGTCCCCCAACACTAGAAGAAGTTGAGAAAGCGGTAGGTAGCCTGAAACGGGAAGGGCAGCAGGACCAGACGGACTACCTGCTGAGGTATACAAGAATGGTGGTAGAGTTCTCTTAGTCAGGCTAACGGAAGTGTTAGCCAGTATATGGGAATCAAATACGATCCCCTCCGACTGGTCTAAGTCACTGATCATCCCAGTCTTCAAGAAAGGCGAGAAGTCCTCTTGTGATAACCACAGAGGAATCAGCCTGACAAACATAGTGTCTAAGATCCTAAGTTCTATAATTCTCCGACGCCTGAGTGGAGCTCGGGAACAGCAAGCCCGAGAAAACCAGGCAGGCTTTAGACCTGGCCGTGGATGTATCGACCAAATATTCACACTGCGCCAGGTCCTGGAACATAGGCATGCTTACAGACGCCCGACAATAGCTGTATTTCTCGACCTGAAGGCGGCATTTGACTCCGTTGATCGAGAAGTCTTATGGCAGTGTCTGTCACTGAAAGGCGTGCCTAGTAAGTACATCACCTTATTGAAAGCTCTCTACTCGAACACTTGTGGGCATGTTAGAGCCTATGGTGAGTTGTCCAGGGAGCTATACTCATCAAGTGGTGTCCGTCAAGGATGCCCACTATCCCCATTCTTATTTAATTTTATCATAGATATTCTTATGGAGGTTTCCCTCTCGTCACCTAATTACAAAGACGTTGACCCGATCACAGGTGAATTTTCCTTAGATCTAGAATATGCAGATGACATAGTCCTGTTAGGTGAAGACGCTGACAAGATGCAGAGTCTTCTGAACACTTTGAGTGGGAATTTGAGAATGTTTGGGATGCGATTTTCACCACCCAAATGCAAATTTTTGCTCCAGGACTGGTCTTCAGCGGTACCGCGGTTAACAATAGAGAGTGAAGTGGTTGAGTGTGTTGACCACTTCACTTACCTGGGAAGTAGGATCAACCCGGTGGGTTAGTTGCCGATGAGATTTCTGCACGGATACAAAAGGCTCGATTGGCTTTTGCCAATTTGCGCCACCTATGGCGCCGCCGTGATATTCGTTTGTCTATTAAGGGTCGCGTGTACTGCACAGCAGTCCGCTCTGTTCTACTGTATGGCTGTGAAACATGGCCATTGAAAGTGGAAGACATGAGAAGGTTACAGGTATTTGACCACCGTTGCCTTCGTAGTATAGGACGTATTCCGTGGTGTCACCATGTGAGTAATGCAGAAGTTAGGTGTAGAGTTTTAGGGAGAAGAGGTAAGTCAGTCGACGAGGTTGTGAACCTTCATCGACTGAGATGGTTGGGACACGTACTACGTATGCCTAGTCACCGATTGCCTCGTCACACAATGTTGGCTGAGGTGGGTTCAGGCTGGAAAAAGGCCCGAGGTGGCCAGACTAAAACATGGCACCAATGTATGAAGTCTCTGACTGTTGGTTTAAGCCATGTAGGACGATGCAGACTAGGTGGTTGGGGTCCACGGGACAAGAGGAACCAGTGGTTGGAGACCCTAGGTGATATGGCTCAGAACCGAAGTCAGTGGCGCAGATGTATACACACATTATCCTCATCTTAACAACGCTATACCGAATCTCACTATTTTGTCACTCCTCTTTCCTTTCTTCTCATACTTTATATTTCTTTTGACTGCATTCACTTATCTTCATCCTTCACCTCACTACCTTTTTACTTGATGTGCTGATATGAGGTGTGGCAACTCGGACCGTTACGCAGTAATGCCTGGTCCTATGTTGATAATGATGATGATGATGATGATCCAGTATAACAATGAACAGTTGGAAGCACTAACAAATAATAGTAATGGTTTTGAATTGTTCATAGATCTTCTTTCACTTTGATGTCTATTGAAATTTAAGCCTTCTCATTATCATGATATAACTTGACTTATTTATAACTATCAAGATTGATAGTAATTTTCTCCAGTGCAAAATTGTACTCACCAATATATATGGACTTTTTTAAGTTGGTTTTCATCATGGACCGACATCAGTTAAAGGAACATTAGAAACCTGGCAGCACTTCATAGCTATTTCGTCCTAATATAAGACTCTTCAGCAGTGCCCACTAACGATCCCGCACCACCAGGGATCGAAGTCAGGACCTTCAGGTTCTGAGGTCCATATTTCCAACTTCACGAAACAGTGCTACCGCCATCCAATATCATCGTGTCCTCATTAACTTGAGGGTTTGTAGGGATTTAGAGATATTTTTTAAGTTGGTTTCTATCATGGACTTTTTGGAAGTGTTGAATTCACTGCACTGAAGACATCTCAAGTCATATTCCAACGATGCAGTAAATATTGCTCTCAGAAAAATTACGAAAAAGTTGTGAATTCATTTATCAAACACAAAGTATAGTGGAAAACAGTTTTGTAAGTTGGCATTACTGAAGTTTTATATTGTTATATAATACTTATTACTAGACTGATCACCTTGTAATTTACTCATCAAGTGATAACACCAGTAATCCAGAGGCTAAAAATCTTGATAGCATTCTGATGTAAGTCTTCTACTCACTCTGGCCATCATCATCGTCATCATAATCTTGCTTGTGACTCACTAAAAGTTGTTTTTTTTATTAGTTGGTGAACCACCGAAAACCTGGGAGCACCGAACAGCTGTTTCGTCCTGCCATGGGACTTCTCAGCAGTGCATCCCCATGACTAGTACGCTACCACTAACCTACTAGGTCAGAATCCAATGATCCATATCCTCGCCCCCACCCCCCTTACTTCTCTCAATTCATTATATAGCATGATTCATTCATTGAATGTGATTAGAACCTGCATATATAAACACATACTAGAGAAGCATGAAGCTTGTTTCATATTTTATCCATTAAAAAGTCAACTACAGTTTGTTGTGATCGTACCATAGAACTGCATTATTAAGTATAGAGTAAAATGCATCTTTGTTCTGTATACTTTCTTCTCTGCTGATTTTTATTACAATCATTCACCACCCTTTAATCGCACATTTTCACTTCAGTACGTGTCTATCTTCCTCATGTTTCCGATGTTTTTCTCTCTTTGTGTCCATTAAATGATTTCATAGCAATACTTCACCTTGAGTTAATCACTCATTCTAGGTAAAAAATAATGCTGAAAACCAAATACCCCTGTCATGATAAGGGATTTATTTGTCCAATAATTGTAGACTGACTAGTTCTACTCTTCTTTGTCTAACAAATGTGATGCATTCAGCTTTGTACAATCAACTAGAACAATGGTAAAGCACTACCGAAATATATTTCTGCTAAAACCATCAGTTTATGACTGATAGATTTCGATTTGAGTGATACATTACCTGTGTAAATTATGGTTTTGCTTGTGAACGTAATGATTCTATACAAATAATTCTGAATATGATATTAGACAAAGAGATTGTGAAGTCAGTAAAGCGTATGGATGGATCCCTGCATAGTTGAGCGTGGATCAGTTGTTGTTGTGGTTTCTATCGAAGATAGATTTCAGGCTGTTTTATCACTCCATTTGGAAGGGTAACTAATAAAAACAAACATCAATGGCTTATTTATGATTTTAAATGATTGTTAGAATACAACATAACATTTCAAAATGGTAACATGTTTAAAGATGAAATTTTGTCAAGTTCTTATGAGAAGGGATGACCAGTAGAACAGAACATGTAATCAACAATAGCATTATGTGAAAATCGTGCTATAAAGCAAAGGAATAGAAGTAGGGAAATGTATACTGCTGAATTGTGACCCACTGGCTCATGCCGGCTTTAAAACCCAAAGGTCGTTGATTTCCATTACTCAGGAGTCCCACACTAAGAAGAAACAGCCATCCACTACTGACAGGTTTTCAATGATCCACAAACTAATGTCAATCCGTGATGAATACCCACTTGATAGAATAATCCTTCATGATTACACTATACACTAGTAAATATCTTTCAGTTTTCGAAACTATTTATGATCTATAATATAAAGAGTAAGCAAGAATATAGCGATATTCTCTTGTGATAGACTGAAATATTCAATAAGTCAACAAGAACAATTTTTCTGAGTTTTTTTGGAGATTTATTGACTTCAAGTTGGCAGACATCATGAACTGATATCAGTTGAAGAAACATTTGAAACCTGGGAGCACTGGACATCCCTTTCATCCTGATATGAGACCTCTCACCTGTGCCCACTCATAACCCCATCCTTAAAAGGTCGAAGCCAGGACTCTAACGTGGCGTAGGCCACTGTGTCAGAATCCAATGGTCCATAATTCCTACTTCTGTCGGTTCACCATTCTTGAAGCTGAAGTCAGAAGTCATGACCAGTGGAGTCAACCAAGTCAAACATGAGGACAGTCACTTAACGATGACATTGGGTGTAGCGCGCGCTACATCGTAAACAGACAGAAGTAGGGAATATGGACCACTGGATTTCTATCCAGTGGCTCGATGGTAATGTGGTCTCCACGGAACCTGAAGGTCATGGGTTCGGTCCATAGGGGGTGGGGTCATGTGTGCGCACTGCTGAGGAGTCGCATAGTAGGACGAAACAGCTATTGTTCAGTACTCCCAGATTTCAAATATTTCTCGAACGAATGTCAGTTCATGACGAATATCAAGCTGAAGAACAATTTTGTTAATTACTACTTCCTTACATCACTACCATATGTAAATACACATAAATGAGGCCAGTTTTTTTCCAAGAAAAATAATATGAGTTACCTTTGATTTCTCTTCTTGTTTATTTGTAAGAAAAACCTCATAATTCACTCTAACTGATGAATAGTTGTCTAGATGCTTCATAAAATGAAGTTCGTCTTGAGATTACTTAACCACACTTCAATGCGTTATCCTTCATATCTATCAAGGTGATTACTCTTCGTCTGTAGAATCTGTGACATAACCAATTATAAATATGCTCAGTATAAACTGCAACATCAAAATGCCAACGTTCAATGAAAAACATTGCCACAAGTATGATTTATCCGTTATTCCGTTAAGAAACAGAAAGTTGAACTGGTAACTTACTTTATCAAATAATTTAGTTAGATTACATCACTTATCACTTACTTATTGTCAACAAACACTTTTCTTTTGTCATTTTTAGTTTTATTATCATCAGTTTTAAGGTATCATTCATCAAGAACTGACATTATTTAGAGAACCAGTGGAAACTTGAAAGCACTGAAAGGCTATCTCACCTTAGTATGGAACCCCTTATCAGTATGCATTCACGCCTCCATCACATGCTGAAGTCAGGATCTTCACCTTTAGTGGATAATCACGCTATATTGCAAGTTGATAGAAGTAAAATGATGTAAACCATTGGATTCCAACCCGTAAGACTTGAAGGTCTTGATTTCCATCCATAATGGTGTTATGGGTGTGTACTGCTAAGAAGTTCTGTTTAAGACTTGTCAGCTGGGTGTATCTACACCCCAACAATTCAAATCGGTATGTCGATGGGAAATTATAAGTATTAGTAAATTAGAATCAAAGATACATGCAGATATCTGACTGCAGGGCAAAAAATCTATTTATACTATGTACATTGATGGAAATTCTCAAAATGCAATTGAACAAGTAACTCGTTCCATCAAGCATTTACTGGTTTCCTATTTGACATCAGTTGGCAATGAGGTATATGCAGATATTCTGTTGTCGTTAATCTCCATCCGTAGATTACGCTGTCCAGATACGACTCATATTAGCATCGTCGAACGCTGAGACATACTGTCATGTATTTACACAATCAACTTAATCTAAGCTAAGAAATAAGTAATTTTACTAAAAGTTAACACTTTAGACGGCTAACGAATGACTTGAAAGACCTTTGTCTCACAGATACAGCCATCTCAGTGTAAGAAAACTACTTCGGATACTTGAAATTTACGCCAATAAACTATTTTTATTACTATTTGTTGATATGCTTGTGATTCACCGTTGTTATACTGGATCGAATTGTTTGACCTTTGTTAGCATATGCCCTGCTACGCGGATGCCTCGATATTGCCCGGATACTTACTACGGTAGCTAACCTGGCTGTGGCTAGCAAAAGAATCCAGGATGCTCCTTTCGTACTACTTGAGATTCGTCAGCCGAACGTATCTGAACCCCAGTGTGGAGTGATGTTGTTTCCATTGAGAATCAAACCTCAAAGCCGTCGCTTCAAACACCAAAGCGTTATCTACTCAGTCACTGAGGCACGACCAAGTAAATTATCATGATGAAAACTAGTTTTATGTTTTACTTTTAAGCGAACTAGAGACCAATACATTATGTGACCTGCCTATAAGTTGCTATATGTTATTATTCGCTAAGATTTGTTTCCTAATAAGGACCGCATAAAATCTTTAAAGAAAACTGCTTTCGAGTTCAGTTAGGTGTGATCCATAAGCATAAATATCTAATACGTGATATCAATTGTACAAAAATGATGATTGTCCTGACTCATTAGCCTAGTGGACAACACTCTGACGTTTTGAGCGATCAAACTTTGGTTCAGTAAAAAAAAGTTTGTTTCAAAAAGTACATATACTGTAATTGACTTTTACCTTCTGAAAAGTCTTCTTTGGTAAGAATATGTCAAGGTATTTCATGACAATGCTATCATTATCATTACTATTATTACAATTATTACTGTCATTATTATTATTATTATTATTATTATTATTATTATTATTATTATTGTTAATGCTATTATTTGTCCCTTGGGTGCCTAGTGGGACATAGAGCTTCAGTAGAACGTCACCATTTCACTATCCTCTCTACAGTATTCCGAACATGGCACCACCACGACTAACAAGCCTTCATTCATCCCTCACACGAACGCCTCCATTTCACCCTCCGCTCCAACACCCAACTCGTCATTTCCCCTTCGGCTTCCACTCGACAACCTGACCTGGCTTCGTCTGGCGTCACCTCGTCTGGTGCGTCATGTCCCCAAACCGTCTTCTCAGTCTATTTACAATCAAATCCATTCCATCTCCACTTCCTTATTCTGCATATTAGTTGGGTGACGGGTGCTTGGTTGGTTGGTTGTCAGTCAGTCAGTCAGCTGGCTGGCTGGCTGGCTGGCTGGCTGGCTGGCTGGCTGGCTGGCTGGCTGGCTGGCTGGCTGGCTGGCTGGCTGGCTGGCTGGCTGGCTGGCTGGCTGGCTGGCTGGCTGGCTGGCTGGCTGGCTGGCTGGCTGGCTGGCTGGCTGGCTGGCTGGCTGGCTGGCTGGCTGGCTGGCTGGCTGGCTGGCTGGCTGGCTGGCTGGCTGGCTGGCTGGCTGGCTGGCTGGCTGGCTGGCTGGCTGGCTGGCTGGCTGGCTGGCTGGCTGGCTGGCTGGCTGGCTGGCTGGCTGGCTGGCTGGCTGGCTGGCTGGCTGGCTGGCTGGCTGGCTGGCTGGCTGGCTGGCTGGCTGGCTGGCTGGCTGGCTGGCTGGCTGGCTGGCTGGCTGGCTGGCTGGCTGGCCAGAGTTCCTTGTTGCTTATTCTTATTATTATTATGGCCATCCATCTGATCCAAGTTCAGTATCGAGTGAGAGAGTGTAGGTGGCAGCTGTTCATGAATGTCTGTCTGCAGTTTGTTGGAAATCCTTTTCACACATACATAGGCAGGAGTAGTCGTGGAATGCAGACTAGGATAGGTGAACAGATACCTAAATGACTTTGAAAACAGTTTAACACACAAATGCAGGTGACAGACATCCATCTTCATCTATAGCAAAAGGCATATCATCGAAATGAATCATATGGTGAATACAAAAACATCATTCAAGATATTATATAGGAGTAGTCAGGGAGCGCATACTGAAATTTGTCAAAGCATTAGCCATTAGTAAACTTAAGCCCCCTTTGCGCGTACAATAACGATTTATTGTTTCACTTAATTTACCTTGGTAATCCTTGGTAATCTGATCATATTACCAAGATCAGTGTCACAACCTTTTCATATTCATTATATCTTACCTTTCATTTTCATTTATAAATTGACTTGACAAGTAAACGTACGGGGGATTAGATTTTTCGAAATGTATTGCACAAATACACATCATATACTGTTAAGATAATCTTCTTCTTCTGATAACATTATTGTAAATACTGTTGTCAGTTATTGTATATGCAAAGTTAACGGTAGGTATTCACTTGTGTCAAAGAATGATGCCTATTAAACTGGTGTATGCATTACTCAAGCATATTTGGATAACAGTTTTCATTCAAAGGCTATCATAATTCACTACAATAAACCTGAAAAAATTTGTTCAAATATAACATTAGCAAGTATATTTGCTGAATAAAAATTGAGTATCTCATTGTGAAGTGAACAATTACATATGTTGTACAAATTACACTCTACAGAATTTCATACTGTACTCCTTTTTAACAATTGTCATTGTGCGAACTTGACAGACACAGAGGCTAATCACTAGTTATTCAAGCTTGTTATATACCCACAAATACGAGACCAAGAAAGAACACAATAGCGTATTCAGATGGAATAGTATATTTGTGAGGTCGTGCCAAGATACCGATACGTTCCAACTAACTGGTTAGAGGGTCGATTGCGAGCAGTGCAATGTAACACGACAGCGTACCAAATGACGAGGATGCTTGACCGTGTACCTTCAGCTTAGCCAGTTAAGTAAAACTATGAAGGTCAGCATCAATGTTGAATCTCATCGAACCCTCGGCTATTGATTCTGTAGAAATGCGTAATGCCACACTCCATTTTGTTTTCGACAGAAAATCACATTTACAAACATGTACAAGTAGTAAACCCTGTTAAACTCAATACATATCCATATCTTTACTAATCTATTTGTCCAAGTAGCGAAAAATAATATTCTGTTTCGACGAAATTATTCTCTAACCTATATATTCATGAGGATATAAAACAGTTTCCAGTCAAATGTCAGTATAAATTGCATGATAAAAGAAAGTTACGCAATAGAGAAATGAAACAAATCAGTGCAAAATAAAAGGAAAGTATCTGAAGTGACCGATCATACACGATGACCATCAGAAACAAGGAGATTGTACATACTTCCACCTGAACGTAGAATAATAGTTTCAACTTTTGAATTACTAATATTTCAGCTATCTCCAGATGTCTTAACATCACTCCATTTAAGTGTCTTGGTTGGACTTTGTAGAAAAGGTTTAAGGACTTCTGAAATGGAGTCAAGTTGATTGAGTTTACTGAGTGTTCTGTTACAGAGCTGAAGATTCATTTCTATTCTCTCCTTGTCAATCAGGGTGGATATTCCCCGCGAGTATGTTGCATAAGCTGGTTCATGGAAGCATCGATTGGCTTGGCTCCATAGAAGTAACCAAATGAATTCATACGTATTAACAATGCCCCTTTTCTCCAGCTATCCTTTGTGTACTGACGAACTGGTTCCTGGGAGGAAAATGTTTCTTATTTATGGATGTTAATAGTCCTTTTGAAATAGTTGATCTAGGGAAGAATGATATTTCGAAATAGTCTGCGTGACACGTTCTGCTTTGTTGATCCATTAAGAATGACAGACTGACCGGGAAGAGGATGATTTCTTTGAAATCATCTCCCTATTTATTCAATCTGGACTGATATCAGTCAGGGGGAAATTAAACACCTGGCAGTGCTCCACAGCTGTTTCGTCCTGGTATGGGACTCCTCATCAGTGCTCGCTCACGACCCCCACAGGGATCAAACCCGTGACCTTCCATGGCCAGCACGTTACCATTCAGCCACTGCGTCGGAATCCAGTGGTCCATATTTCCAACTTCGCTCAGTTCACGACATAGCGCAACCGCCACCTAATGTCATCGTTGAGTATTTGTCCTCACGGTCACCAGGCTTTCCCCACTGGTCATGACTTCTGATTGGAACTTCAGGAATCACCTCTTAAAGCTAGTCACCAATGATCACTAGTTCAAATGAACTTAGGGTTTTTGGGGATTTAGAGATTTTTTCATTTAATATTCATCGTGAACTGACGTCAATTGGAGAAACACTAGCAGAAACCATTTGTTTTCTGCGTGACTTCATCAGTAACCCAATTCATTGTTTGAAGGAACTTCTCAGATATACTTTCAACTTGCCTCTTAGATTTAACAATAAAATCTGCAGACAAATAGATGGCGTGAGAATTGGATCGTTTCTAGGAACCCTACTAGCTGACTGGTCTTTGGGAAGCCTGAAAAACATAAGTGTCAAAAATAATCAGCAATCTTTATATATGTAACGAGAATACGAACCTTGGAAACTTGCTTCAAACTTTCAGTGGCGCTTATCTTTTGATCAAGTTCACTCTAGAAGTAAAGTCGAACTCCAAATTCCACTTCATTGGTGTCCAACTTCAAAGAAAAAAGAACAACTGAGTTCAAAGATCTGTTTACAGAAAGACCACTTGGAATGAGTAGATAACAGATTTGAAAAGCTGTTTACCTTTAAGCAGAAAGACGAATCTTATCAGTTCACTGTGCTCAAGAATACATAGGATATGCATGCAGGATACTATGGATAATGAATTGAAAACTTACAAGAAATCCTGATGAGAAATTGATATCTACTAAAATTTTATAAACAAGAATCGAAAGCCAACAAAGCCTACGGAACTCGTCTTTAATGCTCGGAAAAAGATTTTACTATCGAAACTGAAATTCAAAGGAGATAATGCAGCAGATATCTTTAGAAAGAGACCATCGAGACATATACATAAAACATTCTTTGCCGCTAGTCTTATAATCATTTCCTACGGTCAGAAATGCAAAGAATAAACTGGAGCATTTGGTCACCTGTATGTGTGACCATAAGTTTACTTTCTCTTGTGGAGCCGAGCATTTACCAGCTTAAGTAAAGAACTCAAGAAAACTACTCAACCTATTTAACAAGGAGAGAATAGAAATGAATCTTCAGCTCTGTAACAGAACACTCAGTAAACTCAATCAACTTGACTCCATTTCAGAAGTCCTTAAACCTTTTCTACAAAGTCCAACCAAGACACTTAAATGGAGTGATGTTAAGACATCTGGAGATAGCTGAAATATTAGTAATTCAAAAGTTGAAACTATTATTCTACGTTCAGGTGGAAGTATGTACAATCTCCTTGTTTCTGATGGTCATTGTGTAGGATCGATTACTCTATACAATTTCTTTCTGATGTAACAAGTATTCCTTCTGTAATCACTTTGTTTATAGACACTTAGCAACTTTCCTTTATCGTGCAATTTATATTAATTATCATTTAGATCATCTGAGATGGAGCCATGGTTTTGCAGACTAGTCTTGATACAGGGTGATGATAGAAGGTGAAATGAACATTTCGACCACGGCCACATTCGAGCCAGAAACTACCGAGTTTCCAACTGGATGCTCTACTAACTGAGCTGCGAAGTCCTACTGAAGATCAGGTTTTATTTCACTTAGCTTATTAAGGGTTTTGTCCCTTTCTAATTCAGTTACATTTGGATTGGGACGAAGTGTCCTGACTATGTAGCCAGTGTGAATACGACCAAGTGGTTGTAAGGCGTCATGAATTCACATGGTAGTAGAACAGAACCCAATTTGTGATTGAAGTGAAGTAAAAATATGGTCATCAGTCGAACCCCCGCAGCTCAGTTAATAAAGCATCGGACTGGAATCCTAATGGTCTCTTGTTCGAATATGACCGCGCTTCAAATTTTCATTTCACCTTCAATCATCACCCAGCATAAATATATTAACCTTTGACCGGAAATTACTCTGAAATGTTCTACTATTCCTACTAAGTATGTTCACGAATGTTACAGTTAAGAAAATGAATTCACCGAAAGGGAAACTTTTTCTTTGCTACAGTCGTTTTCTGTCTTTTCCTATGAAAATATTTGTTTTGTAGATCACTGTTAGGTCATCAAATGTTCAGTCATCTGAAGATTTACTTCTACACTTTAGTCAGGTTGAATGATAGTGTCCAGTTTACCGTACTTTTTAATACGAAAGTTATTATCTTATCATTTCGTGTTGCTTGAACAGTCACATTGAGGTTATAACCGCCTTAACCATCTTCGACTACACATTGAAGGATATCTATACAAAAATACCCATTATAATATTAGTCTTACGTTCAATGAATAAATTTCTCTTTTTACTGCTTGAAGAATACGCGAACAGAGTCACTCTTAGCTATGGAAAGGTACAAGACTGACAGATGACAAAATATGACATACTTAGTTGATGTCAGCACTTATCTAAAAAAAAATATGATACTATTTGGATTCTACTGACCTAGTTTTGTTTAGCAACGAGACTGTCTAAATAGACCACTGTTGACGTAAACGTTTGCCCACTTTAACTGCTTATAATTCCTCCGATGGACGGTTCAGGACAGACAAAGATTTTCGTCATGTTTTTCTTTCTTATTTTATATTCCAACATGTCATTTACCATTATTAGTATTTCTTGATACTTGTAATTTTCTGTTGGCAGACAGAGTTGAATTACTCGATCTCTGTTGGTAGATGAACTGCTATATGGAAACCTCGATCCCCCTAAACAACATCACTCATTGGGGTCCAGGTACATCCAATCACTGAATCCCAAATAGGACGAAATGTGCGTCCTGGATTCCACTACTAAACACAACCAAATCAGATAAACAATTTCTTCGACTGTTGCTATACTTTTCTATATGTAGTGTCTACAGAAACCAAATATTACACAATCTCCTCTACCGATACCATCTGTGCTAACAAAAAGAAAGTAAAGAGCGATTAGTGATTTGCTTCATGATAAAATTTCTCCAAGTTCTAATCAACAATTGTGGTCGATTGGGTAAGCCAAGTTGAAAGTCATCACAGCTGTTTAAAAGTGGTAATGGATAAAGATCGTACCAACTGACAGAAACCAAGAAATGTGGACAACTTAGTTATGACTCAGTGGCTGAACGAAAAAGCTCTCGGAGGTGAGCACTGCTGACGAACCTCATAGCTTTCTAGTGATCTCAGACATTGAATGGTTAGCTAGATGATGTACGTCCATGTCGAACACCAAATTTAAAACATAAAATTCCCACAAACCTCCAAACTGAAGTAATCCATCATCAAATTCATCGACAGTTCACCTGATATTCAGTAAACAAAAGTTTCATTTAAAAAGTACACACGCCATAACTGGTGGTGCTGGTGGTGGTGGTGGTAGTAGGTTGGATATCTTCATCACCTCTGTCTTCTCTATGTTCATTTGAAGTCCCATCTTCGCTGCCTCACGACGATGCTATAAATTTCACTCATTCACTTACTGTATGTTTTTCTTAAACTGATTTCAGATCAGGATGTCATCTCCTTGGATCCCTTTTGATGGTTATGTTTCGCCTCAATATCGGATATATCTGCTTGATTTCCTTAGGTCCTAAGACAGAAGGCTAATTCACACCCGATATACTCTGATTTGTAGAGAGATGACAGTGGTTATTGCAGTTAAAGCTCTCAGAGGCATACACCTATTGATTCGCCTAAAGTTTTCCGATGAATTGTACAATTACGGGACCAGTGTGACCTTCAAAATTGACTTCCACAAAATAGTTCATGGTCGTCGCCTACCAGCATACCTTGTGTATTCTTAATATGCTAACTATAAATTATCTCTCTTCACAAAACGTTTACACACAGTAACTCCGACAACTACCACCAACACGATATAATTTATCTTTATTACAACTGAATACATGAGTATTTAGCTGCTTTTAACATCAAATGCAAAAAAAATATACGGTTGGTATTCATCATGGAGTGATAATAGTTGAAGGAACATTAGAACATAGGAGCACGGGAAAAATGTTTCGTCAAACTATGGAACTAATCGTCGCAGAATAATTCTCCTCTCCACACCAAGCAAAGCATTATGCCACATCATCCTGGAGAGAGAAACTGAAAAATGCTCTGCATTACAAATTACGACTGGAACAGACTGGATGGCCGGGTTCAGTAATGAAAAATTACGTGCATATCAAATTTCAACGCCACACTACGCGTCATCATAAAACAGAATATAGAATGCCAGTCAATAGGCTTTCAACAACATCGACAAAGGAGCAATTTGGCAACCACTGGCATCTACACCACAGTTTTACTATCACAAATCCCATTCAACATCATTCTACACTTACTATATGCTATATGACGACGCCACATACCGAGTGATTCACAATGGAAAGCTCAGTGGTGATACCTTCGAAGTGAAGTGAAGTGAAGTGAAGTGGAGACAGGAGTAAGATGAGGTGGCCGCCTACTATCAACAATCATCTTCCCGCCTGTGATCGACTGGACACCACTGGACTACACTGAACTGGATCATGCAACACACAACTGTGAGGAGCTGTTAGAGGATGGGTGAAGGTTGTTTGAGCAAACCGATGGAAATACCCTAGAAGAATCGCATTTCGCTAATGATGATTTATGTCTAATGTCTTGTCATACAAGCTCGAAGATCTACAGATCTTGTAAACCAACAAGTTGTCATAAGAGACAGGAAAGACGGCATTCCCTTCAGGTGAACATAGAGAAGACAGAGGTGATGAAGATATCCAACCTACCACAACCACAACCACAACCACCACCACTACCACCAACAACAACAACAACAAACACCAATCGACATCAATAGGAGAAATCTGAAGCAAGTTGTCTCTCCCACCTACCCACCCACCCACCTAGGCAGCATCGTCTCAACTACAGGTGGCATCGGTGGCACACATGAGGATGTGAAAGCCAGCCACGATCGGAAAGACAGCAACATACACCTTCCCTCATTAATCCCAAATGACCAGTGTGTGTTGAGATGAACTGCACTACACTACACCACACTACACTACACTACACTACACTACACTACACTACACTACACTACACTACACTACACTACACTACACTACACTACACTACACACCAAACTACACACAACTACACACCAAACTACACTACACTACACTACACTACACACCAAACTACACACAACTACACACCAAACTACACTACACTACACACCACACCACACCACACTCAGCAAGAAGTGTCAACAACATCTGGATTTCCAACACTAATATCAGTCAAGTGAGTCAGTGTTTCTGTGTGAGTGATGGTTGGGAGATTTGGCACTATACGGAAAGCATTCCCAACAAACTGTTGACATACATGATGAACAGCTTCCACCTACTCTCTCTCTCTCTCTCTCTCTCACTCGATACTGAACATTGATCAGATGGATGACCAGAATGGTGATAAGAATAAGAATAAGCAACAGGGAAGGAGGAACAAGGGACAAGGAATTGTGGCTGACCAGCTGGCCAGGTGGCTGGCTGGTCGGCTGACTCACTGACTCACTGACTGACTGACTGACTCACTCACTCACTCACTGACAACCAACCAACCAACCAACCAACCAAGCACCCGTCACCCAACTAATATGCAGAATGAGAAAGTGGAGATGGAATGGATTTGATTGTACATAGACTGAGAAGACGGTTTGGGGACATGACGCACCAGACGAGGTGACGCCAGACGAAGCCAGGTCAGGTTGTCGAGTGGAAGCCGAAGGGGAAATGACGAGTTGGGTGTTGGAGCGGAGGGTGAAATGGAGGCGTTCGTGTGAGGGATGAATGAAGGCTTGTTAGTCGTGGTGGTGCCATGTTCGGAATACTGTAGAGAGGATAGTGAAATGGTGACGTTCTACTGAAGCTCTATGTTCCACTGGGAACCCAAGGACAAATATTAATAATAATACGGGTTAATGGGACTCCTCAGCGATGCATACTTATGTCCGCACCCTTCGCAGATGGAACCCAGGTCCTTAAGTTTCGACGGTCAGCACGTTTCCATTGAGCTAGTGGGCTGGAATTCAAAGTTCATATTTCCTACTTCTATCAGTTGGTGTTATAAAACTACGTGCATTTATTGGTTTCTTTGAGTAACTCTCCTCATGTTCGTAAGATAAGATAGATATTTGTATCCACTTATCAAGAAATGTCTTCTCAAGTTACCTGTCACTGCATCAAAACAACAGTGTCATTTTAAAGTCCCTATTATCAAAGATATTCTATATCTTTATTGAAAACTCTTTTCGGTTGGTAATACTGAAGATGCGTGACAATTTAAGATCATATAAAAAGAAGGCATATTTTTACTGTGAATATTATCGTCGATCCAGTTCCAAACAAGTTTATTTCCAAGCAAAGTGAGCCTCCTTTGCAAGGTCACATATTATTCTACCAGTTAGGAGTGCATAAATAATTTACCCTATGATCTCTACTTCATCTTCTGTTGAGATACATTTATGTTACTTTAAAATTCTACCATGCTTAGTAAACGCTTTGATGTACTCTGCATTTATTTACTGGCTAAATATATATTATTCAATTATTGAAAGCACCATACTGTATTTGAACTGAGTTAATTGACTAGCATTCCGAGTAATCTTTTTGTTTCACAACCACAGAATGCAATGCCATCCCGATAGCTTTCAACAAAATCATCCATCTGATACAATGAAAAATATTTCCTGTCATCTCCGTGCTAATTGACCTTAAAATTCCTATATAAAGTGACATTTGAATTTTGAGGGAGTTGTGAGAATTTGGAAATATTTCAAGTTGTTATTCATCTTAGACTGACATCAGTTAGGGGAACAAAGGAAACCTGGGAGCACTGGACAGCTGTTTCATCCAACTATGGGACTCCTCAACAGTGCACACCGATGATCCCACACCACTAGGGATCGAACCCTCAACCTTCAAGTTCCGTGGCCAGTACGTTACGATTGAGCCATAGAGTCAGAACCCAATGGTCCATATTTCTAACTTGTTAGCAATCGTCCCATACTAGGACGAAACAGCTGTCCAGTGCTCCCAAGTTTCCTTTGTTCCTCCAAGTGATATCAGTCTAAGATGAATAACAACTTGAAATAAAGTGACACATTAAAATGCTCCTTAATAACCACTCTCTGAAATGTATTAAGATATATTATGCGCACTTATAGGAGAAAGAGTTGTAATGTTAGTTGTGATCACAATATGTCTAACAGGGAATTCAAATCCTCTGTAGTGATGCTGTATAAACAAGGCATATTGGAAATCCTAAAAATGCTGTGATTAGAGGGGGGGTGGAGGGGCATTTAATCTCGCGAACTCACTTGGAGAGAAACTCTGCAGGCCAAAAGATCCAGTAGAGTCAGCTACTAAAAATTACCTAATCTATGAAATATCATGTCATCATTGTGAGGTCAAGTATGTAGGTCAAATTAGACGATCTGGGTCAGTCAGAATAGCACATAACAAAGATTTAGCGAGACAAACAACAGTAGACTCTATTAAGATAAATAATTTAGAGAAGAACTCGACTAACACTCTGCATCCACTGAGCCTATAATCACACTACATGATGGGTGGGATAGGATGATGAATCTAAAATTCAATTTAGTTAGCTAGATGGAGGCAGAGATTAATCATAGAATATTTGTTCATTGAATCAATACCTAACACATGTAACAGGACTGATTCATCACATACTGCAGATATCTGGAAAAGTTTACTACCATTAAAATAAAAGAATGAAGAACCGTTGAGCTATCTAAAGGAAGTCCAAATATCGTATGATTATTTTGATTTGAATGTGAGCGATAAATTCTCCTCGAAAGGTCATCCCGTAAATTATACAGTATCAGTGTGTACCATATCGAATGTACAATCCAGTATCGAAGTTTACTCTACCAAAGTGCCGAATGTTTACTCTTCCATTATATAAGCCGAACCTCCGCAAACACATAGATATCATTAGATATAAATACCATGTTCACCATTACATGTAGGAGTATATGCGACACGCGTATAACAAAAACTGCCACTACTACTACTATTACTACTACTACTACTACTCACACTACTACTACTCACACTACTACTACTACTACTACTACTACTACTACTAATACTACTACTACTACTAATACTACTACTACTAATACTACTACTACTACTAATACTACTACTACTACTAATACTAATACCACTACTACTACTAATACTACTACTACTACTACTACTACTACTACTACTACTACTACCCACACTACTACTACTACTCACACTACTACTACTACTACTACTCACACTACTACTACTACTACTCACACTACTACTACTACTACTACTCACACTACTACTACTACTACTCACACTACTACTACTACTACTACTAATACTACTACTACTACTAATACTACTACTACTACTAATACTACTACTACTACTAATACTACTACTACTACTAATACTACTACTACTACTAATACTAATACCACTACTACTACTAATACTACTACTCACACTACTACTACTACTACTAATACTAATACTACTACCCACACTACTACTACTACTACTAATACTACTACTCACACTACTACTACTACCCACACTACTACTACTAATAATAATAATAATAATAATAATAATAATAATACCCACACTACTACTACTAATACTACTACTACTACTAATACTACTACTCACACTACTACTACTACTACCCACACTACTACTACTACTACTACTACTACTACTACCCACACTACTACTGCTTATATTTTTATAATGAAATGACCAAACATCAAGTGTAAGTAAGCGAATGTATTTTTGCCCTAATAGTCACAAATAATTGAATTTCCAAAACACGTAACCTTTTTTCAAAGCATAATTAGGAAATGTTTTAATTAATTCATAAATCTTAGTAAATCTCTCCTAAAAGGCAGTTTGAATATGCTTCATATTATCATGCACTTACTTGCATTGCATGTGATTATGCATATGATGATGTTGAAATTTCATTTTCTCAAGCTATCTGGCCAACATTATTCAGATAGTAATTTAAGCATAGTAACAAATTTGTAATGGTGAAATTTCACAGGTCATCAAACAAAGAGATGAAAAAGAGTGGAGACAATATGACTACGTCTTGTGGTTGAGTTTGCATCCATCTTTGTGCGTATATATGTGTATAAATATGCATATTTATACATGTATATTATAGCTACCGATGAAAATCGAATGCAATTTTGAAAAATCAGGTCACTATGATTTTAATCAACGTGTTTATGTGCACGTATGTGTATGCATGTGTGTGTGTGTGTGTTGGTAATAGAATTTTGGGGTTAGCAACAAGATAAAGTCATCAAATAAGGAAGTCGCATATGAAAAAGAATTTCGGTGAATAATTATAATAAATTTTTACGAAATGATAATTGAAAGTGTTGTGAAAATCTCGCTTATGACAGGAGTCGAACCAATCAACTTAGATGTAATTGAGAAGACGAGAATTAGGGAAATCCACTCAAGTTTCCAGGTAATCGATTCATGCATACATTGTGTTATCATGGGGAAATGGTTTGATGATCATTTCTATTTCATAGTTGTTCATAGGCTTAGTGACTTAATCAACCAACCACAACCAAATACGAACCATTCGAAAAAGATTATTTGACAGTGTTCATCCTCATCTTGAGCTGAAACTATTCTCGATCGTGTCAAAACTGAACTTGTAAGGATTGCCAACTCTACCCTACTTTTAAAACTTCGGTTAGCGGAGTTGGACTAGAACCTCATAGCCAGTGACTAAAAACTGAACTCTATTAACTAGAACAGTT
The DNA here is from genome assembly GCA_944470555.2 of Heterobilharzia americana. Lineage (NCBI taxonomy): Eukaryota > Metazoa > Platyhelminthes > Trematoda > Strigeidida > Schistosomatidae > Heterobilharzia > Heterobilharzia americana. The sequence continues at coordinate 59,290,325 of OX104129.1, read as the reverse complement.
GAACGATAACACTGTAACACTCAGTGACGAAAGCAGGAAAATATGAACCAGATTCGGTCGTAACATGTTTACCACGACATGTATTTACGCTTGGCGTGAACTCTAAGGAATTTTCGGATGTGTAACACTGATGAACCCAAAAGAAGAATATAAATCTCCATGCTAGAACAGAACACAGAATGACAGTCAACCGCATCTTCACTTCAATTTAATCAACTTTGATAAGGCCTTCAACAGCATCGACAAAGGAGCAATTTGGCAACCACTGGCATCTACACCACAGTTTTACTATCACAAATCCCATTCAACATCATTCTACACTTACTATATGCTATATGACGACGCCACATACCGAGTGATTCACAATGGAAAGCTCAGTGGTGATACCTTCGAAGTGAAGTGAAGTGAAGTGAAGTGGAGACAGGAGTAAGATGAGGTGGCCGCCTACTATCAACAATCATCTTCCCGCCTGTGATCGACTGGACACCATTGGACTACACTGAACTGGATCATGCAACACACAACTGTGAGGAGCTGTTAGAGGATGGGTGAAGGTTGTTTGAGCAAACCGATGGAAATACCCTAGAAGAATCGCATTTCGCTAATGATGATTTATGTCTAATGTCTTGTCATACAAGCTCGAAGATCTACAGATCTTGTAAACCAACAAGTTGTCATAAGAGACAGGAAAGACGGCATTCCCTTCAGGTGAACATAGAGAAGACAGAGGTGATGAAGATATCCAACCTACCACAACCACAACCACAACCACCACCACTACCACCAACAACAACAACAACAAACACCAATCGACATCAATAGGAGAAATCTGAAGCAAGTTGTCTCTCCCACCTACCCACCCACCCACCTAGGCAGCATCGTCTCAACTACAGGTGGCATCGGTGGCACACATGAGGATGTGAAAGCCAGCCACGATCGGAAAGACAGCAACATACACCTTCCCTCATTAATCCCAAATGACCAGTGTGTGTTGAGATGAACTGCACTACACTACACCACACTACACTACACTACACTACACTACACTACACTACACTACACTACACTACACTACACACCAAACTACACACAACTACACACCAAACTACACTACACTACACACCACACCACACCACACTCAGCAAGAAGTGTCAACAACATCTGGATTTCCAACACTAATATCAGTCAAGTGAGTCAGTGTTTCTGTGTGAGTGATGGTTGGGAGATTTGGCACTATACGGAAAGCATTCCCAACAAACTGTTGACATACATGATGAACAGCTTCCACCTACTCTCTCTCTCTCTCTCTCTCTCACTCGATACTGAACATTGATCAGATGGATGACCAGAATGGTGATAAGAATAAGAATAAGCAACAGGGAAGGAGGAACAAGGGACAAGGAATTGTGGCTGACCAGCTGGCCAGGTGGCTGGCTGGTCGGCTGACTCACTGACTCACTGACTCACTTACTCACTGACTCACTGACTCACTGACAACCAACCAACCAACCAACCAACCAACCAAGCACCCGTCACCCAACTAATATGCAGAATGAGAAAGTGGAGATGGAATGGATTTGATTGTACATAGACTGAGAAGACGGTTTGGGGACATGACGCACCAGACGAGGTGACGCCAGACGAAGCCAGGTCAGGTTGTCGAGTGGAAGCCGAAGGGGAAATGACGAGTTGGGTGTTGGAGCGGAGGGTGAAATGGAGGCGTTCGTGTGAGGGATGAATGAAGGCTTGTTAGTCGTGGTGGTGCCATGTTCGGAATACTGTAGAGAGGATAGTGAAATGGTGACGTTCTACTGAAGCTCTATGTTCCACTAGGCAGTCAAGGGATAAGTTAATAATTAATAACAATAATTGTTCTGCTTCACTCAATGTATGGGAATTCAGCACTATACCATTTAGTAAGCACTGGCTATTTGAAAAAAAATTTAATTTATCACCTTTCTCAAGTACATTAATCATTAAGTGAAGTGATATCAATATCCAGGAAGGTGAAAGAAGCATAACTTCCCACCGATTGCCTCCGTCCAACCACCGTCTATCAAAATACACCTAAATTGGTAGGCACACTCCAAAATGATCTGTTGGCCAATGACCAGCCGATACGTCTAGTTCAATCTAATCAGATAGGTGGGCGACTGTGAACCGAAGAACTCGCTTTAGTAATGGATAACGCTTAAAAACTGTTAAAAATTCACTTTATCTCAGTAATATCACTTTTCAGTTAGTACTTTTTGTGCTTATGTTTCCTTAGGAATTCATTATACGCTTACTTTTTTTCCAATTCTAAACTTAATATTCAGGTACGACGCTGCATCCAACTTTTTCTTAATTACTGTTCATCAACTCCTTTTTATCCATTTACTGAGTAAGGCAGCGAAAACTTCTGTTGACATCTAATCTTTGGTATGGAAACAATTTGTCGGGGTCAAATGGAGTGTTTTGAAGCTGACGTATCGGATATATCATCACCATAAAGTGTTTCCATCGCCAGTAATCCATAGCGATAGTTATGATAAACATCCATTATCTAAGTCAGTTATTCCAACGATCTGTCTCTCTCTTTTCCCCGCCATATAGCACCATTCAAACATGTGCAGAATATGCAAAGAGTCGAAGGACACACCAAACTCAGTTGTTATGATACTTGTAATTTCCCGTTGCTATATACGATCGAATCACCCAACCTCTACTGTTGGCAGATACGAAAGCCTCGATACTGCTGGATATTCATCATGTTATATTAATCTTGGTGACTAGCAGAGGAATCCAGGATGAGCGTTTCGTCCTATTTGAGACCCGTCAGCTGAACGTACGTGCACTGGAATGCGGAGTGATGCTGTTCCCACTTAGGCTTGAACTCATTAGCCTTCACTTTAAACACCAGAGCGTTATCTACTAAGCCGCTGGGGAACGATAGCCACTTCTTGTGTAACGGGTATCACTTGTTGTTATGATAGTTATAATTCCCCGTTGATGTATATGGCCACTGACATGAATATCCAACAGTATCGTGGCACTCACATAGTAGTCCATCTGCTAACAATAGAAGTCGATCAATTCGGCCCGGCATAACAACGTGGAAATTACAACTATCATAACAACAACTGATACCCGTTGCATAATAAGTGGCCTGATCGATAACGCTTTGGTGTTCGAAGCGATGGGCAATGGATTCGATTCGCAGTGCGAACAACATCATTCTACAGTGGAATGCAGATACATTCAGCTGACGAGTCCCAAATATAACGAAACGCACATCCTTTATTCCACTGTCAACTCTCTTTTCTTGTTTTCTCTCTTTATTCACACTGAATCACGTGCCCTGTATACAATCCAGGTAGACATGTCATTTCCCAATATTTTATCGTCATCTCTATTCTAAGTCTCTGCTTTGTTTACTTGTTTGTATGTGTTTGTAGGTGGATATTTGTGATAACCTTGTGGGCTTCATATGTCCGCTTGCCTTTGTCTTGAAGAGTAGGGAAGATACCAAAATCCTGATGAACATGTGGATAGATAAAAGTAGTTGTATGTGTGTATGTGTGTAGTATGAGCCAATCACGTCTTTCTGTATATACACATAATTTTTTTGACACATGTCATGAAGGAAATTAAACCTCTGTGTACCTGATTAACCACCTGAAACAGATGGTGGTTAGGAAAATATGACAAAAAAATGCAGATGACTGTTAAAATTAACATAAAACACAAAGAATTATTTGATTATGGCTATTATGATACAACATTTTTGTATGCTTTTCTTTCTACACATCCCCTCCTCCTGGAGAATTAACCAACCGAACGAAGAATGTGATCCATGACCCGTATACATACATATGATTCTCCTGTCATCTTGTGAGATAAAATAACTTCAAGACGAATCTGTTGAATAGTGTTAATGGTCAGTGGACAAGGTGTTTAAGGGTCAAACTGTGATGAAAACAACCGTTAGTTAGTTGGCACCACGAGAAAAAACCGAAAAAGAAGACCATATGTTGTGGTTTCCACAGGGGATATTTTCAACTCTAAAAATATCAGAAATCACTCAACTGTTAGAAAACCTTATCTATTAAGAGGGAGGGGTAAACTGAAACCAATATACAGATTTATTAATGGATAGTGGATAGCCCTGGAATCCAAGAAGCAGGTTTCGTCCTATTCAGGACTCGTCAGCTGCCACTGATCGGTGTTGTCGCCACCAGGAGTCGAGCCCGGACTAATTGCTTCAAAAGCCATTAGGCGACTGAGTTGTGACCACTACTCATGAGACGGGCATGATATAGTCTTTAAATCTCTGTCGTTGTTTGAACCGAAGTGGTCGACCGCTATTGACACGTGGTGTTTGAAGCATTTGGTCCCCGGTTCGAGTCCCAGTGGCAGCTGACGAGTACCACCAAAAGGGATGCAACGCAATTTACAGAATCCACTGTTAGCTACCATTCATCGTGAATACCGACAACATTGGGACACCCGCACAAGAGCCCATATCCAACGTAGGTCGATTAATTCTTTTCGACCAGTGACAGGGATTGATATGACATAAAATCAAAGACCAATTCAGCGATTGTTGCTATCTGTTTGAGTCTTGACAATCTAGTTCAGTCAACCAAAGAGGTTTCAATATTTTCTACCATTTGACTACGCATTATCAGACTACTCAAATGAATTATTGATGCATGTTAGCCTAATCATATGCCCACCCCAATTGACTTGAAGGAAATTACTCAATGGATCACATAGATCATTCTTGACCCGAACAGCTTAGTGGTAACGTCACTGACTACAACATTGGGTGGCACGGGTTCGAATCTCGGCCGTGACGTCAGTTCAGTAGAGGTTGCAAATACGCCTTGCTGACAAGTGCCAACAAGCATGAAACCAAGGTCCAGGGCATCCTGTCGACTGCTTCCAACCAACTCACATCTGACAAAGTGCATTACGATGTTGAGCTGCCTATTGTGGTAGCCACATTGTAAAATACTCAGTACTTAGGGACTAGATGACATGAAGTTGATTACCCTCCCATGACCAATCAATGTGTACACAGGCTACCTGTTACAATTTGTGCTACCACAAGAATTCGAGGTGAACACCGACCAGTGGAGTTCATAACACGTTACGTTATACTATTACACCATTCAGTCATGTTTTTTGTTTTCATCAGAAAGATAGATGTGGGAATTGTATGTGTATGGTCTACCACAGACACCCAAGTAGAATGTTCTTCTGGAACCTATACTATTCATGATTAATTCACTTTATCACAAGGTTATTGATTCACTTGCAGAAAAGTTAGAATCTTTACGTCAACAACTCGCTGTATACAGTCTGAAAGACCCATTCCAGTTCATTGAAGATGTAAGACGAGTTGGTATCTCTAACAAGTTGATGGTATCATTTGATGAAGTTTATTTTTTCATTTGGTCCTCTTCCGACTTTACAATTCAGACACTTGTTATCAGTGTGTACCAAAAGACATTGACTTCCTGTTTCATTATACTTTATACCACCAAATTGATGAAGTAGTCATGGGTAGTTCAATGGATTTAATGTTAGCAGATATCTTTATCGTTAACCTTGACAAGACAAAATTTAATCATCCAATTGAAGAAACGGTGTATTCTTCTAGATAATGTCTATGATATATTTATTGTATGTAAAGACCTATCTCATCCAATTCACTTACTCGAACTCTTCAATGATGCTGAAAAAAATTTCGACTTCGCAATGAAACATGAAAGTAATGATAAGTTCAGCTTTTTAGACATCTCCTTGCTACGTAGATATAATGGTACTTTTCAAAGGTCTATTCATTGAAAGAGTACGTAGAATGGATTATAACCAAATGTTAACACCTTTTGTTCAGTAACTTTTGAACAAGCATTGGTCAACACACTATTGTATAGAACTAAAACGATATGTTCAACTGATAAATTGGAAGAAGATTTTCTGAGTATTCAAAAGACCCTCTAAGACAACAGTTACCGACGAAAGTTTATCTAAAAATGTGGGAGATAAACTAAAAGCAAATTACAGTAAACAAGATGATTATTTTTATTGAATTCAACTTCAAATGTAACGATGTCTATGGCAAAAATAAAACAAGACTGAATGCCACACTGAACACAAGATATCCTCCACCCAAGTTGATCTCTGTCTACAAAACAACATATTCCTTGCAACAATCCAAAGTGGACAGATTCCTTTGCCATATTACCTCTAATTGCGTACATAAGTTTTACGTGCACCTGAGGTAGCAGTTACATCGAGAGGACAGAGAAAAGGGCGTACCTTCGATTCTTTGAACATGTACCAATAAGCCTGTATCTCAGGAGAACAAGTGCTTTCAGCCTCATGTAGGCAGATACCTTAGAATCATTCAAGGTATAATTTAAGCCTTCTCAAGTTCAACAAGACCATAACGATTAGATGAATGAGACAGGGATTTTGTATTCAAAAAGAAACAGTGATCCGTCCTTCTTTGCCCCGGTAGCTTAATATTTTACCCGTCCTCTTATTTGATGGCATCATCTTTTGATTGAACCTTCTGTCTGTTTGTACATAATCTTCGCAGTCGTTCAGTCAACTGATTTTATTATAACATAATTCCCCCGTTCTTCATCATCGACTAGCCGACTTGTTGTTCCTTGTTCACTGACTCCATCTTACTGAAAAAAAGTTTGATGAAATTCTTTCCTCTTTTGATATTTAATTCTTTCTAGGTTGAGGCAGCTGATGAGAAACTCTGTTTTAGCTTTTTGCTTAGTGATACTCATTATTAAAATGTATGTATAGCCTTAGATGATCTCATATGGGCTGAAACCAGAACCACCAAACACAATTAGTGTCACGCTACGACCATAATACACTAATCCTCACCGACATCTTCTATAGGATTACTTTGAAGATAGTCGTCTTTGAAAAAGACACTGAAATGTCACAAATCTTACCTCATTTTTGGTATTTATGACCTTCAGCTCCAGGTTATCCTGGTTGCAGTTACAGCCACCTCTTCTGTAAATACCTCCAAGTTATACATTCTACTAAATTGTGCTGGTAAGCAGCTAATGCTTCAGGAACTCTGAAACAAATACATTCAGCCAGAAGTAGGCTCATGTAAGATGGACTAGTAGCATACTCTAATAGCGTCCAAAAACCTATCCAAATTACTGTTGAAACGTATCCCTGAAATTGAAGAGTTCTATCAGCTGTGCCTCATTCAGTGATCCGCTTTTCGTCTTTGAAAGTGATTAGTTAATTTGTTCAAGAAGAAATTTTACAGTCAGAATAGTTTAGATCACATCAGCTGGAGGACCATTAAAAATCTGAGAAGACTGGATAGCTATTTCATCCTAGTATGGGGGATTCTCAGCAGTGCATACCCACCATCCACCCCAATGGGTCGAACTCAACGCCTTCAGGTTTCATGGCGAATGCGTTAATCATTCACTCAATGGGTTAGAGTTCAATGGTCCAAAGTTTCCTACTTTTACAGCGTCACTGCTCACCAAGGTCATCACTTGGCCCTGGATAACTCCAATAGGCTAGTTATGATGACCCAATAGGGAGCAAACCTAATTATCCTGCATATCCTTGATGCAATCTGTTTTCGTTCACTGACTATTCTCTGATAACAGTTCTAAGCAGTTAGTGAGGGCTTAAGAGTGGTTTCCAACAAGAAAAAAATTGGCTAAGTTATCAGGTGTTTACATTGATCGATCATTCAAGACCAGCTCACTTCATCTTGTCTAGTCCTCAGTGCTGATCGAATTCTGTCGATCAGATCTTTTTACAATGTGACCATCAAACTAGGAGGCTCAGCATCGTAGTGTACATTGATAAATATCAGTTGGCAATCGATATAAAACCTTGAGCCTAGGTTTCGTGCTTTTCGGCACTCATCAGCACAATACATTCGCAACCTCAGCGGAACAGGTGTCCTGCTTTGGATTCAAACGCGCGTCACCTAGTGTTGTAGTAAGCTACGTTTCCAGTTAGCTGAAAAGTTTTCGAGTCTAGAATACTAGTAGGAAAATAGCTTCACTGAAGTTAAATAGCTAACTTGTATAAAACGACCCTCCACCATACTTAGAAATTAAAACATCTCGAATATCGGGGAAGAAAGCATTATTTTTCTCTTTTCTGAAGCACTCATTGTCTCAGACTTCCTGTCATAGAGGTAAACTTTTGATAAGATGTAACATTACGCCTACATTTGAGTGTGAATAATTCAAACCCCTGATAATTGGACCATCCTAGAAATTACAGGAATAACCAATCAGTTTTCAGTATATTCATTAATATTGCATAGGCTCGAAGATGTACAGGAGAAAACCAACAAGTTAGCAGAAGAGGCAGGGCAGCTAGAGAAGACGCGAATTCCCCCAGGTGAACGTAGAGAAGACAGAGGCGATGAAGATACCCAACCTACAACAAAGGTCACGAATCACCAACAATGGGAGAAATCTAAAGCTAGTCATCTCTTCCACCTACCTACCTACTCACCCACCCACCTAGGCAGCATCGTCTCAACTACAGGTGGTGTCAGTGGCACACATGAGGATATGAAAGCCAGCCACGATCGGAAAGACAGCAACATACACCTTCCCTCACTAATCCCAAATGATCAGTGTGTGTTGAGATGTACTACATTGCACTACACTACACTACACTACACTACACTACACTACACTACACTACACTACACTACACTACACTACACTACACTACACTACACTACACTACACTACACTACACTACACTACACTACACTACACTACACTACACTACACTACACTACACTACACTACACTACACTACAATACACTACACTACACTACACACCAAACTACACTACACACCAAACTACACTACACTACACTACACTACACCACACTACATTACACTACACACGAAATTACACTACACTACACTACACCACACACCAAACTACACTACACTACACACCACACCACACCACACTACACTACACACCAAACTATACTACACTACACTACACTACACTACACACCACACTACACTACACACAACTACACTACACTACACACCAAACTGCACCACACCACACCACACCACACCACACCACACCACACCACACCACACCACACCACACCACACTCAGCAAGAAGTGTGAACAACATCTGGATTTCCAAAACTAATATCAGTCAAGTGAGTCAGTGTTTCTGTGTGAGTGATGGTTGGGAGATTTGGCACTATACGGAAAGCATTCCCAACAAACTGTTGACATACATGATGAACAGCTTCCACCTACTCTCTCTCTCTCTCTCTCTCTCACTCGATACTGAACATTGATCAGATGGATGACCAGAATGGTGATAAGAATAAGAATAAGCAACAGGGAAGAAGGAACAAGGGACAAGGAATTGTGGCTGACCAGCTGGCCAGGTGGCTGGCTGGTCGGCTGACTCACTGACTGACAACCAACCAACCAACCAACCAACCAAGCACCCGTCACCCAACTAATATGCAGAATGAGAAAGTGGAGATGGAATGGATTTGATTGTACATAGACTGAGAAGACGGTTTGGGGACATGACGCACCAGACGAGGTGACGCCAGACGAAGCCAGGTCAGGTTGTCGAGTGGAAGCCGAAGGGGAAATGACGAGTTGGGTGTTGGAGCGGAGGGTGAAATGGAGGCGTTCGTGTGAGGGATGAATGAAGGCTTGTTAGTCGTGGTGGTGCCATGTTCGGAATACTGTAGAGAGGATAGTGAAATGGTGACGTTCTACTGAAGCTCTATGTTCCACTAGGAACCCATGGGATAAATATAAATAATCAACTGAAAAACTACTGTAATTGGTTAACTAGCAGGTCTTAGCGTAGCTTTTCAAGTCACTCCCGGTTAAGCAGTATACATATGAGTAAGATAATCTGACAATGTAAATGAGGTAAATATTGTCCCAAATGACCATTTTTTGACAGACTAAGTCAATGACTATCAGTTTGTTTGTTGGAGATGCTCAGACATACTCAAATGAAAGGTATACTGGAGGGGTATAGGCTAAAAACAGTCACTGACAAGTTTTGAAGTTCTATTTCAAAACGCTAAACCTATTGGTGTTTTAATGTAAATCTGAGTTATTGATTTGATGAAACTGATCACTGAGTATTGGCATATATGATATCCTGCTTAGATGCCTCAATATCAACAATAAGAAGTTACAAACTGTATTATCTAAAACTTATTCGAGTTATTTTCGTCTATAAGAGAAAAGGTTAAAACTGCATTTTCACTTCATTATGGATGAATCAGTTTAACTATGACACAAGCATAAACCATGAGTAAGATGAAAATACCATCAGTGAAATAGTGATAAATCGTCTCCATAATGCGTTGGGGTACATTCCACTGAAGATGTTACTTTAAAAAGTAAGTTAAATATACTCATGAAAGAAATTTTCACACAGACATATATATACATGCACCATTACCATCATTATTATTACTGCATAAACCAAGGTAATTATATAATTTTAAATAATAAAGCATAGCCTAGTACTTTGAACAGATCAATAAATCGATATAATGAAATATAAATATGTGACATATAAAGAGAAAAGAAAGCGTATATAGTATATGCGACTATTGATTGATTCATTTTACATGCACTGAAGTAAAAATGTACTAATCTTTAGTGGTGATAGTGCTAGTACCAGTGGTAGTGTGAGTAGTGGTAGTAGTGTGGGTAGTAGTAGTAGTAGTGGTAGTAGTGTGGGTAGTAGTAGTAGTAGTAGTAGTAGTGTGGGTAGTAGTAGTAGTAGTAGTGTGAGTAGTAGTAGTAGTAGTAGTAGTAGTAGTAGTAGTAATAGTAGTAGTAATCCTAGCTGCTAGACAACTATTGACACCACTGAACACCACTATCCTTTTTTTATGATCATTCGAGTTTATAGATTTTTATGGTGAAATGGAGAATGTATGTCGTTTTTTTCCATAGTGGCCTTGAATAGTCATATTAAATGGGTTCACCTCGTTCAACTGCTCTCTCTCTCTTTCTCTCTCTCTCTCTGACTTTATGGTTATTTTCAAGTGTATCGATATGTTTTCTAAGAATAAATTATCGATTTAAACTGTCTTCAATTAGGTCTTGTACATAAATTAAAATCGTCAATGACACCATGCGATCTTGTTACTTACCATTCACTCAAAATGTAATCAAATGTGGATCAAAAATTGATCAGTTTTAGAACAAATATCAAACAGTGCAACAAGTGTTATTTGCTTACGGTGAAATTAAACAATTGTAATTTGGTGAGCATTCATGACAAGACCAGATGAAGTTGTTTGCTCACTAATGATTAATCAATGTATGTAATCATGTACTAGGGGATATCAGTTGTGGTCAGAGCAGGACAGTGGTAACTTCGCTTACTACAACACTTGTTGGTGACGTGGATTCGAATTTCACAAGGACCTCGGTTCCCTCGAGATTATATATGCGCTATGCTGACGAGATTAAAAAAGCCTGAAATCTAAGGGGAGCCGCGCTTCCTACCTCCAATCAATTACTACCTATGAAAATGCACCACAATGGTGAGATTCAGTGGCCATATTGCAAAAAATGACCGACTGCATTCAGTCAGCACTCGGGACTAGTCAAGTTGTCCTACTGCCACAAATTGATGCAAACTTATATACTAACATAAATTTGCAGTCGTGAACTGGTCCTTCCAGTTTACACCGCACCTTTACTATACGAGTGATTCGATAGTTACCTCCATGTCATAAGTTTCTCTTCTCTCATTTAACAGATTTTATCCTAAAACTGTCCTTTGAATGACAGAACAAAAACTCAAGAACTTCAGGTCAGCTGACCAACACGTTAATTAGCTGATGTCAGCTTGGAAAGGAAAGTACCCTGAAATGAATGAAATCCGGATAAATCTCAAAACTAAATTACCGCATAATGCACATTAGTGGCATGCTTTCAGATGGATACTCCGAAGGTTCAATGGGAAACCGTAACCTATAGGGTCAATAAATCGGAAGAAGGAGACTGTGGACTATTGAACTCTATCTCATAGGCAGAATGGTTGAAGAACTCGCCGCGAGACTTGGATATCCTGAGTTCAATTCGTGGCGGTGTCTTGGGTGCGCACCGCTGACAAGTTTCTTACCAGGACGAAGCAGCTGCTCAGTGATCCTTTGCTTTTAATGGTTCTCTAAACGATGTAGTTCCGTGATGAATACTACCTTAAAAAATAAGAATAAATAAAATCCCCCTTTAACCTCAAAATTAAAAATTCTCGTTCAAAAGAAAAAGCGGTGGAATAACATCCTTCAGGCTTCATTTTATTCTTGCCAACATGGTTCATAGATTCGATCAGATTGTCAAGATATTCCTACTAAAACTTTTCTCCAGCCAATCTTCATCTTTGGGAACAGAACCTGCCTGAAACAGTTGATTCTCAACTTATGAAATTAGTTTTTGGCACTATAACATAGAAAGAATAAAGCATTGTTGTATGTTCATTGTGGAAGGAGACTAGCAAAAGTAACCAATGTGAAAATTCCTTTATTAAGACTCACTCTAAAGAGCAGTCAATCGTTTGTAGTTTATATATATATATATATATATATATATATATATATATATATATATATAAAGCCCAGCAAATAAACCACAGAAACTTGTCTAACAATCTATTTGTTATTCAACTCATTGAGTTTTTCCACTTCGTTTTCTGTCTTCACCTCTTCTCCTACCTATCTGTCATGATCCAGTGGCCTAATGAATAATGCTCTGGCGTCTGAAGTAGTCAGTCCTGGGCTCGAGCGACGTCACTCGCTGGGAGGCGGCAGGTACATCCAGCTGATGAGTCCTAGATGAGACGAAACATACACTTTGTATCCTACTGATGACCACTCTCCATCATTACCACCTACAATTGTTTAAAAAAGGAAAGAAAGAAGCAAAAAAAACAGGATAAGTAATTCTTCAAACATTTTATGACCTTACTTGTTATTGCCTGTGGTTTTATGATTGACATGCGTACATAACCTAAATAATATTCCCTAAGCTATTCTGAGACAATTGAGAATATTACTGACAACAATATGTCAGATTGATGAAAATGGTGATGAGAAGCACGATAACGGTCATTTTAAGTTTATATGTTCATAGGAGAGGAATGTTGGATCCTAGTAGGAAAATAACTTTTGACAGCGAATTTAATAACTTGACCTGAACTTGGACTATGGTTACTGTAGGACTATAAACTATTGCTCAAAATACAACTATCTTTAAGGATTATATATGTATACGCTTTGCTATCTATTGGTTTTTGCCGTTGTTTTTCTCTTTTTTTTGGTTGAAAACACTATGAGAAGTTCATCCGAATTCTTGTAGTCTACAAGGTAGCTAGTAGTGGTGGGTTTTTGATAGCTGGATGTATCTGCACATCAATGAAGTCATCATCTCATAACGTGGAAGATTTTGTGTTTCAATTTTTATTTTATTTCACTGTGCAGTCAGGAAAAAGCTTATTGGACAATTTTATTCTACTGTTGATCAATTAAAATAAGCTATTTAAGTTTGACCTTGTGGTCCAAGAAAACTGTATATAAATGATACAGTTCTGTCGAATAAACTGTCTTCTTTATAGTCACAGGCTGCTCTTGTTTTGTGAAAGTTTCTGAGGGGAAACAGTTGCTATTTGCATTCACCCCAAATGCCTCTAAGTCTCATAATCATTTGCATATTTATCATTATTCACTCGGTCACTTCAGTACTCATCACTTCAAACGTCAAAATGCTAACCACTAGGCTACTGGGGGTAAGTGGATAACGCAATGGCGTTTGAAGCAAAGGTCAATGGATTCGAGCCTCAGTGGGAACAACATCACTCCGTATTCAAGTGCACGTACGTTCAGCTGACGGGTCTCAAGTAGGACGAAACGTTCATCCTGGATTCCTCTGCTAGTTACCAAGATCAATATAACATGATTAATATCCAGCAGTATCGAGGCTTTCGCTTCTGCCAACAGCAGAGGTTGAGCAATTCGACCATATATATCGACGGGAAATTATTAGTATCATTACAACAACTTCAATTCTACCAGAGCACTTCATCAGCCTGAGTTTCCTTGAGATTTGTGATATTGTATCGCCTTCCTTCTGTGCCACCAGTGAGTATTTTTCTTTATACCCAGCTTGGTTGACCCTATAGACTATGACATCTCATTAGAAATCCAAGATATTTATCTTGAAACATACGGTTAGTGCGAGCACTGGACAGTGAGCACCTAACTTCATAGCCCGTGTGAATTGACTGAAGGATTTCAAGAAAAATATCTATGACGAAATGGTAACACTATTCAATAGACAGGTTCAAGAGCTTTCGATTCTTCCCTTATCAATCACTATTTGACCAATAACTCGAATATAATCACTGGATGTTGAGTGGCCAGGCAATCTGTCGTCTTATTCCTAATGAATTATGCTTAGTCCAGGACAAGAATTTCACTTCGATTATACGCAGGTGATAACGTTGCCTAGTTAACTAGTTCACTAGTTACTAGTCGGTCCCAAACCCCAGTAAAGAGGAAAGCTTGGGCTATAAGGCTAGCAACCCTACACCCGAAAAACAATCCAATCAATAAACAAACTTCAAACCACAAATAAAAATATAAAACATAAAAACAAACTTATCCCTCACTGGATTCAGAGAGACGAAATAACCCCCGTCGGTGAAAGTCTTCGTGAAACCAGTCGGCCGATGTATCTTCTCCCCCCTCGATGAAAGCAAAAGTAAACATAGGGGAATGGAATGTCCAAACAATGTTTCAACCTGACTGGCTGACTGACTGATTGACTGACCGACTGACTGACTGACAAGGCTGCCAAGATTGCAAAACAGATGACAAAGTATGGCCTACATGTCCTACGAATCTACGAACAATCTGTGAAAGCAGATACAATCGAAGTGGACTCTACCATCTGTCAACTGGAGACCACAGTCAATAATCTACTCCGATATCGTCACCCACACGACAACAACCAGCACACCACACTGACTTCTCCACTGCCTATCATCATGTCCCCTTGAACAGCATCAAAGCCTCGCTGTCATGCAGTCGGAACCAATCTCCTCCTCCAGGATAACAATCATGACAGCAAGATGGATTCAAGTGAAGGGGAATGAGGAAAGTCACAATCATACAATACCATACCATACCATACCATACCATACCACACTACACTACACTACACTACACACCTACAAATAATGCAAACACAGATGAAGAGGAGGAGAAGAAGAAGAAGAAGGAATTCTACAGACAACTGCAATCGGTACTCGACAAGAAAACACACCAGTTGATGATGGCGATGACGATGGTGACATCAACATTCTAATGGGTGGGGTGACATGAATGCCGAACTGTGAGGAGTCGACAACACAGGAAGACAACCAATCATGAGTCGATAGACACTCAGTGAAATGATGAATGACAATGGAGAAGTGTTTACAGACTCCTGAGCATTCAACCATTTGGTGATTGGAATCAGGCAGTGTGTGTACAAACAAGCACAAGCAGAAGGATGGATATTCACAAGGCAGTGAGTGATATGGATTCTATTTCACCAGACACCAGATGGACACACTACACTACACTACACTACACTACACTACACTACACTGAAAATCAGATCGACTTGATGTGAATGTGAAGAAAGTGGAGATGGAGACGCAGCCAACCTACTAGACACAAGCGAAATCATGTTGAAGGGGATCACATGCAGGTGGTTCACATCACATCACATCACTCACTATCTAGTGCAAGCAACCTACCTTCCAAATCACGTTGAGTGAGATTACATTCATCAGTGGGAAAGTGGGCATCACTGTTGTATTCTAACCTTCATTAAGCTGAACACCTGTGTGGAACCTGGAGCTAAGGTAGAAACTGGAGTAAATCCTCAGTGGATGAAGTGTTTACGACTAATGGAACTATGTTGATGTTATTGCAATTCACCACTTCGATAGCTTCCCAATCCACATAACGATGAACTCAATGTTATTCCGAGGTATAATTTGAGAAGTGACATTGAACTACTTCGAAGGTCTACATTCCCACCACTTATCCACTACACTGGACAAAGAAGTGAAGAGGAGTGTGTGCAAAGACAAAAGACACTTCCACAACACATTGGCAAGTGGAGCAGAACAGGCTGCTACCTGCAACCTGCAAGCTGCAGGAGAGACAGACACCTGACAACATCATATCAAATAATCAGGTTACTATCTGGGAAGGTGGAGATCATTTAAGATGAAACCAAAGAGAGTTAGTGAAGGAAAGCTAGTTAGCAAAGTGGTGAAAGAAAGGAAACGATGAGCTGACCACTTCGGAAAACTCTTGAATCCACCAACAACACCATATACAACTCGTCAAGAAATACCACCACTAGTCCAGTCACAAAACAATCAGTGAATTCAAACCTACATACCTACTTACCTACCACCCACACCTACCTACCTACACACCTACATACCTACCTACCTAGGCAGCATCGTCTCAACTACAGGTGGCATCGGTGGCGCACATGAGGATGTGAAAGCCAGCCACGATCGGAAAGACAGCAACATACACCTTCCCTCATTAATCCCAAATGACCAGTGTGTGTTGAGATGTACTACACTTCACTACACTACACACCACACCACACACCAAACAACACACAACTACACACCACACTCAGCAAGAAGTGTCAACAACATCTGGATTTCCAACACTAATATCAGTCAAGTGAGTCAGTGTTTCTGTGTGAGTGATGGTTGGGAGATTTGGCACTATGCGAAAAACATTCCCAACAAACTGTTGACACACATAATGAACAGCTTCCACCTACACTCTCTCTCTCTCACTCGATACTGAACATTGATCAGATGGATGACCAGAATGGTGATAAGAATAAGAATAAGCAACAGGGAAGGAGGAACAAGGGACAAGGAATTGTGGCTGATCAGCTGGCCAGGTGGCTGGCTGGTCGGCTGACTCACTGACTCACTGACTGACTGACTGACTCACTCACTCACTCACTGACAACCAACCAACCAACCAACTAACCAAGGACCCGTCACCCAACTAATATGCAGAATAAGGAAGTGGAGATGGAATGGATTTGATTGTACATAGACTGAGAAGACGGTTTGGGGACATGACGCACCAGACGAGGTGACGCCAGACGAAGCCAGGTCAGGTTGTCGAGTGGAAGCCGAAGGGGAAATGACGAGTTGGGTGTTGGAGCGGAGGGTGAAATGGAGGCGATGTTGTGGGGGAGGGGGCAAATGAAAGCTCGTGGGCAGTGGTGGAGTCTAGTTAGGAATACTGTAGAGAAGAGAGTTCAATGGAGACGTGCTAGTTAAGTCCTGTATGGCACTAGGAACCCAAGGGTCAAATAATAATAGTAATAATAATAATAATAAATACACTGGTGATGACTCAGTTTGTTCAAATTTGCAGACAAGGTTTTGCGTCTTTCAGTGTAGGAGATTGGGATTGCAAGATAGCAGACTCATTGTATGGTTCAATTTAGCTTGCACGACGAATCACATGCAAGGTAAGAAGTAGATGTCGGAGAATTCATATGCTTCAGACAATGATTACTGAGCAAAGAGAATGAAATGCTGTTTTGATATCAGCCTGTATTAGGCTTTTTGTTCACCAGTTATACAACAAATATCGATTTTTATTGGAAAACATCATAAAGAGAAAGGCATAATTTTAGGAGGTATTGCCTAATAAGCTTAAATGAATAATATGCACCTTCAGTGCAAATAAGATGTGAGCAGTACAAAAATTGACTTAGGTGGCTCTGAATATGTAGGCCTTTGATGTTGTTAACTCATTTCTTCAGCGGTTACTGAGCCATATCCCTTCGACATGTTGAACTCATGTTATATCCTATTGAAAAGTAAGGATGGAATGATCACCTCTGAACGTGTAACAGAAAGAATAACTTTACATAAGTAGATCTCCTGGCATGATGTAATAACAAATCCAGCAATTTCAATTCCTAGCTTGCTGCCACTTACTTACTAAAGATTTTATTACTCCTAGACATAATTAATTGGACTAATTGAACCATCATTTGATGGCGAATATACACTTTCTATTTCTGTTACTCCCAAAGTTCGAGTCCGTCTTAAGAATAGTTTTATACTACCAGAGCAGTTGCAACACCATCACAGAATGAAACAGGTATCCATACATATCAGGATAACGATTGAGATTGAAACCGAACCTGACAAGCGACATCTGAATTGTTCAAATAGGATGGATCTAAAGTGAACCATACAGTTTGCAGATCATTCGTGAAAACAGACCCTGTTTATAGAGTTTACAGTAACCTTGGAAGGTAATGAACAATTAGTATATTTAAACAGGTAGGAGCCAATCAGAATGCTAGCACAGGAAAAATAGCGCGAAGTATAACGGTTCAAATATACTCAAAGTATAGGCATGGGATATTAGGGATATAGGCATCCCTAACAATACTGGCCTCCCCAAGTCAGGTAATTTGAGCTAATTCCATCAGGTACACTACTGATCAACTCCGTCGCAAACGGACGAAATAACCATCGAATGTTTAGATCACTCTGATCTGATCTCGCTGATGAAATCTGCAGATTTGCCCGAGCAGTTTCTAACTACTCAGACTGTACAGTAGTATATTACATCAGCTCATGACACTTTTATGTTAGAGATCACATCCTGTGATCTTGGTTAAATGTTTTCCAAGGGAAACCCTATTGACACCACAGTTGGACAGTCGAAAAATTACTTAACTGATGTGCTTTGATCTGGTTGACCTGAGTGTTTTCTAACTACTCAAATTCTTCAGTAGTATACTTCATTAGAGGTCTTTCATTTGTTGATCTAAACAAACATTTCCAGTGGATAGATAAGAATTGTAAACAAGAAATCTTTCACTCTCTCTCATATATATATATATATATATATATATATATATATATATATATATATATATATATATATATTAAAAGGTGATCATATCTTTGGAAATAAACATTTCAAGTGGAAAACGTTTATCATAAAAAGATAATGATGGGCATAATGATGGCGACGACGGCGACGATGATGATATTAATGTCGACTACTATGTCTGTCAAGGGGATGCCGATCCTCATCTCCTCTTCCACAGACGCATGTCTCACATGCATATATTTTCAAAAGCAGAAAATCGATAAAATCATTAAACGGGGTACATGAATGTATTCAGCATGAATCTCCGAATATACCTATAAATACACATACAGACAAACACACACTCATCAACTGGTTAATAGAAGACAAAGAGATCTTTTCCTATCTGTTTGATAAACTCAACCGGAGGATATGAGATCACATGAAGGAAGACAGGGTGAAAGTTAAGCTAAGAGATGAATCAGTGAACCTACGTTTTTTATTATTACTATTTATGCATAAATTTAATTTCTTCTGTACACACACACACTTTTTCTCTACTTAACCCTAATGGCGATTACAACAACAAACAACGAAGAGAACAATGGAAAGGAAACAACTAGAATGAGATTTTCTTCCATTTGTAGTGACGACCTATCACACAATGACGCATTACTGATTTGGTTAAAAATGCGTCAGGCAGTTTGTGAATGTTTAGCCGGAGTGAAAGATAACAAAGATGAATGATTAAAAGAATGTTTCTTTTTTAGTCGAAATGAAATTTGTCACTCTAACCTTAGATTACTTAATATGCACGAAGACAATGATAGAAGGAAAGTTATTCACCAACACTTACGCATACGCATATATATATATATATATATATATATATATATATATATATAAAACATGCACGTGGACAAACAAAGAACATCGAAAGGCAACTTAAACCATTACTGACTCGAATTGTAGTCGACTTACGAAAAGACAAAGGAAATAATTTTATACTGTTTGCGCTTAATAATTTGCTACTGTTCAAAACCCATATCCAGATTTTCAGTCCATGTATGAGTGAGTGAGTGAGTTGCAGAGTGAGTGAATGAGTGAGTGAGTGAGTGAGTGAGTTGCAGAGTGAGTGAGTGAGTGAGTGAGTGAGTGAGTGAGTGAGTGAGTGAGTTGCAGAGTGAGTGAGTGAGTGAGTGAGTGAGTGAGTGAGTGAGTGAGTGAGTGAGTGAGTGAGTTGCAGAGTGAGTGAGTGAGTGAGTTGCAGAGTGAGTGAGTGAGTGAGTGAGTGAGTTGCAGAGTGAGTGAGTGAGTGAGTGAGTGAGTGAGTGAGTGAGTGAGTTGCAGAGTGAGTGAGTGAGTGAGTGAGTGAGTTGCAGAGTGAGTGAGTGAGTGAGTGAGTGAGTGAGTGAGTGAGTTGCAGAGTGAGTGAGTGAGTGAGTGAGTGAGTGAGTGAGTGAGTGAGTGAGTGAGTGAGTGAGTGAGTGAGTGAGTTGCAGAGTGAGTGAGTGAGTGAGTGAGTGAGTGAGTGAGTGAGTGAGTGAGTGAGTGAGTGAGTGAGTGAGTGAGTGAGTGAGTGAGTGAGTGAGTGAGTGAGTATTACCGAAGGACTATAAAAGAAATTTCAATTTTCATTCTGAGATGGACGTGATTTTGAAGACTAGTGTTGTTAATGGATAATGATTGAAGATGAAATAAAAATTTGGACCGCGGCTGGATTCAAACCAGAGACCATCGAGTTTTCGGCCCGATACTCTACAGCATAAATAGTAGTCCGCCAAACCACAGCTATCTCAGATAGTCAGAATGATAATCAATATGATGCTCACTGTTCCCTCCCCACCTCTAATTCAGACTTAGGTTGGGATAAGAAGTCCTGACTGGTAGACAACCAGTGTAAAATACGATCAAGAGATAGTAAAGCATTATGCACTCACATGATAGTGAGACAAAATCGCACTTTTGATTGAAGTGGAATAAAAATGTGGTCAGCAGTCAGACCTCATAGCTCAGCTGGTAGAGCGTCGGGCTGGAAAACCGTTGGGTACTGGTTCGAAGCTGGTTGCGGTACAAATATTTACTTCACCTTCAATCGGTTATGAATATCTTCCTCTATCCTAGTATATTAGTTGTAAGGAATGTCACTCTTTTCCATCCTATCCAGTGGTTGTGCGTGACTGCATGAAAAGATGTGGTCGACTTATTGATTACTAATCTTGATTTAGCTAGGTTTGTGTACCCGCATAGCTGAATTGACCCTGGTCGACTACTTTGACCTATGTGTTTGACCTCGTGATCGTTTTCAAGGGATTTGGTAAACTAAGTTATTCTGCCTAATTGGGTCAATAGGATTTTTTGACCTACAAAGATTATTTCTAAGTGAGTTTGTAGGTTTAAATGCCACTCTAATCCCAACCAGTCTTATGTAGTTTCTGAGGTGCTTTCTTTGTATGGTAATACTTTAGAGGTTTTGAACTCTCTTCACGGTATTACTACCACTATTATTAACATTATTATTACTACTATTAACGCTTTTGTTACTCAAATTTTTCTTACGGTTCCTAAGGAACTTATCAATTAATTTAGGGGGGTAATTGTTGACGAGTAAGATGTCTTTAATGTATCTGGTTTCTTGTCTTAGATCTTCTGTTTTACTAGTAAGCTTTTTGGCCTTGTTACTTAGATAGTTTACTAAGCTAACTTTAACTGACATAGGGTGAGATGATTTGAAGTCTAAGTAGCGATTTAAGTATGGTTTTCGATAGACAGTTGTGTCTAAACTTCCATGTTATTTCTGTTTCATTCTGCAATCCTACATCGCTATTTTCTAATTTATAGGTGAGTTGGACTGTAATGATTATGAATATACTCCAATTTCAGTTCTGTAAACGTGTCATCTACATATCGAAACCATATATTTGCATAAAGTTCTAGCCATGGAATGTAAAGGTCCTTAGTTCGTTCCCTGATGGTGCGCACTACTGAGGAGTCCTATACTAGGATGAAACACTGGCAAAGTTCTTCCAAGTTTCCAATCGTTCTCCAACTGATGTCAATCCATAATGAATGTCAGCACGAAATCAGTAAATCAAAGAAATACTTTAATTCACAGGAACAAGTGGTCAGACAATATGAACGCTTGGAATTCATGTATTTCCCCTGATGTATTGAATCCCCTTTCACCTATCTAGGCAGCACCATTTCAACCACAGGCGGCATAGGCCAGGACGTCAAAGCCAGGATTGGAAAGACAACAAGACAGGCCTACTTTCATGAATCTGAAGTAATCAGTGTGGAGATCTTCTGCACTCAGTTTAAAGAAGAAGATCTGGATTTACAACACCAACATCAAGTCAGTGCTTCTATGTGATGGTAGAGAGTTGGCGCGTTACGAAAGGCATTTCCAACAAACTACAGACATCCATCAACAACTGCTGCCTACGCTGGCTCGTTACTGAAGCTCAGATGGCCAGATTAATAATACGAATAAGCAACAAGGAACTCTGGCTGGCAAGGAACCAACCAAGAACGTATCACTCAACAAATATGCAGAACGAAGTGGAGATGAATTGAATTGGGAATACACTGAGAAGACCATTCGGGGCACATCACTCGCCAGGCCAGTTACTCGAGTGGAACCCAGATAGGAAACGACGAATTGGGCATCCGAGGCAAGAGTGGCATGGAGGAAGTGGTGTAAGGAAGAAATGAGGGCTTCTGGGCTGTCATGGAGCCAGGTTGAAAAGATTGCTACTGAGCCCCTATGTTTCACTAGGAACCCAAGAGACAAATAATATAATTATAATAATTATTGAATCTTCTTGATAGATGTTTATCAACAGGTGAACATGAAAATAGTTGTTGGGGTGTGTATCATAGAGTTAATTGTTTAACCTTGGTCCCTGACTGCCTATATAATAGTAATATAATAATAATAATAATAATAATAATAATAATAATGCCTATATAATAATATATGATAATGTTTAAAACCTACATATTTTCTGTTCGTTTTTTTGAAGCTTATCCAGATAGTTAATGGTTCCACTAATACTTCTATTTAGATTCTTTATCAATAAATGAAACCAGAAATGAATAATTCCATTTCTTTGTTTGACTGCCTTAAATACCTATGGTTTGGTAAACTTATATTATTGATTCTATATGATAACTCAAGCTGGAATGTTATATCACTTCAATCGACACTTTTGTTTAACTTAAAGCGACTTAATAGAGCTTGAATTATGTAAATTGTCAATGTGAGTACACATAATCTTCAGATTCCACGCTTAATGGTCGCTTAGTTCCTTTATAATGGAAAAAAAAGCAGAGTTGATAGAACAGAAGATGTATTTACAAAGTCAACAGTAATGTCTACAATACTAAACCGACCTGATACTTACATGTTGATTCACGGGTTTTTTTTCCCGAAACTTCAAAGTAGTGATTAGTTGGAAAAGGCTTGAATGATTTATGGCTACTATAACACAATGAAAGTTTTTCGGTTACTGGTCCACTACTCTACCAATGAAATTTCAATAGCCGACTGCTGATCAGCTTTTTATTTCACTTTAATCACCAGAGGGTTTTGCCTGACTGTCATATGAATTTGTAACGCGTTACTATCGTTTGATCGTACTCACACTGGTTGTCCAGTTAGGACCTCTCATCCAAATTGATATCTACTTGAATTAAAGACAAGAAGGATCATAACAGTGATCAGTTTGACTATCTGAGATAGTCATGGCTTGGCAGATTTATATTTATGATACTGAGTGTTGATTGAAGATGAAATGAATATCTGGATGGCGACATGATTTGAACCAATGGCCCTTGGGTTGCCGCTGAAGTGTTCTGCCGACTAAGTGTAGTAGGTCAGTTGGTAGAGTTATTATGAGTAATTTAATTCACTTCTAAGCAGGTGGGAGCACTGGATAACAACTATTTCATCTTACTATAGAAAACCTCAGCAGTACGCACCCATAACCCCACCAAGACCTTCAGGTCCCGTAGCCAGCACGTTACTATTGAGCCAGTCAGTCAGAATTTAATGGTCCATATTTCCTACTACTGTCATTTCATGATATAGCGTAAACTCCACCCAATGCCCTAATTGAGTAATTGTCCTCATATCTCCAAATTGTTTAGCTTAAGTTGACAGTTTTTCATGTATGAATGAAAAAATTTATTTATTTATTGACCTCTAATTGATATTCAATTATGCATATTCACTTAGCTTACAATGTGTTGCGTTAGTTGCTCATTATCAGATGGTAATTGGAACAGACAAAAATGAGGTCATAATTGTGCACCCTATCAATCCTGCCTTAGTATCTAATTGACTAGACAGTGTAGTTTGGCGGAAGTAACTTGATGATTCGAAGTATCGTCTAACGTTATACTGTAGGAGTGATACAGTTCAAGAAATAGATCATACTCCGAAAAATGTATTCATTCCTTATCCTCTCCTAAAGTTTAAAGATCGTATTAAGGTATGGTTGTGCGTTCCGCGTTCATTCACCCTCCGTGTCACTGTTGACTTTGCGTTTGTCATCTATGAAGCAGCAGGATAATATCAAACAGTGGAATTTTGTAACAGTTTTTATTTGTCTCAATTTGTCCATTCAACGTGGACAGAATCTAAGATGACGGTATAGGCGAATGACACTACAATACCAACCAAGTACCTGTTGGGGGTACACATAGCAAACCTAGGTTGTTTAGCATTCTCAAATAGGGATATAGCACTTCATCGTATGTTTTGAGAAGAAGCAATATACACATTCAAACTTATTGGGGATATCACACCGTACGTAGGGTCGTCAAGTGGAAGCCAAATGGAGACGACGAACTGGGCACCCTGGCTGAGGGGGACATGGAGGAGATGTTGTGAGCGGGAAATGAAAGCTTGTGAGCAGTGGTTCAGCCAGGCTGCAAAGAACGGAGAGGAGAGAATCAAATGGTGACGTGCTAGTGAAGCCTTATGTTCCACTAGGAACCCAAGGGACAAATAAATAAATAAATGATAACAATAGTGTGATTCTAAGAGTTACGATCTCAGCATCCACAGTGTCTTTTGAAAAGATTTCATAGATTCTAGAACTCAGTGAGTGAATGAGATTTATCCAACATCTAAGAGATACCCAATTATTAAAGTTGATGAATTGCCCACTTCAAGTTGGTTTACGATAGACTGAACTTTGAATCAAGCCATCATCTTCTATCTTAAACATCACAGCTACGAAGTGAAACACGTAGAAGGATTAGATAATTCAGTTCCACGACATTCATACTTCAATGTAATATACACAGAAAAACTGAAATACTTCAAAGGTCTACATTCCCACCACTTATCCACAGCTCAAGCATTACACATACTTCAACGAAAAACCATTCAAAAAACATTTTGTTAAACCACTTCCTCTACCTCCACCTTCAAAACTCAATTCTGCAATTTCATTTCACTTCACTTTTATCATCATCACCACCACCATCATCATCATCATTTTACACTTCATTAACAACATCTCACGACCCATATTTCACTATTTCATATCAATTCCCTTCTCATTCAATCACCCATTTCACACGCTTCAATTAAATTATCATCCTCCAACAATCCAATGACAGCACTCAACCATTATCCCACAACTGGTTACCATCTCGTCTCTTATTCAATGAACCACTCCCATCCATTTTTATTCCATATTAACAAATTTCACCACCAACATCACTTGCAAACACGTCGACCAATTCAGCCCCGTACAACAACGGGAAATATAACAACTAACACCCCTTCCACAAGACCTGATTGGCCTACCACACTCGCTTAATGGATGACGCTTTCGCCTTCCAAACGAATGCTACTCGCTACCAGACTCACCTCACTGGGAACAACATCAATCCACATTCCGGTGCAGGACGCATTCAACTGACGAGTCCCAAACAGGATGAAACACCCCCATCCTGCACTCCTCTACTACTTAGTCACCAACATCAATATAAATTGTACACTTTTTATATTCACTCAGCAACTTTCTCCTGCATTCATCTGTCATTCCACGAATTATAAATACAACTGTACACCTTGATAATGAAGTCGGTGAAAAGAAACAATTTCCTCCCTCATACACATATTCTTCTTCCTCAATAAATGAGTAGTATGTCATCAGCTGAAGAAGTGCAAGAACCTGTTAACAGTGAAGGCATTTAGTCGGTCTCTTTCTTATTCTGTCAAGTTGACTCAAGTCAGTGCTTATATTCATATTGTATCATGAAACATGAATAAATAATATTCTGTCCAATCACGTGTTCATGAGGACATCTATAGTTTATTGGTTTAAATACCATACTATCAACTAGTGAATTGTTGATTTGTATCACTACACCATAATTAGTCAATTAACATTATAGCATATTCAACAACTACACGTAACGTACACACCGTATACTACTGAACACTATGATCAGCTAGTCACTATTCACACTGATCTATGGATTTCGCTACACAGATCACAGTGTCTCAAACACAGGACACCTGAATCAGTCAACTTCATCAATACTGTGCTCAGATGAACTCCCAAGTCATACAGTCAAATTGGTCATATCAACACATAGCTTAATGCATGCACACATTTATATCACTATCCCAATCACTTTGGTCTATACACCTAGTGAATACATTACACATAAATTGGTCGAAAATAATGTCAACTCCCTCCTCCTTCAAATAGAAATAACAGACAGATGGATGGAAATCACACTTCTTCGTAATTCAAATTCATATCCCCTTCTCCAAACATATAAAGAAGGTAGATCAAAAACTTCATTTATGTATTCTCAAAATGGTTGCAATCAGGGTGGCACTCAAACCTAAAAACTCACTCAGAGATTAGCTTTCTCAACTGGCTCAATGATCCATCCGATTGATCCAATTCAACAAAATAATCTAATCCAACAAATTCCATGTTACCCCACCCCTATCACGTCAACTACATAGCTAAAACTAGCCAGTCACAGTCAATCAGAATAACGCAACATAGGAGTCTAGCTAAATATAGAATGACAAACCCCAATAAGATCAATAATCTAGAAGGAGACTCGGCTATTGCAATCCATGCATCAACACACTAACACACAATAGAAGAATGCGTACCATAAAACCACTCTAATTAACTCCAATATAATTAATCACATGAAGAGAGAGAGAGATGAACATTATTGTTGTTTGTATTATACCGTCGTTGATTGGACCGAATTGATCGGTGTCTATGCACATCCTGGATTCCACTGATACCCACTATCCATCATTACTATATATATATATAACTTGAAAGACAGGCAATATCGAGGCATCCACCAAGCAGCCCATATCCCAATACACACCGATCATTTCGCTCCAATCAACAACCGCACAATACAACCAACAATACTAAAACTATAACCATCTCAAAAGAAGTCGCTATCGTAATCCACTGGTCTAGTGGATAACGCTCAGGTGTTTGAAGTGATCGGCCCTGAGTTCAAATCTCAGTGGAAACAACATCACTCACTGAGGGACAGGTTCATCCACCCGACCAGTTCCAAATATCACGAAATGTGCATCCTCCATTCTAATGATACCCACCATCCATAATTACTGGGAGAGAGAGAGAGAGAGATTGTCCGTGAAATCAACACCCATCACATGCAATAGAAATGATGCAGCAACTACATCACACATATGGGAAACTCTAATACCAATAAACACAAGCAATCTGACGTGATACAACTATAAAAATCAGATATCGAAAGGAGTGCGTCATTCCATTGATATCATGATGAACAATAATGTATGTATGTAATGTTGTCAAGTAAATAAAACTGTATCACACACACACACACACACACACACACACACTGTGTGCTCTCCATCAAATAAACAAACACCACATTCTACCATAGTCGCCACGTTTTACACTCACTTACCCCAATTTCTCATTCAACATCCCTACATCCCTACTAGTTAATACAGTTATCTGTATTCATATGAAAGTAATCTTCAATAAATATTCAAGTATATGCCTGATGACTTTCAAAAAGTAATCAAAGTGGAAATTAGTGTGTCTATCTGTCTGTCTGTCTGTCTGTACCAGCTGACATCCAATATCCACTGCAGCTATTAGTTCTTACTTTCCATTAGGATTTCAGGAAATCTCTTGTAAGGTAGGTGGTGAAAGTGACTTCAAAGTAATCAGCTGAGAGCTGAGTAAAGTGGAATATAATTCCGATGGATTTCCTGAAGTTCAGACGTGTCTTGTCAATTAAGTCAAATAATAGATGCTCAACAAAGATATTCGGTAATGGTCAAGCGTAACAGCGAATTACTAGACGTTGGAAGATATGGATGTGATCCCGTTGTCAGTCTTGGATGCACACTAGTAAGTAATCCCGAATTAGAAAAATTCTTCTCTGATATCCATTTTCAACTCAAACACTCTTCAAATCAGTCATGATTTCTGTTGGACAATTCTACTGGAAGATTAATGTTGAATTTTTTTATTCTAACGTCTAGTATCGTATACTCAAGTGCTTTCCTTATGAAAACATCCCTCAAACTCACTAGAGACACATTTTTAAGTAAGTTAAACACGAACTATCAGTAGAATGTTCAGTTTCTATTATTACAAGTGAAAACCTAGCCTGGATCTCTTACAGGGTCGTTGTTGTTCACTTTTAACTGGTCCTATAATAGAACGAAATATCTGTTTAGTGGTACTAGATTTTCATCAACTCGTCGACTAATATCAATCTGTTATGGAAGTTTAGATGAGATCTAGACTTCTACTGTTCTCTACAGCAGTCTAATAATCAATTCAGTGGATCTAGAAGTTATTGGGTAACACAATTTCATGACAAAATTGTCGTTAGTTAGATTAGATCTAACGATTGAACAGCTTTAACATAGACTATATACCATTGGCTATCTGAGATAGCCATGATTTGGCAAACTTCTATTGATAATACATAGTCCGGTAAAACCTTTGGTTATTGAAGGTGAAGTCAAAATCTGGTCATCAGTCGGGCCCCGTAGCCCAGTTGGTAGAGCACCAGGTCAGTAGTAACTCGATTGTCGCTGGTTCGAATCCGGCCGCCGATCAGATTTTCATCTCACCTTCAGTCATCACTCAGTATCAACACTAGTCTAGCAAACCTCGGGTACTATCTCAGATAGTCAAAATAATAATAAACGATATGATCCTCTCCCACCTCTGATTTAGATTTAGATTGACTGACTTGGCAGCCAATGGGAATACGATCAAGTGGTAGTAATATGCCACGAATTCTCATGGTAGTCGGTCAAATCCCTACTTGGTAATTGAAGTGAAATAAAAATGTGGTCATCAGTTGGACCTCATAGCTCAGTTGGTAGAGTATGGGACCTGAAATCCGTTGGTCACTGGTTTGAATATGACCGTGGTTTAAATTTTTTGTTTAACCTTCAGTTATCATTCTGTATCAATATTTTTATTTAATAAAACGCATACATGAAAAAAATTATGTATACTAATGACTGTTATTTGAAGTCAACTAGAACACTTTACAATTTATTTGTTCAGTGAATTTACTATAACTGTGTATGTCTTATTAGTGCTATAGATTTGTCAATGTTCAATAAACTTGACTCTTTTTTTGTTTGACTCTATCAAAAGTAGTCTTTCTATTTGTTCTTAATTTAAATCAACAAAAACAGGAATATACTTTCAAGTGAGTTCGACTGGATCATTTACAAACTTGTTGTGTTAAATATTAACGTCAACATCAACTCGAGTGTATTATACACAAGAATATTTATTCGCTTTTATTCAGTTGTTTCCATTTTCTAGTTGATATTGCAACAAACTAAAGTATGCATGTCTATGGATGATGATGAGGTGGGGTGGGGGGAGAGTGAAATGATAGACAAGAATAGTGGTTCTTTAACTAGCTAACGTCAGTTAAAGTTATTGTAAAACGTTTAGGATTTCACAGATTCTATTTTTAAGTTGTTTTGTATTCTCATTCATTCATCTAATATATTCGTTTTGTATAATTTAACTTATATTGAACATTTGAGAGGAACTAATCTCATATTGTCTGGTCCTGAGGTCTGACTGAATCCTATGGATCATTTTACAATGTGGCCATCAAACTAAGAGTTTCAGCATCATGGTAAACTTTTGATAGATGTTGGTTGGTTGGTGGTAATTGGGAGGGATGACTGAACCTGCCGCTTAAAGTGCACTGCTTCATAACTTCGTCGTAAAATGATCCGTAGGATTAGATCAGCTCTGAAGACTAGACAACATGATATTGGTTACTCTGAAGTCAAATGCAACATGAATAGCTCAGTGGTAATGTCTGGTAATAGCTACAACATTCAGTAACATGGGTTTGAATTTCACAGCAGACATTACTTCCCTTATTGTTGTAGATACGCTTTTCTGATTAGTGGCAATAAGTAGAAAACCAAAGGTTCTGGCCAACTACCTCCAACCAACTAGCATAATTCCTTTGTTTTTGAAGTTAAATGAAGTGAATTTCGATATCCAATGAACTGCCCATTATAACCGAACTGGGGTTCACTCTGGTTGCTTAGACAACTACAAGCATAAATATAGTAACCTTGAGTTTATGGACAGAATAATGAATTCAGAACCTCAGGTAAAGATGGGAAAAGTTCTTAATAATGACTTTGTATCATTCAAAGAATATTCTTCAGTATAATCCCAATGTGTTTGAAAGATGAAAGGAAGATTTTTTGAGCATTTTGCTATATAAACCACAGCTTTCTCAGCAAAATAAACTACAGAGTTTCAGTCTTTCCAATAAGATCACATTTAACCTCTCTGTGAAAAGAAATAAACGATTATAAGTACAATCTTTGCATAATTCCAATTACTAGTCATATACTACACTCTACTGATCAGTAACATAGGTCGACAGAAGTAAGACTACCTAGATTTCGAACATTACTTGTGAATCAAGTTGAATGCCTCTAAGATGACATTTAATTTATCTCATTCGATGTGGAATATAATAAATTCTGTTATATCTGGGAGCAAAACTGAAGGATTCTAAACAGAACTCATATTTCTTGCTTCATTCATAAATTGGTCTGATTATTTTCACTTCTTATACAAATGAACAATTTGTCTGATACCTGTACGACAAAGTACGGTATTGTTTTATTTCAATTGGGCAAACAAAAACTACGACTCTCTACAGTTCGCAAGTATCACAATGTAAAAACAATTTATAGTGATAAATAAGAAAGAACTTTTCTCTTAACTAATAGGACTTTACTACACTAAATACGCTTGCTTACAAAAAGATGAGACTCATTGGTGAAACTCATGTATGCCTTGGTAAGTTAACCAAACACGTTTAGATTTAAAGTGACTGGAATTCCTAAGGTGTTCATAAACATGCATAGGCAGTTTCTTAATAAATCAGCCATTTTATCCTTTCCTAAGCAAAATCATTCATAAATTATTCCTACAATTATGATGGGTCACGTGATTTTGCTCTTTTAGCCTGTCATGCTTTTTATCAACCTGCCTTTCGATTGACAAAAGGAGACAACGAATAGCGTTATTCACTCAGCCACATATCTCGATTTTCATTCGTTAGAACATAGAAAGCTTTTACAAAGTAAAACTGTGATTGGTTAATAAATCTTGTCATGTTATATGCATTGACAAACCAGATACGTTGGCATATTGATTATTTAAAACTATCCAATAAACCAATGAAAACATAAGGCTTTTGCTATATAAGCCTAGGCCTAAGCGGTGGAAAATTTGATGCTGAACTTGTAGTAAAGTGCTGCTCGTAGCTGCTGCAACGTTGTCAGGAATCTGTCCATGTCCGTAAGCCATCCACCAAAGAATGGTCTCTTATTACTTTTGCAAGCAGCCAGAAAACTTGATGAAGAAGGTGAGGAAGGAGGAAATATAATGACTAGTTATTTTAGAATCGTTGCACCGTTATCCTCACAGTTCGGAAAAGTGGGAACATAAACATTCTCAGCGGAACTACGAAGAAACGAACATATCATATTCATACTCTAACAATTATGGCTCACAAAGGCGACCGGTTACTTCTGTGAGGTAAGTTATTTTTATTGAAAATTCCTAATATTTATACAGATGCACGCACAATGAACTTGAGAAGAGTCGGTAAGTTTCTAAACAGCATAAACCAAGAATTTGTTGATTCAGTCGTGCCCATCTACGTACTTGTATGGAGACGCTAAAGGAGCGTTTAAATTTTGATAATGATGTTCCAAGGATAACTATGTTAACTGTGCTGAAGAAGGCGACAGCTACAATACAGGTACTGTTAACAAATTAATAGCATTCTTAAATTTGTTGCGAATAAATTTGTTTGTTATTTTATCTCAACCGTTCGAATACGTCATATGTATGTCTTTCTAATTTGCAGCTTTTGAAGCAGAAAAAACAGTGCTTGGAAAGCTACGAAGATAGTGAAAAACAGAGATGTGTTCAGTTGCTTAAACGACGTCAAGCGCTTAGGAAGAAGCTAGAAGAAAAACGTAGCCGTTCACTAAAACTGCAAAGTTGGAAGGAGCGGAATCGCAATTGTTCCGAATGTTCTATCGCTACTACGTCTTCAGGTAAGAATCCTTACATTCTCAAGATTACTTATAACTTTTCTGTTTCTAAAACAAATTTTCCTTTCATTATAGACGATTCTGAAATGGATTTGCGATCGGGTTCTAATTTGGTTGCACAATCTGTAAACAACGGGGCACAAATACCAAATACGGCAGCAGCAGGACTCAATACATGTGCTAACGATCCAAGCTACACTCTACACGTCTCTAAACATCGGAGCCTCAGTTCACCCACAGGCACTATGAGCAGTTCACCAGTTGGTCTGGATGCTTTCGATGCCAGTAGTTCTGATTCAGGATTTGAGGAAATAACTATAACCTCGAGTGGCATAATGCCTCAAAGTGAAAACTC
The DNA here is from genome assembly GCA_944470555.2 of Heterobilharzia americana. NCBI lineage: Eukaryota > Metazoa > Platyhelminthes > Trematoda > Strigeidida > Schistosomatidae > Heterobilharzia > Heterobilharzia americana. The sequence continues at coordinate 59,257,326 of OX104129.1, read as the reverse complement.
AATGGCTTACTGCATCAATGATAGATCTCAATGTGTTTCAGTATATCCAAGCAAGGTGTGCAGGGCTTGCTAGATGTGTATAATTCTTAGCCAATCATCTTGTTATCCTTTCCCATCGACTGTTTGTTGTTCATTATTCAGAATATTTCATTTGCGTGCATCATAGTCAATGCTGCTAATTGGACATTTTGACGGCATTCAATCACATTGTGCCAATCAATTTCCTTTCACAGTGTTCACAACTAGTGCAGTTCACTTATATGCTCAATTAGCTGGTCGTCTGGAATCTTTGCTCTGTTGAAAGCATCATAATGCAACTAATTTTGTAGCAGCTCGACATTCATCTTTATATCATCATCCATATTCTGAATTATGTTTACATTTCAATTGTCGGTAAGTAGCTACTCTCGCTGGTCATGTCGATTAGGTAGTGATTACAAAGATTTAGCGAATATTAAGGCTAATTATAATTGATGTTTAGGGTTGTTTTCATGTTAGTTTTTAACGTACATTCCCTTTTCCGTTTTTAATATTATCCTAATCCTTCCCTTCGTTGGTGCGTAATGCAATCTGTGATTCTGCTCTATTTTGCATTTTACTGAATAATATTCAAGATCACTCATAGTTGTCTGCTATATCTGGCAGATTTCGCACGGAATTGCGTAATATGTTTCCTTGTTTATCTAATTCCTCGAAGTATGTTCGTAGTCTTGTATTCCTCAAGTATTCATCTATCTTACATTTCTGTGTGGATGCCGGTTATGTCTTTCAAGAGTGAGTCAGTATGCTTCTGAATCTCGCACTATACATGCAACCTATCGGAACTTTGTGAACTGTTTCTGTCTCATGTTTTTCCTGCTCACTAGTTACGTGCAATTTCGGCAGCGGCTTCATAACATGCTTTGTGGGTATATGTATGCTACTATGAACTTTGTATAGTGTTTTCGCAAAGGGTATACATGCTTTTAAAGATATTTTGATCATCTATCCACTGTAGATGTTTATTACATCTGCGTTATCTTTAATGATTTTGTCCATCTTTTAACGGCAGCGAAGTTGCTAGCTGTGATTGTCTGTACATTTTATGTTCGGAACTTTAGTTTTTGCCTGGCATTCAAGCGAGAATTTTCTTAATTCTGATTAATCTGTTTGTAAATAGGTTGAATATTTCCTCATTGAAAGTGTTGTTTCAAATAATCCCCCAAAGGGCAGCTGTTTTATTGTAAACGAAGTTTACTTCCCAAAGGCAATGTGCCATGTTTATACCCTAAGTTTGCTTGTAATAATATTAACCCTTTTAAACTGTCTATATATTGTCTGCTTCAAAAGCTGTGTTCCATTTATGACTCATCTAATTGGGTCTCTTATCAAATGATCTCGTTCAATTCAACAGTTGTCTTTTGTATTCCCTGCATAGTGCACTAGGATTGATCATGGGTTTATCAGGAGAAAAAGCATCAGGTAATAGCTAGCGTGTTGCATTCCTTTTCATTTAGATTAATGGATATGAGCGCACAACTTTCTACCACTGCTTACTTCGAATTTACTGTTTTTGCTATGTATGGTTCGTTAGGGCGTACTTCATGTTTCAACCTGATCATTCGCAGAATAGTAACTGCTTAATATTAGTTGTTAGTGAACCATGTCCCACTGGATCTCAACTTAGTTGGTGTTATTAATAGTTAGCGCTTAAGACGTTTGGTTAAGTCTTACACAGATGAAGCCGAGGTAACGTGTCTTAGATGGTTGTTTCCCATTTTTGAGTAGAAATGTCACATAATTAATACTATCATCCCCTTTGATAACTTGTGGTGTTTTAAACCCTTTGTCTTAACTAATATGTGAAATGTCTTAGTTATTTGATGTAACAGTGACGTCGCACAGACTCATGTAGTTGAGGTAGAATTACTTCAATCTTCTGATTTTGCTTATCTAGTGAACGTTCCAGGTTTTTGTCTCATCGTTTTGTTATTTCTAGCAGGTGTTTGTTGTGCTTCATGAATAGTTCATCTATGAGAGTTTGCGTTTGACATCTAGTGAGTAAATTTCAACTCCGACTTAATATGGAGTCGACCTCATACTAAGTTGGGTTTATTTCCAGCAATCATTTGGCTTTATGCATCCCTAGTACCTCACAGACACAATATTTGAAACGTATTCCTTCCATCTCATTGCACTCTAGTTAGACAAGTCGTGTTATATTTGGAGACTTCAGGTGATTGACTAGGTAACAGGCAGACAAGATTAACCTAGGGTCAGGCATAACTTCGTAATGGTCTATGTTGTCGCATCTCATATCAGCACGTATAGTACGAGAACACAGATGATTCGTATTTGCATTGTACTGTGTCAATCCCTTGAATGCGTTTCCACTTATTGCTGGGACTTAACTCGTGCTGGCGTATCGTTTCATATAAGGTATTAATAGGAATAAAATCAACCTTGGATTCTGTTCATGCCATTTTGTAGTGCATGTTGTTTTATTGTATACTACCAGGAAAAACAACTACCATACCACCGAGTGTTGTACGGCTGAATATCTGTCCAATGGGAGTTTTATGTGCTACACTCGCAGATTTATATACTTATCACTAGCATTTGACGAAGGTATAATAATGCCGTATCAAACATGACAGCATATTCTATCTTGCATCCCGAAGTTACTGTGCTAGTTGGTGATAAAATGTAGTGATAACTTTAAGGTTTCTCAATATAAGCCCAGTAATGATAATGATAGTAGGTCAGTTGATATATTATAGCTCAGGAGTTATCCCTTTGGAAATCCGATTTCCTTACAAACACGTTCAGTGAAGGAGGTGTGACCACTTGTTTTGGTAGCGAGTTCTCATTTTCGATTCCTATGGTGGAGTATGCACCCCGTTCGAAGTTGATTGGTGTCTAAGAACCTTAAGGTATGAAAAGTTTAGAGGTAACACCTAAGTCCGATTAAGAATGTTAATTTAGGATTCCCTTTTAACGCATTTCAGAAGATAAAGGCTTGACCGTTTTTAGTCTTATGGGGAAAGTTAAAAAAGCTCTCACTTATTTGGTACTTACTTTCTGGACAGGTTTTCGTGTTGACTTTTTCGAAGCACCGAATAAACGTCTTATTCAAGGTGCTTTCTTTAGGCGTTTGATGGCTCTAAAGTGGCATCATTTGAAATGCGTTACCTTCAGCTATGTTAATGAACTATCATTTCCAAGCTAAAACGGACGAAACTCACTGACCAACCTTGTGCACATTCGTGTGGTAGGCAATGTGACCATATTGTGTGAGGCCTAGTGAGATACTTTGTGACTCCAAACTTTGGTAGGCGGAGCGGGGTACGAACCCGAGACCCTAACTTCTCAGCTTGGGGTTTACAGTTACCCTTGACCCATCTTGTTGCAAGGCAAATGTAATCCATTCACTAAACACTGATTCAGACTTAATCATCGGAAATCACCCTTCAGGTCTTGACGTCAAAAAATAAAGATGGGGGTCTTTGTGTTTATGATAATCCATTCATGTCGGGAAATGAGAAAAGACTTGAAGCATTACTCCAAGGAACTTTACTAGTTGTCGGTTTCACTTCAAATGAATCCCATTCACCCGTACTCTAGCTCTTGCGTAAGCTGTCCCTAATTCATGTTCACACAACGCGTAATGCATTCGGCTTTTGCATCAAACCAATATGAAATATCTTACTGAACTTAATAAACGCTACACCCATTGACATTGTTCCTAGGCCTTGTTCTTTTTCTAGGAGATTCCTTAGAAAATTACTTTGTCAGAGAGCCACGTTTCCCTTGCGTTGAAATGCATGTGCCTCAGTAAGACTTATCGATTGGTGGCGAGTAATTTCGCAAATAACGACAATACTAGTAAGACTAATAGCCTGTTGCATCATTTGAACAGTAATAATTATGGAACCTTCCTAGTCGTAAGCAACTGTAACTGATATAGGGGACACTGGATCATATTGTTAGCGGTTCGTTAATACTAGCAAGTAACGACAGTAACCTGGGGTGTAGACTACAGAGACACTGACTTAGGGTTTCCACGCCGTCCAAAGACTTTTCCTCGCGACAGCTTTGGGCATCAGTAGTAACAGTACTACAGTCTTACCGTTCACATCCTTGGGGAAAGCCTCACGAAAATAGTCTGATAGGCACTCAGGTTTCGTGAGGTCTGATTCTTATAATTCGTCCTGATTTTCATAGCATAGTATGAAGATACGATCAAACCTCAAAATTTGAAAAGATAACCTTTCCAGTTAGTATGTCAACGGCATCTGGGGATGGCGTCCTACACGTATTCCTAACCTTTTTACATTCAAACCTAAATGTTTCACCACCCATTGAAATAAATAAATCTCAAGGCTTCCTTACTTTATCCTTATAACTTGTGGACCAACGGATAAGAGCAAGACTTACACATTACAACCTGATCTGCTATTTATCGTAAACTTCAACAGGTCACTGCAACGACCGACCAGTTTTTCAGTGCATGACTCCCAATCGTCAGTAATTTCTCACGTCATACACTTGAGTGATGAAACAAAATCATAAACTAGATCATGTGATCTGAACCTGGAAGTAACATCGTTATTTTTTCCCAAAAAGGTGAGTATCAGACCTATGCATCTTTACACTAGTGAATGAAGGCTAGGTGTAACGATAACAGCTTATTTTCTTGTTCTTAGCATACCGAACGTGCCGTGTTCTGTATGGGGCTACACTCCACGCCATTTAGCGGCAGATGCTTATGGAGACTACTCTTTGAACTGGTGAGGTCTTTCCAACTAGTCCAGTAGGCATTAGAATTCCTAACAAACAAGCATATTTTCCATACGCTCCGAACTTAACTACAATCCTGAGCAAACATACGACCCATAGCTCATGTAAGTTGGAAGAAGGCATCGAGTCTGAAAAGCATTAGGAAACTGTCTAGTACTAAAAAAGTTGGGTTTATGGGGATAACCCTTACTGGAGTTATAAAACTAGTAGGAAGCCAGAATGACGTGTGCTAACGACAGGAGATTCTCAAGGTCAGTCTGAACTCTTTAAGGTAGCATAGGTTAGCGTGACAGTTTTCCTGGCTGTCCAGTGAGGAATTGTACACACTCACATTATGCTTGTTTATCTGCTTTTCTGTCTATTCACTCTGGTTCCTTGTAGTGTTTCTGCCAGCATGAAAATGTATAGGAACTCATATCACTCCCTGGGTTATCACCTTGAGTCAGATGTTTTTTTCTTAACTAACAGGTTATGCGACTCAACGACCCCATACATACTGATGTACTAGGCTGTGAATCACACTTATACGTAGTGGCTAATGATGCAGCTAGACTGATTACCCATGTGCAGTTGGATATCAACCCTCGACCTATTACTTAAAAATGTAGTGCTCCCCAGCTGATGCATCACATCTTGCCACTATACTTAGCATTACAGCGCGTATACATAGGAGAGAATTATCCTACTTAACCCTGTGGAAAATTAGTTGGGTTAGTTATTATCAGATATGATCAGTCGAAAAAGGACCTGGTAATTGTGTTTAACAATGCAAGTTACTGCGTTTCATAGCAGCACATTAATATGAAAGCGAAATAAGAGCAAAGCAGTGCAATCAAAAGTCATAGGGAGGATATCCTTTAATTGTTTTCTAGCCCGAACCTACTTCAGTAAACACCGCACAATGAAGCAGAGGGGGACTAGACATGCGTAACACATCAGTCACCTGAGTTTATAAAGATTCAAAAACTGACCTACCTCTTAGGTATGATCACCAGTTTGAACAAGATACCAACTAGTCACTTTGCATAAGTGGTATACACCAAATGATTCACCTGGTGTTGCAGATTATGTGGCTTCATGCTGGTGTCTTACCTCCAGCTTCATTGTGAGGGCGATTAAAGTAGGCTAACGTCTTATGATTTCTGGAAAACAGCAAATTAACGCAGTTAAGAATAATGGATGAAGATGCATATTCCAAGGATTTAAAACGTGTTATTGCAACAAACTAATCAGATATGTAGAAAAGCTAAGGTAACTATAGCAATTTGAATCATCATCAAAATGTTGGGTTTTTCGGTAAACACTCCTACTAAACGTTCTTGCTACAGTTTATAAACAAGGAAATTACGATATGGAGTTGAAAAGATCAGAAACTAGCGTATGAAGTAATGCAGGAGGTTGTCGACTATCATTCATTGCGTCTTATGGGGTGTTTATCACATGCCAACCACCACCCTTCCCCATTTAACATTAACGTTCCAAGTTAGCTGTAGTGGGATTAATTTGGAAAAAAATTAAGATTTTTCAAGCTATTACATAAATGTTCTGACTGTTGGCTTTAATTTCGGTGAACGGTGGAAGCTTTTTCTTAGGTGTGTACAGAGAAATTAAAATGTAAAAACTAATAGTACACCTGGGTAATATGGCCCAGAAATTACTGCAACGCCCGGAAAGCTTCAAAATCTTTGTCTTAACATAAAGTTCGGAAATCTGTATCCCCTTTATCTTTCCCATACACCGTGTGGGGTTTTATTATTGTTTATATGATTAAAATTATTTTCAGTAATTTCCCTTTCTACTTGTTGACACCTACTTGGTATGACGTGCGGTTAATTGAACTGTCACAGTTATAGCAGATACTATGCTGCTTTTTGCTTGCCTGCAAGTAATGCATGATCGACTTAAGGTTTACGCTGGATGCCGGGCAACTGAAGCATGGCTGTAGGCCAATTTAGGTGCTAGTCGCCTTCTCTAAAATCTCATCATTTTCGGCAATAACTTCACTGACCATTTTCTTCTTTCCAGTGTCTTTGATCTCCCTAAATAAGTGTCAAATATTACCTAATCCTGTTACCTTCTCCATTCTTTTCGCCCTCGTTGCTCGTGATCATTGCGAAGACTTTTAGTGAACTCGCGTTTAAGTTGTTTTCGTTCCTCATTGTGTTCTCAGTCAGCTGAAATCAGTCTTCTGCTGGCGACAATCAGTTCAGATGTAGTTGCACGAATTCACTGGTTTTTAATAAATTCGAATGTAGGCTACCAAAAGTCTTTACCGCTGCCTATACAGTAAACTGAATATTACTGGTAGGCCTTGTCAGGATGGAAAATCACTGTTGCGTTCAGATAAATGCTTAGCTAACTCCTTCCTAAATGCATTCTTGACGTTCTCATCCTTTAATCGGGTACACAGAAGCTTCACTGCTCCCTGTTTCTTGCGACCAGTAAGGCACAAACACATTTGTTTGGAATCCAATCAGATATGAAATTAGATTACTCAGCGCCCAATATTTGCCATACTATACTATCAGATCTCGATCGTAGTTTATGCAAACCAAACAGATATTCCTGAAATGAGTGACAATCCTCAAACAATGGCTTATAGCAATATGATCTATCTGTTTCTGTTATTGGTTTGATGTTACCGGAAGCAAAATGAGACGGTGTTTCTCCTTATACTTGATTGTGGAAGGAGTATCGAACTTACACAGCCGTGTTGTCATCTGAATTAACGGCAATCATTGGCATCCGACAAGAAGGTCCGCTGTCGTGATTTCCGTTCAACTTTGTTACAGACGTACTGTTCGACGTAACCTTAGGTATCTGTGACTTTACAGGAATTGACCTACTCCAGAAGGGGCACCTGGTTGAATTGGATGGTGTAGTCTCATGAGGTGCAAACGCTGAAAATATTCGAAGTTTTCTGAATTCCTTAAGCAGAAATCTGAGTATGTTAAGGGTGCGTTTTCCTGATGTCAAATATAAGATGCTTCAGGATTAGTCTGCACTGACTCCTTGTTTAAGGATAGAGAGTGAAGATCGACAACTTTGCTTACTTGGGAAGATCTATCAGTTCAAACGGGTTGGTTGCCGACGAAATCTCACCTTCGATGTAAATATTCCGTTTGGCCACTTGCATGATCTCTGGCACGGCCAAGATGTCGGACTACCTTTTAAAGTATGAGTATGCTGCACTGTAGTTCAATCTGTCTTATTACACGGCTGAGACATGACCATTGAAAGTAGATACGATTACAGGTCTTTGGTAATAGGTGTCTTCTCAGCACCGTTCACCTTTGGTGGGACTACTATGTGGACAATGTCGAGATCAGATGAAGGTTACTAGACAACCCAGTCGATGAGGTTATGAACCTTCATTGACTGGGGTGGCTTAAACGTGTGTTGTGCAAGCCGAGTCATCGCCTATGTTAATGTGGAATTATGGCAGGAACAGGAGTGAGTTAGGAGAAGGCTTAGGGTGAGCAAACCAACACATGCTACCAGTGTATGAAGTTCCTGGCTGTTTTTCTGGGCCATGTACAGAGATGTAAGCCACTTGGTTGGGGTCCTTGAGATGATAAGAATCAATGTTTAGAGTTCCTTGATGACGGCTGAAAATCAGTCAAAAGGAGATACATGTATTTACTTTTTGACGTCTTCTAAAGCTTAAATGTTATCAGTACTTTTTTATTATTTAATTAATTGTGTCAGTCTATTAGTACCCACTAACTGTATCCAATCCATTCTTCAGAAAGTGTAGTATCGAATAAAGAGTTAAAAAGATAATTATGTGTATGAAATGGAGTTGTTGAAGTTTATTACTATCATTATCATGCATAGATGGTTAGTGTGAAATATTGATCAACCTAGCTAAATAAAGGCGATAAACATTACATTAATTAAAAGGTCATAGGATTTCTTGATCACCGTTATCATAATAAATCGCCTAATGTTCAACAATAGGTATTCTCATAAATAATTGTATGACTATATGCTAAGTAAGCATATTTCAAGCATCAAATCTTTTTGATTTTTTGTGATAACTTTGTCTGGTTTAAGTTGTCTTAAGCACGTGATTCTACAATTCAGTCTTAACAATGACCTTGCACACGATTAGTCGCGTAAATACTTGCCCAGTCTCGTGTATACTCAATCCACTCACACAATGAGTCACGCTATTCAATCCTATCAACCACTAAACAACAGAATACAAATCTGATGTGCTTATTGTCCATATTCTAGGCTATAATGATTCATTTGCATATATAACTAAAATTAGCTGACTTATAGTGAAAAAAAAGGTTTCTAGCACAAAATAGGAGTTAGTGCACAATGAATTCCCCTCCATTTATCATTATTATTTGTCCATTGGGTACCTAGTAGAACATAGGGCTTCAGTAGCACGTCTCCAGTGCACTCTCTTCTCTGAAATCTTTTCAACCTGGCTCCACAATTGCTCACAAGCTCTCATTTATTCATCACACCGCCTCCTCCATGTCAGCCTCAACTCGGACGTCCAACTCGTCGTTTCCCATGCGGGTTCCACTCTAGCAACTGGCCTGACGCGTGATGTCCCCAGTTGGCCTTCTCAATGTATGCCCAATCCATCTCCACTTCCTGCTACTGCATATTTGTTGGGTGATAGGTTCTTGGTTGGTTCGTTCCCAGAGTGAGTTCCTTGTTGCTTATTCTTTCTGGTCATTTGGTCTTCAGTAGCGAGCCAGCGTAGGCAGTTGTTGATGAATGTCTGTAGCTTGTCGGAAATGCGGTTCGTGATGGGCTAAGTCTCTGAACCATCACACAGAAGCAGTGACTTGACTGAAGTTGGTGCTGAAAATCTGGATGTTGTTCCACATGCTGAGTGTAGTGCAGAAGATCTTCACACTGGTTTCAGTTTGATGAAAGTAGGCCTGTCTTGGTGTCTTTGCGATCGTGGCTGGCTTTGACATGCTCGTCTGTGCCACAACTGCCGCCTGTAGTTGAAACAGTGCTTCCTAGATAGGTGAAGGAGGTTACTTCCTTTAAGTTTCTCCCATTGGAGGTGATTGGAGTTTGTTGTTGTTGTTGTTGTTGGTGGTGTTGGTTGGGTATCTTCATCACTTCTGTCTTCTCTATATTCAGTTGAGGTCGCGTCTTCGCTGCCTCACCTTGTCTCTTCTGTGAACTTGTTAGTTTTCGCCTGTAGATCTTCAAGTTTGTGCCGCAACAAGATAGTAGACAGAAGTAATCGGCTAAATCCAAGTCTTCTAGTTTCTTTTCCGCGGTGCAGCCAGCGTATCCCCCTCTTCTCACTCCTCACTGTTTGTTGCATGATGCAGTCCAGTTGAGCGCAATGAAGAATATCATGTGTGATAGTAGATAGCCTTATCTTACTCCTTCCTGTCTTCACTTCAAAGTCATCACCACTGAGCTACCCGCTGTGAATTACTTGGTGTGTGGCATCTTCGATATAGTTGTTGAATGAGGTTGATATTCATCAATTTTGGTCAATCAAAATCTTTATAATAAATGTAGATTATATTCTATAGGTTATCAAGCAGCAGCTGAAGAGGATAGCCGAAATACATGTATGGTAGTTCTTCTGCTACTGTCCTTTGCGCTTTACTCAAGTGTAAATCACATGTTATCACTTCAGAAGTTATGAGAGTTATCGTCTATCAAATATGTCTCAGCAGTTTTTTATTTTTAAGAAAGTTTTTCATAACTGTCTGTAATATCGTGAGGTAGAAAGTTTCTGATCTGCACTGTATATTCCTCTCTATAGACGTAGTCATCAAGGTCAATATACAATCAGGCATTACTATGTAGCGGTCCAAGTTGCCACATCTCAAATCAGCAGGTCAAGTATTATTATTTTTCCCTTGGGTTACTGGTGGAACATATGACTTCAGTAGCACGCCTTCATTGCATTCTGCTCTCTGTAGTCTTTTCAACCTGGTTCCACGACTGCTCACAAGCTTTTATTTCTTCCTCAGCAGGTCAGGTAACAAGGCAATAAAATGGGAGATGAAGAGAGGAAAGAAGAATGAGGTGATGAGATTGAGTATAGCGGCTAAGATGAGGATAATGTGTACACGCATCTGCGCCACTGACATCGATTCTGAGCCATATCATCTAGAGTCTCCCACGAACTTCAACTGACTAGTCTGCATCGTCCTACATGGCTCAAACGAACAGTCAAGAACTTGATGCCATGTTTTAGTGTGGCCACCGTGAGCTATTTTCCAGACTGAACCTACTTTGTGTGACAAGACAGACGGTGGTTAGGCATACGTAACACATATCCCAGCTAGCCATCTCAGTCGACGGAGTTTCGCGGCCTCATCAGCTGAATTGCCTCTCCTCCCTAGAACAATACTTTCAACTTCTGCATTACTCGCGTGGTGATACCACGAAATATGACCTGTGCTATGAAGGCGACGTGGTCAAACACCTAAAGCTTTCTCATGTCTTCTTCGTTGAATGACCATGTTTCATAGCCATATTGATATAATCTAATAGTATTGTAATGGGCGTTGCTGATAACAACGGATATAAGTAGTATATATCGAGGTGGCAGGAATCGTAGGGAATTACCGGCAATGGGTAGGGTTTCTGCCAAGAGCAACGCAGGGAACAACACAGGTATATTACGGGGAATGCTGCTGATAAGAGTGTATGAAGAGCCGGTCAGGAGCAAATCAAGACAGGAATGGAGAGGAAACCAAGATATTTGCAAATGGCTGTGTTAGTGCAAGGAGTACCATATGTAACCATAACCATTCCAATTGGTCTTAGTAAACATTCTCACGTCGAGTTGTCTTCTGTTTCTTCAGTATGTCTGTCAGTAAGGAATGTATATCGTATATCAATATCGGTAAGAGTAAAGGAGATAACATTTTTGAAAATAAAGTAACATTTGTCACTGCAGATTAAGCTTCAGATTGTTTGTAGTTCTGTCTTGAGAATTCCCTAACGATTCTCTCACTACTAATCCAAATTTTATGAAATGAAAACATGAACCCGATTGGTAGTAATAAATGAAATAATTACTTCCTCAGTAACAACTCGAAGAGGAAAATTTTTTAAAAAAACAAAACTGAATAATACTCCTTCGAGTTTGCTGAAGTCTGTAGTTGTATTTTGTTGATGAGTGCTTTTAAGTTCGAAATTTCGGTTCGTGGCATTTTGACATGGCTTAGCTTGAAAGCCATCTCGTAAATGCGATCAATAGAAATTTTGGAGGACTCCAAATTGATATAAGAAACCAGTGTAAATATTTCTCACAGTGTCGTCTGTCGTAGTTATAGTATATCTGAAAGTGTTATTTGTGGATATTTCAGTCATTTAGTTACCTTCACCTCATATGTAAGTGTATCCTCCAGTTATTATACAAGATTAATGATGGATCGTGGCTAGCAGTGGGATCCAGCATGCGCATTTCGTCCTATTTGGGAGTCGTTAGCTGGATGTACCTGCTTCCCAGTGAGTGATGTTGTTCCAACCTGGATTCAGAATCGGGACCGATCGCTTCAAACACCAGCGCGTTATCCACTACACGACCGAGCCATGATAGCCACTTCTTGTGCGACGGGTATAGTTTTTAGTATAACTGTTTTTATATGATACCGTCGTTGATTCATATAAAAACGATTATACCAAGAACTATACCCGTCGTACAAGAAGTGGCTATCATGGCTCGGTCGTGTAGTGGATAACGCGCTGGTGTTTGAAGCGATCGGTCCCGAGTCCGAATCCAGGTTGGAACAACATCACTCACTGGGAAGCAGGTACATCCAGCTGACGAGTTCCAAATAGGACGAAATGCGCATCCTGGATTCCACTGCTAGCCACTGCCCATCATTAACATAAATAGAACGCTAGCAATATCGAGGCATCCGCACAGGAGCCAATATGCCAACAGAGACCGATCAATTCGATCTAATCAACGACGGTATCATATAAAAACAATTATACGACTATACAAGATTCTTTTAGGGTATTTGCTAACAATATCGATTAATCCTAATATTTACCAGTAAAAATGTTTGCTGACTGTAACCAAGAACCAAACAGCCTTAGAGAAGCTGTTCTAGTTTGTATAACCACACTTTTTTATCACGATAGAAATCGTAAAGACGTATTAAAAGTCGATGTTTAGGAACCGACATGTTTTCTAACATCATAAAATGTCATCATGGGAGATAGTTTCACTTGCCTCCTGTCTTCAACAATGGAATTCTGCTATCAGATGATCCATAAGTAAGACCACTAGTCACTGCAGTCATTCTTGTCATTACTTAAACAGATAAGATATACCTCCAACTTTTTAACCTTTTGAGAATTCCCAGCCTCATGAAGTTAATGCATTTCCCCAGACCGAAATGATACGCTGAATACCGGAAAAGACAGCCAGACAAAAACAACGTAGAAGAACTTCGCATACAAGGATATCAACTCAAATTGCCATAATTCCCAATAATTTAAAAACAGTAAGCGGATATTAAAGTAGACAAAAGTGTATGGAAGTAGAGGTAATTTAGAAGTCTTCGTTTTTGGCATCTATTATTTGACTTAATTGACAAGACATGTCTGAACTTCAGGAAATCCATCGGAATTGTATTCCACTTTACTCAGCTCTCAGCTGATTACTTTGAAGTCACTTTCACCACCTACCTTACAAGAGATTTCCTGAAATCCTAATGGAAAGTGAGAACTAATAGCTGCAGTGGATATTGGATGTCAACTGGTACAGACAGACAGACAGATAGATAGACATACAGACAGACAGACACACTGATTTCCACTTTGATTACTTTTTGAAAGTCATCAGGCATATACTTGAATATTTATTGAAGATTACTTTCATATGAATACAGATAACTGTATTAACTAGTAGGGATGTAGGGATGTTGAATGAGAAATTGGGGTAAGTGAGTGTAAAACGTGGCGACTATGGTAGAATGTGGTGTTTGTTTATTTGATGGAGAGCACACAGTGTGTGTGTGTGTGTGTGTGTGTGTGTGATACAGTTTTATTTACTTGACAACATTACAAGCATGCATTATTGTTCATCATGATATCATGGAATGAGACACTCCATTCGATATCTGATTTTTATAGTTGTATCACGTCAGATTGCTTGTGTTTATTGGTATTAGAGTTTCCCATATGTGTGATGTAGTTGCTGCATCATTTCTATTGCATGTGATGGGTGTTGATTTCACGGACAATCTCTCTCTCTCTCTCTCTCCCAGTAATTATGGATGGTGGGTATCATTGGAATGGAGGATGCACATTTCGTGGTATTTGGAACTGGTCGGGTGGATGAACCTGTCCCTCAGTGAGTGGTGTTGTTTCCACTGAGATTTGAACTCAGGGCCGATCACTTCAAACACCTGAGCGTTATCCACTAGACCAGTGGATTACGATAGCGACTTCTTTTGAGATGGTTATAGTTTTAGTATTGTTGGTTGTATTGTGCGTTGTTGATTGGAGCGAAATGATCGGTGTGTATTGGGATATGGGCTGCTTGGTGGATGCCTCGATATTGCCTGTCTTTCAAGTTATATATATATATATAGTAATGATGGATAGTGGGTATCAGTGGAATCCAGGATGTGCATAGACACCGATCAATTCGGTCCAATCAACGACGGTATAATACAAACAACAATAATGTTCATCTCTCTCTCTCTTCATGTGATTAATTATATTGGAGTTAATTAGAGTGGTTTTATGGTACGCATTCTTCTATTGTGTGTTAGTGTGTTGATGCATGGATTGCAATAGCCGAGTCTCCTTCTAGATTATTGATCTTATTGGGGTTTGTCATTCTATATTTAGCTAGACTCCTATGTTGCGTTATTCTGATTGACTGTGACTGGCTAGTTTTAGCTATGTAGTTGACGTGATAGGGGTGGGGTAACATGGAATTTGTTGGATTAGATTATTTTGTTGAATTGGATCAATCGGATGGATCATTGAGCCAGTTGAGAAAGCTAATCTCTGAGTGAGTTTTTAGGTTTGAGTGCCACCCTGATTGCAACCATTTTGAGAATACATAAATGAAGTTTTTGATCTACCTTCTTTATATGTTTGGAGAAGGGGATATGAATTTGAATTACGAAGAAGTGTGATTTCCATCCATCTGTCTGTTATTTCTATTTGAAGGAGGAGGGAGTTGACATTATTTTCGACCAATTTATGTGTAATGTATTCACTAGGTGTATAGACCAAAGTGATTGGGATAGTGATATAAATGTGTGCATGCATTAAGCTATGTGTTGATATGACCAATTTGACTGTATGACTTGGGAGTTCATCTGAGCACAGTATTGATGAAGTTGACTGATTCAGGTGTCCTGTGTTTGAGACACTGTGATCTGTGTAGCGAAATCCATAGATCAGTGTGAATAGTGACTAGCTGATCATAGTGTTCAGTAGTATACGGTGTGTACGTTACGTGTAGTTGTTGAATATGCTATAATGTTAATTGACTAATTATGGTGTAGTGATACAAATCAACAATTCACTAGTTGATAGTATGGTATTTAAACCAATAAACTATAGATGTCCTCATGAACACGTGATTGGACAGAATATTATTTATTCATGTTTCATGATACAATATGAATATAAGCACTGACTTGAGTCAACTTGACAGAATAAGAAAGAGACCGACTAAATGCCTTCACTGTTAACAGGTTCTTGCACTTCTTCAGCTGATGACATACTACTCATTTATTGAGGAAGAAGAATATGTGTATGAGGGAGGAAATTGTTTCTTTTCACCGACTTCATTATCAAGGTGTACAGTTGTATTTATAATTCGTGGAATGACAGATGAATGCAGGAGAAAGTTGCTGAGTGAATATAAAAAGTGTACAATTTATATTGATGTTGGTGACTAAGTAGTAGAGGAGTGCAGGATGGGGGTGTTTCATCCTGTTTGGGACTCGTCAGTTGAATGCGTCCTGCACCGGAATGTGGATTGATGTTGTTCCCAGTGAGGTGAGTCTGGTAGCGAGTAGCATTCGTTTGGAAGGCGAAAGCGTCATCCATTAAGCGAGTGTGGTAGGCCAATCAGGTCTTGTGGAAGGGGTGTTAGTTGTTATATTTCCCGTTGTTGTACGGGGCTGAATTGGTCGACGTGTTTGCAAGTGATGTTGGTGGTGAAATTTGTTAATATGGAATAAAAATGGATGGGAGTGGTTCATTGAATAAGAGACGAGATGGTAACCAGTTGTGGGATAATGGTTGAGTGCTGTCATTGGATTGTTGGAGGATGATAATTTAATTGAAGCGTGTGAAATGGGTGATTGAATGAGAAGGGAATTGATATGAAATAGTGAAATATGGGTCGTGAGATGTTGTTAATGAAGTGTAAAATGATGATGATGATGGTGGTGGTGATGATGATAAAAGTGAAGTGAAATGAAATTGCAGAATTGAGTTTTGAAGGTGGAGGTAGAGGAAGTGGTTTAACAAAATGTTTTTTGAATGGTTTTTCGTTGAAGTATGTGTAATGCTTGAGCTGTGGATAAGTGGTGGGAATGTAGACCTTGGAAGTAGTTCAATATCACTTCTCAAATTATACCTCGGAATAACATTGAGTTCATCGTTATGTGGATTGGGAAGCTATCGAAGTGGTGAATTGCAATAACATCAACATAGTTCCATTAGTCGTAAACACTTCATCCACTGAGAATTTACTCCAGTTTCTACCTTAGCTCCAGGTTCCACACAGGTGTTCAGCTTAATGAACTTTCGAATACAAAACTGATGCCTCACTTTCCTCACTGATCAATGTAGTCTCACTCAACTTGATTTGGAAGGTAGGTTGCTTGCACTAGATAGTGAGTGATGTGATGTGATGTGAACCACCTACATGTGATCCCCTTCAACATGATTTCGCTTGTGTCTAGTAGGTTGGCTGCGTCTCCATCTCCACTTTCTTCACATTCACATCAAGTCGATCTGATTTTCAGTGTAGTGTAGTGTAGTGTAGTGTAGTGTAGTGTAGTGTGTCCATCTGGTGTCTGGTGAAATAGAATCCATATCACTCACTGCCTTGTGAATATCCATCCTTCTGCTTGTGCTTGTTTGTACACACACTGCCTGATTCCAATCACCAAATGGTTGAATGCTCAGGAGTCTGTAAACACTTCTCCATTGTCATTCATCATTTCACTGAGTGTCTATCGACTCATGATTGGTTGTCTTCCTGTGTTGTCGACTCCTCACAGTTCGGCATTCATGTCACCCCACCCATTAGAATGTTGATGTCACCATCACCATCACCATCATCATTGCCATCGCCATCATCAACTGGTGTGTTGTCTTGTCGAGTATTGATTGCAGTTGTCTGTAGAATTCCTTCTTCTTCTTCTTCTCCTCCTCCTCTTCATCTGTGTTTGCATTATTTGTAGGTGTGTAGTGTAGTGTGGTATTGTATGATTGTGATTTTCCTCATTCCCCTTCACTTGAATCCATCTTGCTGTCATGATTGTTATCCTGGAGGAGGAGATTGGTTCCGACTGCATGACAGCGAGGCTTTGATGCTGTTCAAGGGGACATGATGATAGGCAGTGGAGGAGTCAGTGTGGTGTGCTGGTTGTTGTCGTGTGGGTGACGATATCGGAGTAGATTATTGACTGTGGTCTCCAGTTGACAGATGGTAGAGTCCACTTCGATTGTATCTGCTTTCGCAGATTGTTCGTAGATTCGTAGGACATGTAGGCCATACTTTGTCATCTGTTTTGCAATCTTGGCAGCCTTGTCAGTCAGTCAGTCGGTCAGTCAATCAGTCAGTCAGCCAGTCAGGTTGAAACATTGTTTGGACATTCCATTCCCCTATGTTTACTTTTGCTTTCATCGAGGGGGGAGAAGATACATCGGCCGACTGGTTTCACGAAGACTTTCACCGACGGGGGTTATTTCGTCTCTCTGAATCCAGTGAGGGATAAGTTTGTTTTTATGTTTTATATTTTATTTGTGGTTTGAAGTTTGTTTATTGATTGGATTGGTTTTCGGGTGTATGGTTGGTAGCCTTATGCCCAACCTTCCCTCTTTACTGGGGTTTGGGACCGACTAATTGCTAGTGAACTTATAAACTACGCAAGGTTATGGTAATATAATAGAGGCTTTGAACTGCTTTAGATCTGCATTGTCGTTGTTATTGGTACTCGAATTACTGTTATGATTTCGTTGATTATGTTTCCTTACAAATTTCTTAATCAACTTTTGAGGATAATTATTAATTAATAACACTTCTTTTATGTGTTCCAATTCCTTGTCTAAGTCATTAGAATGATTATTTAAATGTCTAGCTCTACTGTTTAGACATTTAACTAAACTTGCCTTAAGTGACATTGGATGAGATAACTTGAAGTCTAGGCACCTGTTAGAACACTTCGACATTACACTCTACAGGGAAGTGTACATAGAAAACCGATGTCTACTTCATGTTGTTGAAGTACAAACCTTAAATTATCAGGTGGCTGGCATTTAGAGTAAGATCTATTCGTTCAATTAAGTGTGTAGAAAAAGACCTACTGTTTATCGGTGATATTCTAAGCGAAATTGGATATTCTGAAAAGTTTATCAAAATTAACATGAATAACAGCAACCCTGAACGAGTATTTATCGTAGGGTGATTACAGTTCAAGAGAAGCACTCCAAGTGGTGTCCTATCCCAACGCCTAGTTAGATAAGTCAATAGGACGTTTTATACAGGACAAGACTAAGGGAAAGCCCAGTTAATCTTTACCTGTTCCTTTGGAACAAGTTACATAGAAGGTAAGATCAGGCAGGTGTGTCTTCCGATACGAGAGGATTTACTGGCTTTGTTTGCAAAGTGTAAGGTGAAGGTGGTGAGAATTTCCATCCTAGTACACCTAGCAGACACAGGGCATCACATAGATGCCAATAAAGTTTTCAGTGTCATACAGTATATTCCACTGTAATAATGTATACACCTCAAACTTTTCTTATTTTTACGCTGTACACATGTAGTTTTTTTTTGTAGAATTTAATGAGAGAAATTATTGAAAAGCATATTGTTCATTGGTTTTTACTAATGTTATATCAATCTTTAGATGTTTGAAGTTAAGTATTCCAGAAGTTGTAGCTTCAAGCTACTAACTTATGAACTTATGAACTGGCTACAGGTCTACTTTATATGAACTTCTTGAAGACTTACTGAGTTACGTTTTTATACAGAGAAAGGGTTTGAAATGTATTCTTCTCATTCTATGAGATATTTTCAAAGGTAGGATAGTTATATAGCATTGAAAACTACTCTTACCAGACTTAATTCATATTTCAATATGAAAGGTAAGTGATCATTGCATCTGAAAGTGATTTGATAAACTTCCTGTCATATTATATGAGGTGTACAAGGTGTATACATGCTTATTTTTAGTTATTATTATTATTACAACTATATTTTACCCTTGATATAATACCGCTTCATCTTTCACTGTCATCATTCTAATACCAAAATCACAAAAGGTATCCGTTTTGCGTTCATTTAGATCAATATTCGTGTATAAAACAACTAATCTCTCTCTCTCTGTGTCTATCTGTATATTATATATATATATATATATATATATATATATATATATATATATATATATATATATATATATATATATATATATATATATATATATATATATATTGATCCATCATGTGATGTTTGCTATTGTTTACTGAACTTGAATAACTGAATGTCTTAAATTCTCTTCGTTCGTCGTTGTCTATATGGGCTGAATTGAAAAGATAGACATGAAAACGTGAGATCTTGTACATTATCACCTAACAGTCTAAGTTGTTAGATAGATTTCACATTTAAGTAGAAGAGGTTTCCTCTTTGTATGAGCGAAAATAATAGTCTCATTGTTGGTAAACTGATGTATGACAGAATTTAAATCAGACAATCACTTACTGCGGTGCAGATATATCCAGCTAACAAGTCTCAAAGGACGGAACTCGCACCCTGGATTCTTCTGCTAGTCACCAAGATTCAATATAAAAGCAAACAGGTTTATTATATTGTGTGGTAGTATTCATCACGGACTGACTGACGTAAGTTGGAGAACCACTGAAAATCTGAAAGTACTGGACACTTGTTTCCTAACTGAATGAAACTCCTCAGCAGTATTCACCCACCACCCACCTCACCACAGATCAAACTCAACACCTTCAGGTTTCATGGCAAACCCGTTCACCAATCGGTCACTGGATCGGAGTTCAATGATTCGCAGTTTCCAACTTCTGTCAACTCATGATATAGGGTGACCACTACCTACCTAAGCTCTTCACTTGATATTCGTTTCCCTACCGACTAGCTGACCCCACAGGTCACGGCTTCTCATTAGAACTTCAGCCTATCCATCCCGAAAGCATGTCACTAATGATTCATTTAAATTTAATTTACACAAACCTCCAAATTGAATTAATCTGCCGATCATTAGTGACTAGCTTCGATAGGTGATTCTTGAAGTTCAAGTGAAAAGTTGTGGCCAGTGCAGCCAACCAAGTAGGACATGAGGACAGTTACTCAACGACGACATTAGATGGATGTTGCGCTAAGTCGTGAACTGACAGAAGTTGGAAATATGAATCATTGGATTTCAACCCAGTGGCTCAATGGTAACGTGGTGGCCACGGAATGTGAATGTTGCGGGTTCGACCCATGGTCGCGTGGGGTCATTGGTGCACACTGCTGAGGAGTCCCGTAGTTGGACGAAACAGCTGTGTAGTACTCTTAGATTTCCAATGTTCCTCCAACTGATGTCAGTCCATGATGAGTTCCAATCTGAGTAGATGACTCACCATAAACTAGAAGATAATCACAAGTGTATGAATTATGGTCTTCAGCAGGACAATAAACGTTTTAGAAACCCACTTCATTGAGACTAAGTTGGTAAGCTTAACTACTACTTAAACTACTATTTAACCGACAGTCTTGAACTCTTCTATTGGTCGTTCATCAAACCTCAGCGTACTCCATCATCTCACGTTACTTATAGCCTCCTTAACTTCAGCAACATTCTCAAGCCTCATGTTTGTTTCACTGAGATTGTGAAATAACAAGAATATCATTTGACAATGTGAGATAGCCATGGTTTGGCAGACTAGTATTCATACTGGATAATGATTGAAGGTGAGGTGAAAATCTTGACGGTAGCTCAGTCAGTAGAGCACCAGGCCGGTAACCCGGTGGTCGCTGGTTCAAATCCGGCCGTGGTCCAGATTTTTGTCTCACCTTCAGTCATCACCCAGTGTAAATAACAAGAAGTCACATCTGTTGACAGATAGGCGCCTATACAGGTGTAGAATAGAACATAATGAATATTCGGGGGAATCAAAGCATCTGTATAGGAGCCGATATGTCAACAGAGGTCTAACAGATCGACGCAGTTTATCAATAAGCAACATCCGATACCCATTGCACAAGGAGTGGCTCTCGTGTCCCAACGGTCTGGTAGATGAACCCCTTCCATTTGAAGTGAAGCGTGTGGATTTTGAGTCTCATTGTGGACGACATCACCCACTGGGTTTTAGGTACACCCAGCTGACGTGTGCCATCAAGTAGGATGGAAGGCGCATCTCAGGTTCGATTGCTAGCCATTAACCAGAATATATCAAGAAATCAGCTGAAGTACTTCTTATAGTTTTCTCTTGTTCACTTCATTATTTTTTGTGTAAGTAATTCATTACAGGTTCACTGAAAAAACAATTTTTCATATCAGTTTCCCCAATTATGTGAATGCAAGTGCCTAACTTTTACATTTCTTCAGATTTTCAATTTGAGGGTTTGTTGGGAATTACGGATTTTTCCCCCAAGTATTCATCATGGACTGACATCAGTTAGAGGAACATTGGAAACCTGTCTGCATTCCAAAGCTGTTTCGTCCAACTATGGGACTCCTCAGCAGTGTGCACCAATGACCCCACACCACCGGGGATCGAACCCGTGGCCAGCACGTTACCATTGAGCCACTGGGTTGAAATCCAATGATTCTCATTTCCTACTTCTATCGGTTGACGGTATAACGCAACTATCACCCAATATCATCGTTGAGTATTTGTCCTCATGGCCAAAACAGTGTAAATTAACTAACTATCAAATCAAGATAGTATCTATCTATCAGAACTGTAGTGAAAAGGATTTTGACGGTTCAACTCTGAGGAAATTATTTTCATCATGACCTTTTCATTGTCTTGGTCTTACCATAAAGATGGCCCCATTAAAGTAAACTACCACTCAAACCGTGTCATGCATTTAGTTCCCTTGATAAATTTGAATAAAGTAAGAATAAATGACATTTGTAGAATAAAATGAGCTCATTTTATTTCATGACCTCTCATCAGCTGCAAACAACCCACAATTGAAACTAAGTATTAGTAGTAATAATCACATAGAATACCTAAAGTTTGCATAACTAAAGGAAGATTTGAAATCCACGATTAACAATAAGGCAGTAAGTGAGTTGAGGAGACACAGAATAAGATAGAAATTTCTAGACCTGTGGAGTGTTTGTATATGTAGGGGCGGGCGGGAGGTAAATAAGTAAACATTAGTGTAAAGGAGAGTTGTTAAAGTATTAGTTGGTTAAGTGAGTACATGAAAGAACTGGGAAAACGCTAGACTGAATGATTAACAGTCATTAAATAGTTAATGAAGAGATGATGCAATAAAAAACTGCATAGATATATGTATGCAAACTTATTATATACAACTAGCAGGGTAAAGAAAAGTTAATAGGTAGTCTCTTTGTAAGTATAAAGGTCAGACTGGAAATATTTTATAGCGACATCTTTAGAAACCTTAATAACAATGTCATTCTTTGTTTGTTTATTATCCTGAAGGAATGATAAACGTCCATTTGATTTCTTGTTTTTATCAAGTGCTAGACGATTGTTTTGGCAAAGATTTTGCTACCATTCAGACATAGATTTTTCGAAATACGCTCATAAAATCGAGTAAACACCTTTCATTCAGTCCTGCCTTATGTACTTGCTTAATTCCACAAACACAGATGAATTGAAATCCACAGTTGCAGTTGACGTGAGATTGTTATTTGTTCACTTTCAACTGTGTTATTGATCATACTGTATTGTAAACTGAGATCAGTCTATTCTTTAAGATACCTCAGCACCATTGAATGCTAAATGAAAGAAAAGCAGGCTTCTTCTCAACAGTTAGGTATTCGGGTCTATCAATAAATTCTTTTCAATGCTTCATGATGAATTTCTTCAGATATCCACTGTCTATAAGAATCTTCTCAATTATATCAAATTCTTCTTCTTGTTTGTCTTTTGAGCATAGCCTTCTTATTCTAGTGAACAGCATCCTAACTAAACTACTCTTGCTGATAACTAACAGGATAGAAAGTGTTGTAGTGAAGGTACTGACTACTCCACACAGACGGGTACGTCAAAGCCAGGATCGGAAAAGCAATACAGGCTTTCATTAACCTGAAACCAGTGTGGAGATCTGCACTCAGCATAAAGCGTGAACAAGATTCGGATTTTCAACACTAACATCAGTCAAGTCAGTGCTTCTATATGGTTCAGAAACTTGGCGCGTTACGAAAGGGATTTCCAACAAACTATAGATATTCACCAACAACTGCCTACGCTCGCTACCGAAGATCAGATGGCCCGAAAGAATAAGCAAGCAGGAACTCCGGCTGGCGACGAACCAAACAACTATGCAGTCGAAGAAAGTGGAGGTGGATTGGATTGGGCATACACTGATAAGGCCGATTGGGAACATCATGTGCCAGACCAGGTCAGGCCGTCGAGTGGAATCCAAAAGGGAAGCGACGAGTTGGGCGTCCGAGGTGAGGGTGACATGGAGGAGGTGGTGTGAGGAAGAAATGAGAGCTTGTGGGCAGTCGTGCAGCCAGGTAGAAAAGACTGGAGAGATGAGAGTGCACTGGAGAGGTGCTACTGAAGCCCTATGTTCCATTAGGAACCCAATAGACAAATAATAATAATAATTTTTTCAATCCCTTATGTTTCAAAGCTAAACTACACCATCTACACGTACTCCTTCACAAGTATGAGAATATTTTGCTAAGTTCAGAAGTTCTGCAACTCGATGAATGCTTGATTGGTCTATTTCTTGGAATTCATCAGCCGTTCTAACTGGATGTCATGTCAGACACTACATTCACTATGCTAGAGGAAGACTGTTTTCCATGGATGAGATAAAAAAGAACATTCTGATACTAGTTTTTTTCAATTAGAACCACCTTCCTGTTAAGGAGAAATCTCAGCATATGTTAGACCATCTTTCCTTTTATCACTAAGACAAAAGTCGCTTGAGTAAAACTCATTCTCAAACTTTACAATTAAATACTTATGAAATATGTGCAAACTATGCTTCCAATACACGGATTTTACAAAATTACAGCATAATAAATACCTTTACCGCGATTTGTATGATCACAAATGTATACCTGTGGTTATAGGATTTCAACAAAATACTTGATTAACCCGTCATAGAGTTTTCCACGTGAAAAAGTTATCAATATCCAAGAACACGGTATTCTAACGATAATAATTGTATGTTATATAATGAAAACCTGTGACTACTTAAATCACTGAAACCGAAAATAACTCGAATTTTGTTATCAATTAATAATTTCGAATTATTACTTGTATTATACCGTTGTTCATTGGACCGAATTGAGCGCTCTCTACTGCCAAATGGATTCCTATGCGGATACCTCGATATTGTCTGAGTTTTAATTATAGTGACGATAGATAATGGCTAGCAGCAGAATCCAGAACGCGCATTTCGTCTTGTTTGGGACTCCTCAGTTAGATGTATTTTCCTGCCAGTGAGTGGTGTTGTTCCAACCGGGATTCGAACTCCGGACCAATCGCCTAAAATAACAGAACGTTATCCACTAGACCACCGAACCATGATAGCTACATCTTGTGAGAGAGGTATAGTTCTAGTGTTATTGGTTGTATTATCACGTTGTTAAACCTCGCCTGGTTAACTAGTTCACTAGTTACTAGTCGGTCCCAAACCCCAGTAAAGAGGAAAGCTTGGGCTATAAGGCTAGCAACCCTACACCCGAAAAACAATCCAATCAATAAACAAACTTCAAACCACAAATAAAAATATAAAACATAAAAACAAACTTATCCCTCACTGGATTCAGAGAGACGAAATAACCCCCGTCGGTGAAAGTCTTCGTGAAACCAGTCGGCCGATGTATCTTCTCCCCCCTCGATGAAAGCAAAAGTAAACATAGGGGAATGGAATGTCCAAACAATGTTTCAACCTGACTGGCTGACTGACTGATTGACTGACCGACTGACTGACTGACAAGGCTGCCAAGATTGCAAAACAGATGACAAAGTATGGCCTACATGTCCTACGAATCTACGAACAATCTGTGAAAGCAGATACAATCGAAGTGGACTCTACCATCTGTCAACTGGAGACCACAGTCAATAATCTACTCCGATATCGTCACCCACACGACAACAACCAGCACACCACACTGACTCCTCCACTGCCTATCATCATGTCCCCTTGAACAGCATCAAAGCCTCGCTGTCATGCAGTCGGAACCAATCTCCTCCTCCAGGATAACAATCATGACAGCAAGATGGATTCAAGTGAAGGGGAATGAGGAAAGTCACAATCATACAATACCATACCATACCACACTACACTACATTACACTACACTACACACCTACAAATAATGCAAACACAGATGAAGAGGAGGAGGAGAAGAAGAAGAAGAAGGAATTCTACAGACAACTGCAATCAATACTCGACAAGACAACACACCAGTTGATGATGGCGATGGCAATGATGATGGTGATGGTGATGGTGACATCAACATTCTAATGGGTGGGGTGACATGAATGCCGAACTGTGAGGAGTCGACAACACAGGAAGACAACCAATCATGAGTCGATAGACACTCAGTGAAATGATGAATGACAATGGAGAAGTGTTTACAGACTCCTGAGCATTCAACCATTTGGTGATTGGAATCAGGCAGTGTGTGTACAAACAAGCACAAGCAGAAGGATGGATATTCACAAGGCAGTGAGTGATATGGATTCTATTTCACCAGACACCAGATGGACACACTACACTACACTACACTACACTGAAAATCAGATCGACTTGATGTGAATGTGAAGAAAGTGGAGATGGAGACGCAGCCAACCTACTAGACACAAGTGAAATCATATGTTGAAGGGGATCACATGTAGGTGGTTCACATCACTCACTATCTAGTGCAAGGAACCTACCTACCTTCCAAATCAAGTTGAGTTCCTTCAATTCAAGGAAGTTGATGATGATAGACGACAGACAGTTGAATTTCAACACCCAGAACAGAAAGTGAATGAATGACGAAACGACAAATGACATCTTCACGTGAGTCAGTCAGCCAGTCAGTCATCACAACAAAATGTGAGGTATTGAGCAACATGTTTGAAGAAACCTGTGTGGGTTTGATTTAGAGTAAGTTTGGGTCGTGTAGGTTAGGGTAAGGTTGAGTAGAGTAGGTTGGTTATGTTGGGTTAGTGGAGTATCGCACGCTAATGAGTTATGCTGTTAGACAGAGTCTGTCTTCAGTGGGATGCATGATATGGAAATAAGAGGAGAGAAACACAGTTGAGAGCGATGCTGGCTGAGAGTTGCGTTTCATTGTGAGTTCAGTGTGGAGAGTGGCTATTGTGATTGTGTGCATATGATATTGATGAGTGGTGTGGCATGAAGTGGCTGGTTTCCAATGTTACTCCGTCTGATCTCAGTCTATGATGAACTTCAACCTGAAATCAATAAATAAATCTCCGTAAACCTCCAGATTGAATATATGAATTGTTATTCATTAAACCAACTTATATACTACATATTTTTAGTCACAATATGATACAGCCAAATTTCATATCTCTTTTATGCATACTAATCTAGTTCTCGATTTTGTCAGTTTTTTCATACATGAATAAATATTTATTAATAATAATTTGTAGACCGAACTGTTAGCATAATGGTAATCCCTTTGTTGGTTTAGCTTGACCTTTGAACTTTGTAATTCAAGGCTATCAATGGATAGATCAGAGGATAAGGGAACAGCTCATAGTATCCCCCTCCCCTCTTCTTCATCTGGTATTGGTTATTTCCTAATAATCTATGAAAATAAAGTGTTTATATGAATGAAATTTTTGAATATAGACGGAACTGGAATTTTACAGTTGATTATGATCACATTCGAACTAGGAATCACCGGGTTCGAATCCGGCCGCGGTCCAGATTTTCATTTCACCTTCAATCATCACCCAGTGTAAATACCAGCCTGCCAAACTATGGCTATCTCAGATAGTCAAGTGATAGTAGAAAGATAAAAATATAATGTGTATTATTCATGACAGTATCAAGGCCTCCAATCAACGATGGACCCATTGAATGACTGACATGATCAAGATAGAACCCTGGCACATAGATACCATTGGCTCAAGTCGCAACACTTTATAGTAGTATACAAAGAATAGGTAAATAGAAAAAAATGACACCAAAGAAGTTCACATATTCACTCTTTAGAAGACGTCAGGGAGTCAATACATCTGCACCACTGTGACCAACTTACAGACAAGTCACTGAGAGTCCTCAATCACTGATCCCTATCATTTCGAGAGCCGCAACTAGGCAGTCTATATCTCCCCACACGACTCATATCAACAGTTAGACACTTCATTTACTGGTTCTACGTCTTCCTCGGGCCACTTTCAACCTAACTTCATTTCACGCTAGCATAGCTTGTCGAGATACGCGGTGGCTCGACTTAGGTTCATAACCTCATCAATCGACTTGCTGGCCTGCTGACCTCAGCATTGCTGACACGGTTATCCCACCAAATGTTAACAATAATACAAAGACATCTGCGATCGCTTCATATATTTTACTTTTAGCGACCATGTCTCCTAGCCATACAACAGGACAGAACGAACTCCAGTGTGGCAGCATAGTCGTTCTTTGATAGACAGACATCTTGCAACCCAGAATCATATAGGACGCAAGTTGGCAAATGCCAATCGGAGCTTCTCTATCCTAGTTGAGATTTCATCAGGAACCACTCCTTTCGGTGGACTGATACAACTTCCTAAGTAAATGAAGCGGTCGACACATTCCTTCACTTCACTCCTTATCATCAAACTGATAGCACTTGCAGCACAGCACTCCTAAAGCATGAGCTTACATTTCACAGGTGCCAGAGAAATGCATGCCAGCCAAATACACTCAGATTTCTGTTCAACACGTTCAGAAGACCCTGGATTGAGTCAGCATCTTCACTTAACAGGACAACATTCTTTACATACTTCAGATGAACAGAAAGTCTCTAGAGAGTAGGTCAATTCCTGTGAAGACAGATCTACCTAAGCCTATGTCCACCAATACGTCTATAATGAAGTTAAATAGGAACGGTGACAGTAGGCATGTGTAGTGGACATCACTGGTGATCGTCACTTCTGATGACAACCATGCATAAGCCTTGAGACGGTTGAGTGAATTCGAGTAGTGTGCTTTGATTAAGCTTACATACTTGCTCTGCAATCCCTTCACAGTCAGGCACTACCACAACACCTCATGGTTGACAGAGTGAATTGCCGCTTTCAGGTTAAGAAAAGGGGAGAGGGTCAGCCATTGGCAGGGAAGTATGCTTGTATTTCAGAATGTGTTGGAAGGTGGAAATATGATTGATGGATTGTTATCTAGCTGTGTTTGAAACCAGCCTGATTCTCTCGAGTTTGCTGTTCTCGAGCTCCATTTAGTCATTGGTTAACTATGGACTCAAGTATCTTGGCCACAACATTAGTCAAACTAATTCCGCTGTGGCTATCACAAGATCTCTCTCCCTGTTATTGACTGGAATGATGAGTGAGGTAGTTCAGCTTGATGGTACTACCTCTTATTCTCATACCCTACCTAGTACGTCCATCACTTTCATTATAAATTTCCTACCTCCGTTTACACACTGCCTTCACTACCTTTTGTTTCATGTGACCAGTAAGGTGCAAACATACACGAGACCACACCAGTGTGTGACTGAAGTTCAAATAGGTACTCCAGAAAGAGTGGCAATCCTGAACTGATCTTCTCCAACGATGGCCCATAGTGGTGTGACCTATCTGTGCTATCGTTGGTTTGATGTTGGTGGACACCATGTGAGTCAGTGTATCTCTTTATACCTCTAGTCAGTGCTGACTAAAAAGAAGTGATTATCGAAACAAATTGCAACAGATGATCACCGTTATCAATTCACTGCCATGGGATCCTGTCGATACTCTCAAGATGCATTTCTGACTGGCTCAGCTACCCTACTTGAGTGCTAGTCATCTACATAATGACTACATCTGGACCTTTCCGTTTCTGTAGCAAAGTTGACAGCTTCTGACTGAATCCATCTTTTGAATCACCCTAACTGCAATCAATGGATGCGTAGGCGGAGATGACGAATATGAATCAGTTGGTATCCGGTCTCTTCTTTGTCCTTACAGACTCATTCAATCGGACAGCACATAGACAGCTGTTGATTGGAATCCAGTGGAGGAGCGCACTTTCTGCTTGACAACTGCATACTATGCCTACACCAGCGAGACCTAAAAAGCTAGCCACTGGATTTCCGGATACTCTCAGGTTGAATTTTGATGGTTCACTATTATGGTCACTCAAGGCCAATTACACTCCGTTCCTGATACGTGTCTCAGAGATATTTTATACATCCATGGCTAGAGATTCCAGAGTTTTGGTTAGCTATGTTTGCTGTACAATTTTTCATAGTTTGGAAATTGAAAGCTCCTACATCAAAATCGATTATGGGGTCTTAGGATACTAGAAATGAGGTTTTGATGGCTTTAATCGTTGAAAAATTGTCACTGAATGACATGTTAGGGAAGGTGAAAGAGGCATAATATTGGTATCAAAAGAAACAGATAGAATTAAGGAGGATAGTTGATGTTCGATTTGGTCTTGTGTTCTACTGTGAGCGTGTAGAGAGCTTTGCTTAATGAACAACAACAATATCTATTATATAACAATCTCGTGTTGTTTGTACATCTGTGTTTTTACAAAAGAAAACGAGTCAAATAGTTGAATAGAAGCTGATGTTTTCTATGTTGATGTCTATCTCCTTTCTGTACAAAAAACAACAACATACTAGAGAATTTCATTTCAAGATAAACAGGAGAAATAAACAAATAAATTTACTTTCAACCTGAATATCTTCTTCGTCATTTTTCCAGTCCAATGAGGGTAGAAACGATGAGAAAATAACCTTGACCATCGTTATAGGTCATGCGAATTGAGTTCAGATTTATTATCATCGTTATTATTTAGCAAGTGAATTGAAACAGAAAAAAAGAGAACAAGGTTATACCATCAATAATAATAATAATAATAATAATAATAATAATAATAATAATAATAATAATAATAATAATAATAATAATAATAGTAATAATAATAATAATAATAAAAACCATGTTTTTCCCCCTACTTTGCGAACAAATCGAGAAGGTTTAGGGTGAATTCATCCCTTTCAAAATCTTCATCATCATACATAAAAATCAGATTCTTATTTTACTTACTTGTCCATTCGGTTCCTAGTGGAACATAGGGATTCAGTAGCACATTGCAGTTTCACTCTCTTCTCTCCAGTCTTTTTACCCTGGTTCCACCATTGCACACAAGCATACATTTCCCCCTCACAACATCTCCTCCATATCACCCTCCGCTCTGACCCCCCAACTCATCCTTTCCCATGCGGGTTCCACTAGACGGTCTGAACTGGCGCGTGATGTCCCCGAATGGCTTTCAAAGCGTATGCCCAATACAATACAATCCATCTCCACTCCCTTATTCTGCATACTTGTTGGGCGATTGCTTCTTGGTTAGTTGGTTGGTTAGTTCGTTGCCAGTCACTCAGCCAGCTGGCCAGCCTGAGTTCCTTTTTCCACGTTGCTTATTCTTATGATTATTCTGGTCATTCATCTGATCCATGTTCAGTATCGAGTGAGAGAGCGTAGGTGACAGCTGTTCATCATGTATATCAATAGCTTGTTGGAAATGCTATCCGTAACGCGCCAAGTCTCTCAACCGTCATATTGAAGCACTGACTCACTTGACTGATATTAGTATTGAAAAACCTCATGTTGTTCACGCTTTATGCTGAGTGGAGTGAAGTGCAGTGCAGTAGATCTCAACACGCACTGATTATTTCAGACTAATGAAGGAAGGTGTGTGTTGCTGTCTATCCGATCGTAGCTTTCACATCCTCATGTGTGCCGCCGACGCCATCAGTAGTTGAGACGATGGTGCCTAGGTATGTGAGTAGGTGGGTAGGTGAAGGAGACTACTTCCTTTAGGCTTCTCCCGCTAATGGTGATTGTTGTTGTTGCTGGTTGGGTATCTTCATCACCTCTATCTTCTCTACGTTCACTTGAAGGAACTCCTGCCTTCCTTCACTGCTACACCTCGCCCCTTTAGCCAACTTGTTGGTTATCGCATGTAGATATTCGAATTTGTACGACAAGATAGTAGACATAAATCATCGTGTCTGATATCTAAATCTTATAAGATCCTTTCTTCAGTCTTCTCAAACAACGTATGCCCTCTTCTCACAGCTCCTTACAGTTGTATGTTGCACAATCCAGTCCAGTCCAGTTGATTACAATCAGGAAGATGATCGGTGATGATAGTAGGCGGCAACCTTGTCTTACTCCTGTCTTCACTTCATTTCAAAATCATCATCACTGAACTTTCCATTGGTCCGAATGCTGACAATATTTTTATTTCACTACAATCACAAGAGGCTTTTTGTCTGACTAGTATGTGAATTCGTGATACGTTACTACAGCTTGATTGTACTCACACTGGCTGCTTACTAGTCAGGAATTCTCATCTCAATCTTAGTCTAACTATTTGAGATAGCAATAGTTTGACAGACTAGTATTAATACTGAGTGATGATTGAAAATGAAATAAAATTTGGACCACTGTTGAGTTCGAACATCAGACCACCAGGTTTCTTGTCTAGTACTCTTCCAACTGTTTGAAAATATTACGAAAAATTGGTTCCGTCTAACTGAGAGAAATAGAAGATGAATTAAGTACACAATCTTGTCTGTTGGTACGTATAATTTCTCGTTGGTTTACCAGTTCGAATTGTCAGATAGGCATCTATATGGCTGCCTCGATACTACTTGACTATTTATTATATTGTAGTCCATTTGATAGGTAGTAGGAGTTGAATCCACAATAGGCATTTTGTCTGATTTTGGTCTCGTTAATTGGATGTACCTGTAATCTTTTTTTTTTTTATCTATCAAAAAACAAAAAAAGATTTTGATTAATTTCGTCATAATCGATTTCTACGAAAAATATTACTTAGCAAAATATAACTTGTAATTGGTTTTCATCTAGAATATTGAAGTGGTTAGTATAACCTAAGAGTTTCTTGGCTTTTATCACTTCCTTGGGGAGATGCAACAATGCGCTCAGGTATTTGTACTACACTGTGACAACGAATAAAAAAATTTCAATAGTCGGTAGAATGTGGATACACCATGTTGAAAAGTTTTAATGCAGATTTCAACATCTCAATCAGTCATAGTACTCACATATGCATATTATTATCATATTATTTGTCCCTTGGGTTCCTAGTGGAACATAGGGCTTCAGTAGCACGTCTCCAATGCGCTCTGTTCTATGCAATCTTTTCAACTTGGTTCCACGACTGCTCACAAGCTCTCATTTCTTCTTCACAAGATCTCCTCCATGTCACCCTTGCCTTGGACGCCCAACTCATCGCTTCCCATCCGGGTTCCACTCGACGGCCTGACCTGGTCTGGCGCATGATGTCCCCGGACGGTCTTCTCAGTGCATGCCCAATCCATCTCCATTTCCTGCTACTGCATGTTTACTGAGCAATAGGTTCTTGGTTGGTTGGTTGCCATAGTTCCTTGCATATATGCTTATAAGGTTTTTTTATATACTGAAGAATACCTGACATTTCTAGTTGTGTTACGGGTGTTATCTTACTCCAAACCAATAACTGAGTTTTAAACGGTTTTCTTGATTAAAATTTTATTGAAAGGTTAGACTTTCTGTTTTGCTGAAATCTTGTTTCGTATAGGATTATGAATCATAGTCTACTGAAGTGGTTTGAACATGTACTGCGCATGCCGAACCATTGCAATGCTTGATGAAGTTGGGTTAAGTTAGAAGATGGTTCAGTGTAGTCAAACTGAGATACGATACTAGTTAATGAAGCCCTTGACTGTTGACATCTGTCGTGTAGGGAGGTATAGACTACCTGGCTGAAAATTTGTCACAATGGCACAGATATATTCAGTCACTGATGTCTTCTAAAAGTTGACTATTTTTGGCTAACATTTATCTTTAAATAGTCTTGTCAAGTTAGTTCTCCTGCATTTTTCATAAGGTTATTCATCTTATCTACTTCAAGGAATCATTGCCCTCTGTAGCATTGACTGAAGTGAAGTGAGATAAAGTTGTCGTGTTCATTTATTATTTCCACACCGAGATCATAAGGCGTACATTGTATCAGAGTTAAACATTGATTATCTGCCTGCATATGATGGTAAATTTTGATTATCATTTTAACTATCTGAGATAGCTATGGTTTGGCAGACTAGTATTAATACTGATGATTGAAGGTGAAATGAAAATTTGGACAAAGCCTGGATTCGAACCACCGACTTCCAGGTCTCCCACCCGCTGCTCTACCAACTGAGCTACGAGGTTCAACTGCTGACCAGATTTTTATTTCACCTCCAATCACAAGTGAGGTTGCGCTTGACTACCATATGAATTCGTGAGTGAAGTGAAATGGTCAGCAGTTGAACCTCGTAGATCAGTTGGTATAGCATGGGGTTAGAAACCTGGCGATCTTTCGTTTGATTACCTGTCCGGTTGTATGTCCAAATTTTTATTTCAACTTCACTCACCACCTAGTATCAACGGTACATTTGTCGATAAGTTTTTTAAACAGCCAATGATAACAAAATCTTCCTAAGAAAAACTTTCATTCTATCATTTAATCAAGAATGAAAGTAATGTCCTATAAGGTTAATAAAGGTTTTGATTCATTTCAAGGTTGTATTCATCATGGACAAACCTCACCTAGAGAGCCATTGGAAACCTGGGAGCACTGAACAGCTTTTGTAGTTGTTTCTTGTCATAAATGTTTTTTAGGATTACAAATATCATAACAACAACAACAACAACCGATACCCGCTGCACAAGATGTGGGTATTGTGCCCCCAGTGGCTTAGCGAATAACGCGCTTGGTGTTTGAAGCAACAGGTACTGGGTTCCAGCCTCAGTGTGAACAACATCACTCCGCATTGGGTTGTAAGTGAATTTAACTGACGAGTCTCAAATAGGACGAGATGCGTATCCTGGATTCTTCCGCTAGTCACTACTATCAAGATAACACCATGGTTTTTTAAAAATTTACTGATTTCAAGGTAGTTCTTTGCAAGAATTAATATCAGACAACGTAGAAGCATTTAACAGCTTTTCAATGTATTTAAGAACCGTAAACTCATTCTTACGAGATGTTATATGGGTGCACTGCTGAGGACTCCCAGATTACAGCAAACAGTTCAGGGTAGCATTCATTATGGACTGATATGACTTACAGAATCACTAGAAACCTGGGAGTGCTGGACAGCTGTTTCGTACTAGAATGGGATCCTTCGGAAATACTCATTTGTGATCTCAAAGGGGAATCGAACTTAGAGGCCTCGTGGTGAGCTTTCCACTATGTTTCCAATGCATCCACATTTTCCTACCTCTTTTATTTCTCGATATATCAGTCCGTGGCCAGTACTTGCTTGAACCTCCAGAAATGTATCGACTCAAGTTGCCACACTTCACAGTAGTATTCGAAGAAAAAGTGGATAGAAAAAGACTGGTAACAAAGTGGACGATGGAGTATTCAAGGAGCGATAATTTATAAACTGAGGTTGGTGAAAACATCCAAGCTTTTGAAGACGTCAGAGGGTGACTGCATCTGCGACATTGTGACCAGTTTTCACCCATTTCACCAAGAGACCTCAACCAGTGATTGCAATCGTCTCGGGGACACTAGCCAGTTGGTCTACGCCTCTCCGTATGGCTCAGAGCAACAGTCAGACATCATGCAATAGTGACACATCTTAGTCGCCACCTAATCGATTCATCTGCTTTCTTCGCCTAACCTCAACATTACTCACATGTTGATTCCACCAAGCACGAGCAAGGTTACGAAGACTTATGTGATTGAAAATCTATAATGGGCATATCTCACAACCGTATAACAGGACAGAAAGGATTGGAAAGCAGTATAGTCATCCTTTGATTGATGGTTGAATATGCCGCCATTCAGCTTCACAAGCGACGCAAGTCACCAGATGTCAAACGGACCTTCTCTATCCAAGGTGAGATTTCGTTAGCAATCAGTCCGTTCGGTTGGCTGATGCAACTTCCCAACTAAATGAAGCTGTCTATACAGTGAGTTACTTCACTCCTTATCATTAAACTGGGAGTACTTACAGAAGACCAGTCCTGGAGAATCATCTTACATTTGACAGGTGCCAGCGAAACACATTCCAGCCAAACATGCTCAAATTTCTGTTCAACGCTTTCCAAAGACCTTGCATTGTGTCAGTATCTTCGCCCAGCAGGATAATATCGTCTCGTAACTTGAAGTCAACCAGATGACCTCTAGGAAATGGGTCAATCTCTGTGAAGTCAGATGTACCTAAGGTATATGCTCATGAATATATAAATAAAGAAATGAAACAGGAACGCTTATATACCATCTCGACTACCGTATCGAAGCGTTAAATGATCAATCAGAAGGAAAGATGCTTAATCCTAATACTGATAAGGCATCATTGTATATTGATGACAAAAAGAGAAATAATTCATCTACTTTTCTTTCTTCTTCATTGTTTAACTGACTGATTGATTGACTTCATTGTCTATGTTTTAAAAATTATACTGTGTCTCGTATGACTCAATGGATAAAAATATGCTTTGTTTACTCATCCTGTTAGCTCAGCTTAGAACCATTCACATACACAAGCATATAAGAATATAACATACGCATACAAACACAAAGAAGGTAACAAGTTTACATAATAAAGGTCAAAGGCAAGATCATTTAAATGAATAGATAGTTTGTTTCAAGGGATAAAGATACTGTCTTTGTCTGATATTGTGATTTCGAACTCAACATGTGCATTCCATATAAATCCATGTGTTTATGTATGTATATATGTGTGTACGTGGATGTTTTAGTTGGATAGAATATGTTTGACATGATTCTTTACATTAAAAGGTTTTGTTTACTGAAAAAAAAAGTCATTTTTCTTTTACCTATCTCTCATATTTTCGTTCATACTCTACCTCCTTTGTGTTAAACGTACTGTTCATAATGGTGATGGCTAACTTTATGTAAAACAAATATTAATATCCAGGCTATATCGAGGCATTTGTGTAAGAGCCTATTTACCAATAGAGGTTATACAACAGCGAATTACAAGCATATCAACAAATAGTAATAACTAATACCCGTTGTATAAGAGGTGGCTGTCGTGCTTCAATGGCCTACAGGATAACGCTTTGGCGTGTGAACTGAAGGATACAAGGTTCGAATCTCAGTGGGGACAACATCACCTCACAGTCGAGTGTAGATATACCCAGCTGATGAGTCCCAAATAGGTCGAAAAGCGCATTCTAGATTTCTCTGCTAGTCATGACCAAGTAAATTGTTACAAGTATTACCGATAGATTTTGTACTGAATGAATGCTAAGTGGTCATTCGATTCAATGTACACAATCAAGTGATTAGTTATTATACAACTTCCTTGGTATGCTTGATTCATGATAGCTGTAGTCTAAGTTAGCGAGCAGCCTATTGTCAAGCTGGACATTACCATCAGAGGAAATCAATTAGAAGTGGTGTTTAATTTGCTAACATTTGCTCACTATCAGCAGTATCCGACGCTATCGAGGCCTTCGCATAGAAGCTCATCTGCCAACGGAGGTTAGGCAATTCAACCCAGTATCAACAAACAACAATTGATACCCTTAGAATAAGAGGTAGACGCCGTGCCTTAGAAGCCTAGTGGTCTTTGAAGCGGTGGATACTAGGTTAGAGTCTCAGTGGGAGCAACATCACCCACTGGGGTTCAGGTACACCCAGCTGACGAGTCCTGAACAAGGCGAAACACGCGTCCTGGGTTCCACTACTAGGCACCAAGCAGACTTGTAATTTCCTTCCCGTTATTATACGCGATTAAACTAATAGATTTCTATTGGTGTAGAACCTTCTTGGACAGACACCTCGAGTTTTCTTTTGATATAATTTACTTAGAGTAATCCTAAATGTGAGTTTTGTGTTGTTTATAACTCGTCAACTGGATATACCTGTAGCCAAGTACTCACCAGTTCTAGTTTCAGTGAAAACAGCTGTCTCTTCCTACTGTGGGACTCCTCAGTGGTGCGCACCCACGACTTCACCAGGGGTCGAACCCATGAAAACCAAGTCTGTCAGCGAGCACGTAACCAATGAGCCACTGGGTCGGGATGCAGAATCGGGTCACTGTAAAATGCTCGTTAGTGTCTTGTCTTGAGAAGAGATTTCTCCAAGTTCTAATGAGATATCGTAGCTGGTGGGGAAAACCGAGTTGAACGTGAAAACAGGCACTCAACGACAGTATTGCATGAAGGTCCTGCTACATCATGAACTGACAGAAACAGGAAAAGGTGGATTCCAACGTGGTGGCTCAGTGGTAATTCACTGACCGTGTTATCTGAAGGCTCTTAGTTCGATCCCTAAGGGGATCATGGGTAAGCACTGCTGAGGATGAAACAGATGTCAACAGCTTGCAGGTTTCCAACTGTTTTCTAACTGACGTCGTCCCATCATGAATAGCAACTTGAAACCACTAAATGCCCCAGAATTGAATAACTAGTTTTATAAAGTTCAAAGCAATACACAAAGTGCAGTTTAGTGAGACTTGTGATTGTTTCCTGGATAAATTACATCCAAACAATAGTTGATTGATCGATGTTTGCGCCTATCGATCCTCAATAGTAATGATAAATTGTAACTTCGTGGTGTGTCATCTGGTTAAGAAGAGTGACTTTAAAGGCCACTACTCTAGTAGCTCCTAAACTAACCAATCAAACTTCAGAATTTTGTCTGAAAAGGAAGTTTTACATAGATTAGAAGAAAATAATTGGTTATCTCAGTAGTTACTAGGGTAACCTTTAAAGTCAGTCTATTGTCACCCAGTTTATTCAAAACAAGGTCTCTTAAAACCTAGTTTTAGGCTTGGCATACAGCAGAAAATGGAGTATTTCATGCATAAAGAGAATGTTCAATATGATGATAGACAGATAATAATAATAATAATAATAATAATAATAAATGTTGATTTTACCCAAAACAACATGCTGCTTGTCTGTACCCTGAGTTTTCTTCAGTTCTGATGCATTTTTCAATGTCAATTTAAATTAGTAAGGAAATAAATTTAAAAAATCTCCCATTTTGCAATAATTGGAGAGAAAAAATTACCCAACTGATCGATTGATTACTTGGTTTTCAACATTCAAGATTGTTTAAAGGTACAGTCATTGAAGAGGCTTGGAATACAGGAGAAGACAAAAGTCTACTATTAATCAATCTACTGTGTGGTTGATAATAGACACTGGAGAATAAGGAAAGTCAGCTGATTGAAAGATTTAGTGTGCAATGGTCAGTTTTTCTACTCCATCCAGACTGATAAGATATTGGTTCAATTTGGAGATTTTTAGGCATTTATATACTGATTTCATTATGGATATTCATCATGAACTGCCATCAGTTGAAGAACTATTGAATAATAGTGAGTACTAGACAGTTGTTTTGTGCTAGTATGGGACTTGTCAACAGTGCCCATCCATGACCCTGTCAAGGATTGAACCCAGGACTTTCAAGTCTCTAAGCAATCATGTTACCATTGCCTCATTGAGTTGGAAATCAATGGTACACATTTCCTTACTTCTGTCAGTTTACAATTTAGCGCAAACTTCATTCAGTGTTATCACTAAGTAACTGTCTTGACGTCCGGCTTTACTAACAACATCGGTCGTGAGTTCTTATGACAATTTAAGGAATCTTAACTTGAAGTATGACACTAATCAATGCTGAAAAGCAATTATATCCATCCTAGCAACAACTGTAAGGACCAATCAACTTTGTTTATTTCCATTAGGAAGATAGTTTTTCCTCAGGTTATAGAACTCTAAATCAGTTCATTCAGTAGTTGTAAGAATGACTTTTACGGTTATTCCGAACGTGTTAGCCTCTTTTATAAAAAAATAATCAGTAAAGGGACTGAATTTAAAGATCATGTGAAAAACTGCCTTTCGAAATGAAGTACAGGAACCCAATTAGTCATTTCAACTCTTGCTAGAGTAGCCTTTAAAGTCACTGTTCTTGGCTAGTTACAGGCAATAGAAAATGTGTCCGTACAGAAATAGATTTTTCTCATCAAGCCATTCTTTCAAGATCCAGTTGTAAGCTAACATTTTTTTTATCAGGTGACAGTATCAAATAAAGAGCATCCAGCTTAGTAAGTACAATGAAATTAGTCAGTGAAAAAAGAGCACCTTTAAAGGATGTCCTAGCAGCTGCGGAAATAACTAATCACGTTCCGACATTCCTGCCAGGAAAGTGGGTTTTTATTAAAAAAAAGTACAGTAGCCTAATTGGCTATTTCCTTGGTTGCTAGGGTGGCCTTTAAAGTCGACCTTCAAAGTCAATCGTAATTTCAGTTTTTACTATGGTGAACTTCAGACTCGTTTTTCCTCTGATTAACTTCTAAAAGTAACCGTAGCAACCAATGAATAGACCAATCAGGCTCCGGTAATATGCCTGGGAAAGTTCTTTTGCGTAAGATACAGGAATGTAATTGGCTGTATCATCAGTTTCTAGGGTGGTCTTTAAAGTCACGCCTTTTGAATGAGCAACTTTAAAGGCCACCCTAGAAACTGATGATACAGCCAATTACATTCCTGTATCTTACGCAAAAGAACTTTCCCAGGCGTATTACCGGAGCCTGATTGGTCTATTCATTGGTTGCTACGGTTACTTTTAGAAGTTAATCAGAGGAAAAACGAGTCTGAAGTTCACCATAGTAAAAACTGAAATTACGATTGACTTTGAAGGTCGACTTTAAAGGCCACCCTAGCAACCATCGAAATAGACAATTAGGTTTCTCCATTTCGTCTGGAGAGGCAGATTTTCACAAAATACTGAAGTCTAATTGGTTATTTCAGTTGTTATTACAGTTGCCTTTAAAATCACCTGACTTTAAAGGTCGCCCAAACAACTAGTGAAACAACCAATCATGTTTATCTGTCCTGTGAAAAATATTCTCCCAAGACAAAATACCGCAACCTGACTGGTTACTTTGGCAGCGTGGTCTTAAAAGAGTGCTCTAAGGCCCCACCTTAGCATCCGCAGAAATAGCCAATCACATTTCTTTGTATTGATGAAAACTTCTTTTCTAGCCAGAATACCGAAACCGGATTGGCTAGTTCAGCAGTTGGTAGGGTGGCCTTTAGGGTCACTCTGAAGTCATTCTTAATAAGTGGCTTTATAGGCCATCCCAACAGAGAATAAAGTAACCAATTAGGTATGTCTATTTCGATTGGAAAGGCAAATTTTTATGAAACAGAGAAGATGGACTAGTAATTTCGAGTGACTTTAAAGGCCATCCCAGAAACTGCTAAATTAACCAATCAAATTTCGGAATTTCGACAATGAAGTCAGTTATCATAGATTCGAGGAACGTAAATGGTTACCTGAGTAGTTGCTAAGATAACCATTGAAGTCACTCCTTTAATACTGAAGTAATAAAGCAAGTTTTTTATTATCATATTGACTATCTGAGATAGTATTTATACTGAGTGATGATTGAAGGTGAAATGAAAATCTCAACCATGATCGGATTCGGCCCAGCGACAACTGGGTTTCCTGCCCCGGTGCTCCACCTCGTAGCTCATTTCACCTTGAATCATCAACCGGTATAAGTTTTTTTATATTCCATCCGAAAATTACCTATTCTTCCTAAGTGAAAGACAAATAAAATAGTCTTTTGAGGGAGTTGTGGAGATTTGGAAATATTTCAAGTTGTTATTCATCGAAGACTGACATCAGTTGGAGGAACAAAGGAAACCTGGGAGCACTGCACAGCTGTTTCCTCCAACTATGGGACTCCTCAGCAGTGCACACCAATGACCCCACACCACTAGGGATCAAACCCACCACCTTCAAGTTCCGTGGCCAGCACGTTACCATTGACCCATTGGGTTAGAATCCAATCATCCATATTTCCAATTTCTGTTAGCTCACGATATAACGCAGCCACCACCCAATGTTCCTCCAACTGATATCAGTCTACGATGAATAACAACATGGAATATTTCTAAATCCCCACAACTCTCCCCAAATTCAATTGCACTGATGCTCATTGGTGACTATCTTTGAGAGGTATTCCCGAAGTTCCAATGAGAAGTTGTGACGGGTGGTGGCAAAGGTTGATGGTTGTGAGGACAGTTACTCAACGATGACATTGGATGGTGGTTGTGCTATATCGTGAGCTAACATAAGTTGGAAATATGGACCATTGGATTGTGACCCAATGACTCAATGGTAACGTGTTGGCCACAGAAACTGAAGGTTGCTGTCCAGTGCTCCCAGGTTTCTTTTGTTCCTACAACTGATGTCATTCTGCGATGAATAACAACTTGAAATAAAAGAGTATCAATTATTGTTCAGGTGTGTGTGTGCGTGTATGACTCTAAAGACCATTCAAATAACTACTGAAATTACCGATTTGAGTTCTGTACTTACTGGATAACTACATTTCCAATTGAAATAATGATCGGGTGGTGATTATAGTCACCAAGACTTTATTGTATGGTTTGGATCATATTATCAAGTCAGTTTCACACATTTCTTTGATTGTTTCAGTTTCATTTGAAGACCAGATAAAGGCTCCGTATAAGCGCCCAGCTACAAAAGCAATGAAACATTTCCTTTATCTCATGTTACTCGGTTTGTACTCGATATATACACGATATATCCTCGTGGCACGCATATATATATATATATATATATATATATATATATATATATATATATATATATATATATATATAGGAGTGGACTCTTGAACAATAAACTTAGGCTTCACGCTTCAGTGCTGCTCGGTTCCATGAAAACACGAAAGAAGTGGCAAGACAATAAGGATTTGCTGTCACGATGAACATGTACAAAAAATGATGCTTTATATACATTTCTTGGTGGCCTTGGTGTTTTTTACACTTTTCTAGAAGGTTCTTAGACCCACACATATGACCAATAATATTTGAATATATTAGTAGTATTGTGACAATTTCCATATTTCATGTAAAGTAATTTATCCTTATGCTTTAATTTATATTCATCACTTCAGTAATCCAAGTATTCAGCGTATGTAAATAGAATTCCTTTACTTTTCAACATGATATTTCTCATTCACCTTAAAAATA
Source organism: Heterobilharzia americana (assembly GCA_944470555.2). NCBI lineage: Eukaryota > Metazoa > Platyhelminthes > Trematoda > Strigeidida > Schistosomatidae > Heterobilharzia > Heterobilharzia americana. The sequence continues at coordinate 59,214,916 of OX104129.1, read as the reverse complement.
TCTGAGGCAATTTTTTTTAAAGGCAAATCATATTTCACTTCAAAACAAACAAATGAAAAAGGTTACAAATATGTAAAATCAATAAAACTTGTAGAAATTATGTAATCTGTAGTAATAACTATATTTGTCTTATAAGAGGTGTATCGTGGAATCCAGTAATCCAGTGAACAACACTCTAAGTTTGAAGTGGTCAGTTGTGGGTTCAAGTCTTAGTGAGAACGAAATCACTGAACAGGAGGTAGGTATATCCACCTGATGATCTTCAAATAGGACAAAACGCGAATCCTAATATCAACTATGTAGAAAGACTGTTGCCTCAAAAATCAAGTTAAAGCGAGTTAGTTCATATACTCTTATTGCTAATTAGTTCAACAGTCTATAATCAGATTATATAATCAACAAAACAGTGTTTCCTGCATTAATATTACGTGTTTCTAAGTATAACATTCATTTTCTTTCTTTAACTCTCCTTTTGTTGTTGTCAACATTTAAAAATTAATATTTCCAATCGGAAATAGAGCCTTTCTACTTTGCATTCAGTAATACCCCTAAATTTTTTTTCGAACAGGAAATATCTTTTCCCCCCTAGAAAATATGTTCAAAGAATATGTTTTCCTTGAGATCTGTAAGAATTTTTATTATTATAAAGTAGTCAACATCATGAACGGATACTAGATGGAGGTTTATTGCAAACCCGTGAGCACTTAATAGGTGTTTCGTCCCAGTATAGGATTACTCAGAACTACGCATCCATAAAACCAACCAAGAAATGAAGTCAGGAATTCTAGGTATTGCAACGAACTGATCTGAGTTCATGGTGAATCCTACCCTATACGTAACATGACTTGTCTTTATTATTATCATCATCAATTGTCCCTTGGATTCATAATGGGATATACGGATTCACTAACACGTCACCATTTCATTCTCTTCAATCCACTCTTTGCAACCTAGCTCCATAACCATCCACAAGCTTTCATTTCTTCCTCACAACATCTCCTCCATGTCACCCTCACACACGCAACTTGTCCTTCCTAATTTGGCTTCCACTCGATGATCTGAACTGGCTTAGCCTAGCCTAGCCGAGTTAAGTCGAGTCGAGTCGAGCCGCGCGCATGATGTCCCTAAACCATCTTCTCAGTCTATTTCCAATACAATTCAATCCCTCTCCTCTCCCTTATTCTGTATATTTGTTGGGCGATTGCTTCTTCGTTAGTTGGTTGGTTGGTTCGTTGCCAGTCAGTCAGTCAGTCAGTCAGTCAGTCAGTCAGTCAGTCAGTCAGTCAGTCAGTCAGTCAGTCAGTCAGTCAGTCAGTCAGTCAGTCAGTCAGTCAGTCAGTCAGTCAGTCAGTCAGTCAGTCAGTCAGTCAGTCAGTCAGCCTGTTCCCGTAGTGATTTTGAATCCAGTGCATCTTTTAGTCTCTCGAGAATGATGCAGATCAATACTCTGCCTGGGGAGGACAGCAACATGATTCCACGCCAGTTCTTGCAAACACTTAGGTCTCCCATCTTCAAGAGTTCGACTAGGTGGCACTTCTTCCAATCCATCGGAAAGTACCTTTCTTTCCCTCCTTCCTTCCTTCCTTCCGTCCTTCCAGACGTTCTGCAATAATGGTGTGAGCATGTCTGCTGTTGTCCCTGCGTCCGCTCTCAGTGCTTCTGGTAGGATTCCATATAGTCCTACTACTTTCTCGCGTTTCACTAGCTTTATGGAGTTCCGGATATCTGCTTTCGTTGGAAAGTCTGTGTTCACTTTCAGTTCCGTTGCTGGGCTGCAGGTGGTATTTCTGGACGAAGTGCACGTGGTGGTGCTGGTGCTGGTGGTCGATTCAAGAGTTTTTTGAGGTGGTCAACCAGCACATCTTTAACTTTGTTTCTCTTCTCTGGTAATTAAATTTCCGTCATCATCGTTCATTGGTTTCATCTGTGTTGATCTCTTCCCAGACAGTAAGTAACCTGGTTATTTGATACAATATTGTCAGGTCTCTATCTCTCATACCTGCACCCTTCAGCCTGTTCTGCTTCACTTGCCAATGTGTCGTGGAAGTGTCTTCTGTCTTTCCGTGCACACTCGTCTTCACTTCTTCGTCCAGTGTAGTGTTTTATACATTGTACTCAGTTCCTCTTCTCGTCGTTCATCCTTGCACTGCACTGGTTTATCTTCTGCTTCACCATCCGCCTCACCCTCCACCCCTTCCCCCTCACCCCACCTCTATCAGCTTCCATTTGTCCACAGACATCCATTCCTTATATTCTCTCTTCCTCCTTCCTAATACGGTTATGCAGGTTTCTTTCCACATAGCTTTCAAAGACTTCCAGTGTTCTTCCACACAAGTTTCTTCAAGGATGTCCCTCGATATCTCCCATTTCGTCTTGATGGCTGATGTGAAAATGTCCTTTGTAGTTTCATCCTTTAGTTCAATTTCCGTTTAGGGTGTTGAAATTCAACTGTGGTCTATCATCACCAGCTCCCTTGAATTGAAGGCACTCAACTTGATTTTGAAGGCAGGTTCCTTGCACTAGACAGTGTGTGTGTGTGTGGTGTGAACCACCTACATGTGCTCCCTTATTGACCTTGTGTCAAGTAGGCTGCGTCTCAATCTCCACTTTCTTCACATTCAGATAAAGTCGATCTGATTTTCAGTGTAGTGTAGTGTTTCCACCTGGTGTCTGGTGAAATCGAATCCATGTCGCTCACTTTGTGGATATCCTTGTGCTTGAACACAGTGCCTGACTCCAATCACCAAATCGTTGAATGCACACAATCCTGCAGACAATTCTCCATTGTCATTCATCAACTCACCGAGTGTTTCTCGACCCATGATGAGTTCTCTTGTTGTGTTGTCCACTCCCAGTTTCGTATTCATGTCACCCCACACATTAGAATTTTCATATCGCCAACTGGCTTGTGGTCTTTCTTGTCCAGTGTTGATTGCAGTAGTCTGTGGAATTCCTCCTTCTTCGCTTCATCTGCGTCTGCATTATTTGTAGGTGTACAACGTAGCATTGTATGATTGTGACCGTCCTTCCTTTTGAGTTGAATCTTGCTGTTATGATCCTGATTGTGGAGGAGATTGGTTCCCACTATATGAGAGCTTTCGATGCTCTTCAAGGGGACATCATGATAGCCACTGGAGAACTCAGTTTGCTGGTGGTTGTCGTGTGTGTGACAATATCGGAGTAGATTATTGACTCTGTTCTCCAGTTGATAGTTTGCAGAGTCCACTTCCATTCCACATGCTTTCTCAGATTCCAAGCACTTCCATGCGATACTTCTTCATCTCGTTTGTAATGTGGGTAGCCTTGGTAGGTTGAAACATGGTGTGGACATACCATGTGCTTAGCCTTACTTTCGCTTTCATTGAGGGAGAGAAGACCATTGGCCAATTGGCTTCGTGAAGGCTTTCACCAACTGGTGTTATTGCGTCTCTCTGGATCCAGCGATGAATAATTTTGTCATTATTTTTTATATATCGTTTGTGCTTTGAAGTTTGTTTGTAGATTGGATTTGTTTTCCGGTGTAGGGTTGCTAGCCTTATAGCCGACCTACCTTCTTTATCCGGGCTTAGGACTTGCTAGTAACTAGTGAACTAGTTAACCAGGTGAGGCTGTGTGACAAGATGCTAGACATAAATCATCGTGGGTGAAATCCGAATCTTCTATTTTCTTTTCATCGTTCCAGCCAGCGTAAACCCATCTTCTCACAGCTCCTAACGATTGTCTGTTGCATGATGCAGTTCACTTCAATCCTGCCTAGTTGACCACAATCAAGAAGATTATCTGTCATAATCTGTAGAACCGGAAAAGAATTTGTTGAAAAGCACATTCTTCCTTCAGATTGTTGTTTTTTAATGATTCATAATTGTTTTATTTTAGGTAATGATAATGATGAAATATTACCAAACATTCTATGTAAACAAAAAAAGAGGTTACTACTGTATCATTAATCTCGTGATGTTGATAATAATAAGAAAGGCGATTAGAATGCTGAAGATGACGTGTTGTGTTGGTTTACCAAAAACAATATGAATTCATATAACACATACAATCAGTTGTGAGTGCATAAATTATGAGTTAATTGGTATCAAATAATTATAAAATGGTTCCATTTCAATTAGAGAACCAAAATTGTTCCAAACACCATATCTTATCTCTACATTGTTCACAGTCAGATGAATGTTGATTACACTTCATGCACTAAGTTATGAGTTCTTAAAGATGAATTCATAAAATTATCAGCTGATTTAGTTGTAGGGAGTCTTGGCAATAAGAACATCAACTTCACGGGTTTATGAAGTATAAAATGTGTCGTCAAAATTTCAACTAACCGAATTCTATCAATTTTACAAAAAACCTTATGTGAACAGCCGTCAACACTGAAAATGTGTTCGGTTGATAACATCGAAATATTATTATTATCTGTCCCTAGGGTTGCTACTGGAAAATATCGCTTCAGTAGACCGTTGCCATTTCACTCTCTTCTCTGCATTCTTTTCAACCTGGTTCCACGACTGCCCACAAACTTTCATTTCTTCTTCTCAATTCATCATCTCCTCCATATCACCCTCACCTCGGACGCTCAACTCATCGTTTCCAATTTGGCTTCCAACTAATGGACTGGCCTGACTTGACCTGGTACATGATGTCCCCGAATGATTTTCTCAGTGTATGCCCAATCCATCTCCACTTTCTTCGTCTGCATATTTTTTGGGCGATTGCTTATTGGTTAGTTGGTTGGCTCGTCACTAGCCACACTTACTCCTAAATCATTCTTTCTATCCACCTATCTGATCTTGAGTATCGAGCGTAGGCAGTAGCTGTCCATAAACGTCTGTAGTCCGTTGAAAATGCTATTCGTAACGCATCAAGTCTCTCAACCATCACATTGAAGCACTGACTCACTTGAATAACATTAGTGCTGAAAATTCAGATGTTGTTCACGCTTTATGCTGAGTGCAGTCCAGTGTTGTGCAATAAAGCGCAGTCGATGTCAACACAAACTGATCATTTTGGATTAAAGAAGGAAGGTGCGTCTTGCTGTCTTTCCGATCGTGGCCGACTTTCAAATGCTTATGTATGCCACCGACGACACCTGTAGTGGAGACGATGGTGCCTAGTTATTTCTGTAGGTGGATAGGTTAACGAGAAAATTTCCGTTAGATTACTTTGTGTATTTGAGTGAAGTGTGGCAGCTATCCGTAAACAACTCTCGTATGTACACAAAATCCCTACAACGTAATTTTTGGTGTTGACAAAAATCTCTTCCAAACGACGGAGACAATTTTTATCCGATTGCTAGAGATTCTGCGTCGTTGATTAGACAGAACTAATCATTAACAATTGACAATATGGACTCCTGTATGAATGCCGCAAATTCGCTGCAGTTTTCAATCTGTTATATTAGTGTTAGACAGTTGTTAGCAATGGAATTCAAGAGGCCAGTTTTGCCTTAATTAGTATTCATCAACTGGATGTACCTGTACCCCAGTAAACGATGTTGTCCCTACTAGAACTCCAAAATCGGGAGCCATTCATTCTAACACAACAGCCATACCCACTAGGCTAGTGAGTCACGATAGTCAATCACTGTGCGACTGAAGTGCACTGATATTTTATGTCATGTATTAGCTGACATCTTCACTAGATTGTTTCCAGTAAACAACATGCCACAACATACCATACAATACCATACAACACCATACCATACCATACAGTACTACCTGGAAAGACATTAAAATACTCATTCCATATAAGTCAACAACTTCACGAGCATGTACAAAACTCCCTCCAATTACAGTTACCTATCCGTTCTGAAAAATAATGCAGAAGTTAATAACACCTGTACTCGAAACCTGATTGACGGTTTCCACAGACCCTAATCAATTTGCATATAAAAGCAGAAGAAGCACTTTCGATACCACCACTCTCTTATATCACAATATTGCTTACAGTCTCGATAAAAATGACAAGCATGTCAGGTGTGCATTTTTAGAATATACTTCGGCACTTGATTCAGTCCCTGATTCAGTCTCTGGCTCAACAAACCAACCGCCACAAATACCGAGTCCTACATAATAAGCTGGCTGGCTGCATTCCTACTTCTCTGACAGGAAACAACAACATACGCTTCACAGAGGGAAGTGCTCCACCTCACTCCTTACTCAAGCTGGTGTTCCCCAACCAGCCATCCTTTCCCACCCTCGTTCCTCCCTCATTCCGCATAACCTACCATCTTCAACTGGTATCAATCTCATCGAATATCCTGATGACCCAACAGTTTCCACACCTATCTTCTCACCAGCAGATTCTCTCCAACTGAATGATTTCCTATCTTCTCTTACACCATGGCCCTCCATCAATAGTCTTATGCCGATTAATTCTTCAAAATGTCAAACCACAAACTTTAGTTCCAGACTTCAACGTAGCCTGTGTAAACTGCTTACTTCTCATGATTCTTGTTCTCTTTATTGATAGTTGTGCATTAGAGAATGTAATCAGTGTGATTTATCTCGTTGTGTGTTCTTCTTCGAGCCTCTCCTGGTCCTCCCATCATCTTACTAATCTCCAATCCAATCTTCTGCATAACTTCCACTTTTATGAAGCTCAGAGTATCTGGTATACCTCAATCTCTCATCTTCTGTTTTATAAACTCATACATTCCACTTGTTCTTCTCTATTGTTCTCCTTCATTTTTTCTCGGGTTGTTGATAAAAGACTATTGTGTATTGCGTAGAACTTTGAAGATGATCGACACAACTGATGATGTACCTCTAAGCCTTCTAGTTAAAACAGGTGTGGATAAACGTCCTAAGTCATGTAAACATCTGGGAGGAGTTATTTTATCAGATGACCAACATCCTCTTCACTCAAGTCTCTCTGTGTGTCGGATCATCTGATAGACAGACGAGGAGCAAGTACATAAGACTTTATGCACGTAGTACAAAATATAAAAACTCTACGATACCGTATTTAACTCGTCTGTTGTGTGATGAAGAAAGTGTTAGAAATGAACCAACTAATCAACTTCTGTTTTTCAAAGTGAACTAATTGACGGTGATGAGCATGTTCCTATTTATGTATGATGATGCATGATGTATGATAATATGATTGTCTACCCAAATGAAGTATGGATTTTCGAGAATGGTGTAGATGAAGTGAATATTTTTATCTTTTCTTCATGTAATTTCTACTTATTTCATTACGCTATGTATACATGTTTACTGTCTCTATCCAATTCATGTTATATGATGGTGCTGAAAATTCTGTAGAGTATTCTCGAAATATCTTTGGAAATAAAGCCATTACTATGATCATTATTATTATTAATATTATATTATACTGTGAGAAAGTTTACTCAAAATTCGATTGGTGTGAGGTCAAATTTATTCAGATGACTGACTCCCTTGCAGATTGGAACAATAAAATAAAACATTTTCTTGAAACGGACACTTACAAATATATGAGAAATGTATAAAATATCAACAAGAACCTACAGTCAACAGTAGATAGCTGAAATCGCAGTTGTTTTTGTCGAGAATAACCGATGCAACACTCAAGTTGTTTTCCCTACAAGGTGGCGATTATCACGATAGAATAAAACTGATCAATAATTATTTCATGATACACATTTTTCTCAGCTCTAAGAAGAAAACTTAATTTTAGTTGATCTGTTAGTTGTTATCACACAATGAAACAGTATTATTTACTGGATAACCTTTCGGACACAATCTACTTACTATCCATAGTCATATCAAGGTAATTACACAAATTTGAGATATCCTTTATATAGTCCTAACTTCCTTGCCCACTTTGCGATATGAGTAGTAGAACATTTCCACATATCCGAAACAGGTGCTGAGTCATTCGTGTTCCATGTGCTAGGTGTTGATTCGATGAACAAAGATTCAGCTGTCAATCTAACCCTTCAACCTATAATGTTAGTTTTAAGGATTTCCACGCTGTCACCTCGTATCATGTGCTTGCGTGTAATTGAACGCATAGCTATAGTCGAACTTTCCTCCAAATTCCTTACCTGACTACGATCTACCAATTTCGATCTAGATAAGCTTTTGTGCTTGCATAACCTGAATGACCCTGTTCGTCGAATACTTTGACCCATGTATTTGATCTGGCAATCGTTTTCAAGGGATTTGGTAAACTAAGTTATTCTGTCTAATCGGATCAGTAGGATCTTTCAACCTACAAAGACTTTTTCTAGATGAGTTTATAGGTTTTAATGCCACTCTAATCCCAGACAGTGTCATTGAAAATCATGTGTAGTGTGTTTCAGGTGTCTTCTTTCTTTGGTAATACTGTGAAAGTTTTGATTTCTGTCTTTACATCATTTCCGTTGTTACTACTATTGACACTATTATGACTACTATTAACCCCGATATCCCCACCATCAGTCATATTTATCATACGATTCCTAAGGAAGACGTCAACTAATTTCGGAGGGTAATTGTTGATGAGTAAGGTGTTCATAATGCATCTGATTTCTTGTCTTAAATCTTCTGTTTACTAGTAAGCATCTTCACCCTATTAATTAAGCATCTAACTAAGCCTAATTTAAATAAGATTGGGTGAGATGATTTAAAGTTTTCTATGGACAGAATTCAAAGCCTCTACTTTGTCGCCATAAACACAAGATATTTGATATAAATCATCATTGGCGAAATGCAAATCTTCTACGGTCTCTTCACTGCTCCAATGTACACCATTCTACTGTTCAACACAACTGTTTCTCAGGTACCAGGCATGCGTATAAGTAGATGACAAGACTTTCAATTATTCAAATTGTCTACATCAACGATGTCAACATCAATATCATCACCACAAATTTCAATATGAACTGAACTCTTCACACATCTCTGTGAATGCTTCGATAATAGCTTATCCTATCAATGCAGTGACCATCTGATTAATTTTCTTCAATGACTGTACTGTCAATCATCTGACACATTTTATTACTAACAGTTTCCTTACCTAACTCCCCATCATATACAGACAAGTGGATCGAGTGACAATCGGCTCACAACTCCGTCCTATTAGGGAGGACTTTTCACCATAGAAACTACACAATAGACTTCTTGAAAGAACCATTACACAATTCTCATTTCACTGTCTCCATAAAACTAACTATACATGATGCCTTGATCTTGCGGGAAAACAAGATGGACAGGTGAGAGGAACTCATCAGATTCAATGCATTGCAATCAGTGATGAAGTCTACATGTGAGGAATAGTCACAAGGAGTGATAACCTTTCTCAATGTTCTACTCTCAAGACGAACAGACGGGTTGACAAAGAGGAATTCGCCTAAGTAAACTACATCGACCTACCAATACACACATTCTCTCTCATTTCGTCCTCCATCAAGGCAAAATAAATTCAGTATAAACTGCAAATCACAGAATAACGGTTAAAGCTGAGGAGGAATTGACGACTTTGCCCAACACACTAATCGATAATCGTCATCCTCACCAACTCACAAAAACACAAATCATTACAAAAATGACATGAAAGCATAATCCAATGACTAGCAGAAAACCACTTCACATTCGAGGACAAATCACAGGTGATATGATCAATGAGATATTAACTCAGAAACTATGCACATCAATTCGGAGAACTCCTTTGAGGATAAATTACAAATACCGCATACTGCAAGCTGAGAGATGAATTGCCTAAACTGATCACTGCCTAGTGTACTTATCAGTTCGACTTCACCTGTAGAGCCAGTAATGTGAAACACTGCTGAAGGAATTTCCGTTTCCGTGCTTGTGAATACCTCCCTGTGCGATTACGTAAACGTGTCGTACAGATAATTACCACCTGCATATTAACACACTTCGTTGAAACGAATCATCAAGTACATATGAATGCATCGTTTCCCATTCCATATCGGATTCCCATCAAATTGTCGAAAGGTATCCAACTCAGAATACTTCAAACTGCACAAGCAGTAGCAATCAGCATTAAACAAAGGGAATGATGTGTTCAGAGAAAGCGATTCCCGCTGTTCTTACAACTACCATGCTCGGATTCGGGAGTGACAAAATCATTTACATCCCACCTCAACTAATCTCACTTTTCCAGTTCAATACTCCACATCAATCCCACTTCATCCATATCATCTCAAATCACTTCCACACATTCTCCCATAACCAATTTTCTCCCCAAACATGACTAACAATCAATATATTATTCCTCAAATTATCCTGTTTACTTCATTTCATCCAGTTGACATAAACACCTTCCCATTGTTTCATTAAACGATCATCACATGATAGTCTTACACAAGTCATATACTCGTTTAGATAAGCAAATACTTTGAATTTCATCCCAGTAACAACTGACTTCATCATCATGTTCACATTACACTTTCCTGAATTGACCTCCTCAAATGTAGGATATCGTCAACAAACTGGTAGGTGAAATGTCAATATTGTTCACGCATAGTTCCTCAGTGTGTACACATCGCTGTAGGATGTGAAGAAGAAGATGATGATGATGATGATGATGATGAATGATTGGAAGGAATATTGTCTGTTCACTCGAATACCCTTCAAATATGGTTGCTGATGATAGACCGGATCCCCATCTTGAGATAATGGAGTACATTTGTATCTCATGATGATCATCGTTGTGGTTGGTGGTTGGTGGTGGTGGTGGAGGTATGGCAGTGGTGTTTGTCTCCTCTGAGCTTCAATATTTATCAAATACCAATGGTGTATATCTGCACATCTATTGACATCACATTTCCAGTCATTTACATTTGTGTCACCACATACTCACGTCATGACTGACACTTGTAATTATACCTGTCAACTAGTCTTCCGGTAAAGATAAGAAGAAGAAGAAGAAGAAGAAGAAGAAGAAGAAGAAGAAGAAGAAGAAGAAGAAGAAGAAGAAGAAGAAGAAGCGAGTCACCATTGTCACCACTTCAATCGGTTCTATAACTGGAATTCGATTACTCACTCACTTCACCTCTCGCATATTCTAGTGACCATAATGTAACCACTAGAGTGTTTGTGTATCTACGAATTACACCAATTACATACCGTCACACCAGTCATGTCATCCACCAATATGAGTCCTCCATATCCAACAGAACAATCGATTCTAAGCGTAAGCATACAACATATAGAACACAAAGACAGACAAATAGCTTCAATAATATGTGTAAAACGGTTCAATCCTAAAATGAAAAGCCACCTTCAATCATTATTCCACAACAATAATATCAGTCTGACGAAACCACAACCATCAGAAATCGTCACATTGATGATCACACAGATCATCTTCATACTGGATGACGAATACACATGTAGACAAACTGGAATGCGGTTGTCTGCACGCTCGACCACTTAATTTAACATCTGATAGACAGACAGGCAGATAGACAGGCAGACAGACAGACAAATACAAATCACTATCGAAAAACAACCACTTAACTGAGTTAAAACACTCTGCAATACCATGTCAGTCGAAATTCAAACAACACTGACTACTGATTCAATCAGCAGGAGAGAGGAGATAAACAATACACTCAGTCCAATAACCAACTTGACAAGTAAATATACTTCTGCACGCAGCACTAGTCCATAGTCAATCACTACTTCTATCCATTGGTGTTGGATCTTACTCCCATCACTTCGAAACATTCAACAACTCACTTCCATTATTACCGTCAACAATCAAGGGAATTTGTGAGTACACATACATGATGTATAGAACAATCAACTGACTGACTCGATGATCACCAATTACTCCTCAACTGAATACATTCACATTTCACTTCAATGCAGCTTTATCAACTATCAAATTACTCAACATGTTGTTGAAGTATATGAATGCAATACTCTGAGAATGCACAATCTATATATAATAAGGTAATGAAAGCACTCCTAGTGTCTTCATCGATAAACCACCAAGAGTTTTATCTGCAGATCTATGTGTTCAGATGTTTCGATTCATTGACTGATTGACTGATTCAGTGATTCATCAGTATGAAACTGCACCACGTTGAACAACACGCTGACTGACATGACGTCATCTTAACACTCAGTAGTCAGATGTACAGATAGACAGACAGACAGACAAAGTAAACACAGAACCCTACACTCACGTGCATCTACTCAAGTTACCATAATTCACAACATCATATGATTAAGAAACGGACAGAAAAAAAGACTCAAATTAGAGTAGACAAAGTTGTGTGAGAGAATAAACATTCTGAAGATGACGACTGATGCAAATATCCAAGATTTAGACAACACCAAAAAATGAATAAATCTGCACCATTGTCACCGATTCTCTCTCACATAACCAACACTCCTCAACAAGTCATCCTCACTCATTCTCTCGTAGACAGACACCAGTCAGATACTCTACACATCCCAACATGATTCATATCAATATACAATAAATAGAAAAGCGTAAAATACCTCTTCCACATAACATCATCACACAACACATATGTGAAATAATCCACATTTCTACTTCACTATAACACTCACTGAATGCTCTATCAAAAACCAGATTAAAAACCGAAAACAGACAATGTTTCATCTTCACCATCTGTCCATCTAAAAGTCGCATTACTCATCCCCCCATTACATTCCACATGATGATAATCTCTTCACAAAAATTCTTATCACATTCATTACACATCCGAAATAGAATTAATCCTTTGAAGCTGCTCTTCATCACATAGCCATATGCCACGATCACTCATCAAGCTTTCCAGTTTTCATTCATCTCACTTCCGACTGGCCTGGCTAACTCAACAACTCACCACCTTCCATTACAACTTCCAAATATCCATTGTGCAAACATACAACACTAATAAACAGTACATAATAAGATATTTAACAATTAGGACAATACACATGTACACTACTCACACATTGTAAGTACTTCCCTCAATCATCACTGTATCACATGAAGGTCGCGTTAAATTATGAATTGACAGACAGAAGTAAGAAACTGTCGACCATTGAACTGCAAACCACTGGTTGAATGACTAACACATTTGTCACGAGAAGTTAATCTAGTGAATTCCATCCATGATAGGCTTGTGAGTGGATACTATTGAAGAGTTTCATTCCGGTAGGAAACACCTCCCGACTGCTGACACCTTCACAATCATTCTACAAATGATGTCTGTCAGTGGTCAATAAAACATCAAGAATAAAACAATGACTGTTTAGTCATCAAAATTAAAGCTTCCTCATCCTCCATAAAAGTGATTCTCAGAAATGTCTCTAGAAGAATGACATGTGTTATATCCTACTGAAATATCTCTCTAAACATTATCTACACAATCCCAATCTCATCTTCGTCATTCACAACATATTCACTCATTCACAAATCAACCTGTAAACATCCCACTCATTAATCTACCTCAGATATCAATAAGCTTGTCGCTCGATTACTCATTCACTAGGCGAAGATGACAATTTCATATTCGCTATTGATCATACTAAGAAACGTGGTAAAATTAATACTTAGTCTAGTCATGCATGTCATGTCATATACAAGCAAAAATAAAAATGGCAACCTTTATAAAAGATGAAGTGTGAGATTACTCATCCTCTCTTCATACGTGTCAGTCTTATCCAAAGTACATTCACATCTGCTGTAACTCATTTAATGTACACGTCTTACTAGGCTGTCACGATAATCACTTCAAGTGAATTCATGATACATAGATAGATAGATAGATAGATAGATGGATATCGGATGATCAAATTGCAAATGATTTACAAATTGACATTTTTCACAACTGAGTAGAACCTTTACCAAGTGGCTAACTGTGAGGTGAGTGAACACGATCTCCTCTGTAAATCAATCAGACAGGAAAGATCACAAGGTGTGTGATTTCTCACACAAAAGTGTAATGAACCAGTCGAAGGTACTACTACTCAACGACTTGAGTAGTTACAAACTATTCAAATTGATCTGTAGTATTTTACCAGCTAGTCAGCCAGCCAGCCACATCACAGTGATCAATGTAAACACCGGTTGACTGCTCCCCTCTATTTAAGGCTGTACAATCTCATCACTGGTGCATTAGGATAAATCCACTTCATACAGTCACCATACACCCATCTGACTGGCGAAATCTACAATTCACACTGAATAGTTTGCAAATACTCAACGTATTCAGTAGTGTAGTGAGTATCCCTCTCTCCTTTATCAAGTGATCATCCATTTCCGCATTCGCATATATTATTTATTATTATTTGTCCCTTGGGTTCCTAATGGAACATAGGGCTTCGGTAGCACGCCTCCAATGCTCTCTGTTCTCTGCAATCTTTTGAACCTGTCTGCACGACTGCCCACAAGCTCTCATTTCCTCCTCGCACGATCTCCTCCATGTCACCCTCAACTCAGACGCCCAACTCGTCGCTTCCCATCGGGGTTCCACTCGAGTGCCTGGCCTGGTGCTTGATGTCCCCAGTCGGCCTTCTCAATGTATGCCCAATCCATATCCACTTCCTGCTACTGCATATTTGTTGAGCGATAGGTTCTTGGTTGGTTCGTCGACAGCCAGAGTTCCTTGTTTCTGATTCTTTCTGGCCATCTGATCTTCAGTATCGAGTGAGCGTAGGCAGTTGCTGATGAATGTCTGCAGTTTGTCGGAAATACGTTTCGTAACGCGCCAAGTCTCTGAGCCATATAGAAGCACTGAGTGCAGTAGATCTCCACACTGGTTTCAGGCTAATGAACGCCTGTCTTTCTTTTCCGATCTTGACTTTGACGTCCTCGTCTGTGCAGCCTGTAGTTCAAACAGCGCTGCCTAGATAGGTGGAAGAGGCTACTTCCTTTAAGTTTCGCCCATTCATGGTGATTGGAGTTTGTTGTTGTTGTTGGTTGGGTTTCGTCATAACCTCTGTCTTCTCTACGTTCACTTGAAGGAAAGCCTGTCTTCCTTCGCTGCCTCTTCTGCCAGGTTGTTAGTCAACATTTATATAAGTGTTTTTATTATTTATTAATACCTGTGATTTGCTGTTACAATGCTGTATTGAACTGCTCAACTTGTCTTAGTAGATTTGTGTCTTGATGCTATAATAGAGTCTAATTATTGGCTCACAGTGGAATGCAGAAAGCACATTTCACCCTGTTTCGGGCTCGTCAGCCAGATGTATCTACTTCTCATTGACGGATAGTGTTCTCACTGTGAATGGGACACCACACACATCGATTCAGATACCCAGGTGTCATCCACTAAGTCATTGAGGCACAACAGTCACCTCTTCCACTATGCATATGTGTATGCGTATACGTATGCAGTTGGTGAATGTGAAATGGGATGAATTACATGTGCTTGGTTCGTCAGCCGCTGCCTCCAGCAAGTGAATTACAACACGATGCATAATCAGATGACATTAAATCATCCATATTTGATGCGATATTCTAAAAGATGTTGATCAGTTAGATGAAGAATAGTAATGATGTACATGCGCATCCAATTGATATGTCGTAAATAGGACGCAACTCACATTATGAATTCCACTGCCACTGCCACTGTCACTAACAAGTGAATTACAAGATTGACAAGAGTACGCTCTGTCAGTTAACGTGAAATTTCGGTAATCTAGCTATCTATAAATCAACTTCTAATTCTTATCACATATCCCTTGAAATTCAATCACTTTTCTTTCACATTTAAACAAAGATTTACCAAATTACCTCCACTTTTCAATAAACTAGAAGAGGAGACTGAATCAACTTGAAGTAAATAGGTTAGACTTGTACTTTAGTTTCTATCTTATCATGTGGTAAAGCGTTCACAAGTTACTAGCAAGTCCTAAGCCCGGATAAAGAAGGTAGGTCGGCTATAAGGCTAGCAACCCTACACCGGAAAACAAATCCAATCTACAAACAAACTTCAAAGCACAAACAAAATATAAAAAATAATAACAAAATTATTCATCGCTGGATCCAGAGAGACGCAATAACACCGGTTGGTGAAGGCCTTCACGAAGCCAATTGGCCAATGGTCTTCTCTCCCTCAATGAAAGCGAAAGTAAGGCTAAGCACATGGTATGTCCACACCATGTTTCAACCTACCAAGGCTACCCACATTACAAACGAGATGAAGAAGTATCGCATGGAAGTGCTTGGAATCTGAGAAAGCATGTGGAATGGAAGTGGACTCTGCAAACTATCAACTGGAGAACAGAGTCAATAATCTACTCCGATATTGTCACACACACGACAACCACCAGCAAACTGAGTTCTCCAGTGGCTATCATGATGTCCCCTTGAAGAGCATCGAAAGCTCTCATATAGTGGGAACCAATCTCCTCCACAATCAGGATCATAACAGCAAGATTCAACTCAAAAGGAAGGACGGTCACAATCATACAATGCTACGTTGTACACCTACAAATAATGCAGACGCAGATGAAGCGAAGAAGGAGGAATTCCACAGACTACTGCAATCAACACTGGACAAGAAAGACCACAAGCCAGTTGGCGATATGAAAATTCTAATGTGTGGGGTGACATGAATACGAAACTGGGAGTGGACAACACAACAAGAGAACTCATCATGGGTCGAGAAACACTCGGTGAGTTGATGAATGACAATGGAGAATTGTCTGCAGGATTGTGTGCATTCAACGATTTGGTGATTGGAGTCAGGCACTGTGTTCAAGCACAAGGATATCCACAAAGTGAGCGACATGGATTCGATTTCACCAGACACCAGGTGGAAACACTACACTACACTGAAAATCAGATCGACTTTATCTGAATGTGAAGAAAGTGGAGATTGAGACGCAGCCTACTTGACACAAGGTCAATAAGGGAGCACATGTAGGTGGTTCACACCACACACACACACACTGTCTAGTGCAAGGAACCTGCCTTCAAAATCAAGTTGAGTGCCTTCAATTCAAGGGAGCTGGTGATGATAGACCACAGTTGAATTTCAACACCCTAAACGGAAATTGAACTAAAGGATGAAACTACAAAGGACATTTTCACATCAGCCATCAAGACGAAATGGGAGATATCGAGGGACATCCTTGAAGAAACTTGTGTGGAAGAACACTGGAAGTCTTTGAAAGCTATGTGGAAAGAAACCTGCATAACCGTATTAGGAAGGAGGAAGAGAGAATATAAGGAATGGATGTCTGTGGACAAATGGAAGCTGATAGAGGTGGGGTGAGGGGGAAGGGGTGGAGGGTGAGGCGGATGGTGAAGCAGAAGATAAACCAGTGCAGTGCAAGGATGAACGACGAGAAGAGGAACTGAGTACAATGTATAAAACACTACACTGGACGAAGAAGTGAAGACGAGTGTGCACGGAAAGACAGAAGACACTTCCACGACACATTGGCAAGTGAAGCAGAACAGGCTGAAGGGTGCAGGTATGAGAGATAGAGACCTGACAATATTGTATCAAATAACCAGGTTACTTACTGTCTGGAAAGAGATCAACACAGATGAAACCAATGAACGATGATGACGGAAATTTAATTACCAGAGAAGAGAAACAAAGTTAACGATGTGCTGGCTGACCACTTCAAGAACCTCTTGAATCGATCACCACCACCACTGGCTGGCTGGCTGACTGGCTTCAGGAAGTACAATTCATGTGCCGACCGAATTGCAATGCCACGTTACGCATCATCATAGAACAGAGTATAGAATGCCAGGCAACCGGATCCCTACCTCAGCTTCATCGACTTTGAAGAGGCCGGGCTTCGACAGCGTCGACCGACAAGTAATTTGGCAACTGCTTCAACACTATGGAATACCACAAACATTTATCAACCTTATTCAACAACTATATGAAGACTCCACATACCAAGTAATTCAAAATGGGAAGCTCAGTGATGATGACTTTAAAGTGAAGACATGAAGGAGTAAGATAAGGCTGTCTACTATCACCCATGATATTCTTGACTGTGGTGGAGGAGGAGCGAGAAGAGTGGGATACGCTGGGTGGACCGGAGAAGGGATTGTAGAAGATTTGAATTTCGCTGATGATGATTTATGTCTAATATCTAATATCGCACAAACTGGAAGATGTACATGCGAAAACTAACAAGTTGACAGAAGAGGCTAGGCGAGGCGGGGCGAGGCAGCGAAGGAAGACAGGCTTTCCTTCAAGTGAACGTAGAGAAGACAGAGGTTATGACGAAACCCAACCAACAACAACAACAAACTCCAATCACCATGAATGGGCGAAACTTAAAGGAAGTAGCCTCTTCCACCTATCTAGGCAGCGCTGTTTGAACTACAGGCTGCACAGACGAGGACGTCAAAGTCAAGATCGGAAAAGAAAGACAGGCGTTCATTAGCCTGAAACCAGTGTGGAGATCTACTGCACTCAGTGCTTCTATATGGCTCAGAGACTTGGCGCGTTACGAAACGTATTTCCGACAAACTGCAGACATTCATCAGCAACTGCCTACGCTCACTCGATACTGAAGATCAGATGGCCAGAAAGAATCAGAAACAAGGAACTCTGGCTGTCGACGAACCAACCAAGAACCTATCGCTCAACAAATATGCAGTAGCAGGAAGTGGATATGGATTGGGCATACATTGAGAAGGCCGACTGGGGACATCAAGCACCAGGCCAGGCACTCGAGTGGAACCCCGATGGGAAGCGACGAGTTGGGCGTCTGAGTTGAGGGTGACATGGAGGAGATCGTGCGAGGAGGAAATGAGAGCTTGTGGGCAGTCGTGCAGACAGGTTCAAAAGATTGCAGAGAACAGAGAGCATTGGAGGCGTGCTACCGAAGCCCTATGTTCCATTAGGAACCCAAGGGACAAATAATAATAAATAATATATGCGAATGCGGAAATGGATGATCACTTGATAAAGGAGAGAGGGATACTCACTACACTACTGAATACGTTGAGTATTTGCAAACTATTCAGTGTGAATTGTAGATTTCGCCAGTCAGATGGGTGTATGGTGACTGTATGAAGTGGATTTATCCTAATGCACCAGTGATGAGATTGTACAGCCTTAAATAGAGGGGAGCAGTCAACCGGTGTTTACATTGATCACTGTGATGTGGCTGGCTGGCTGACTAGCTGGTAAAATACTACAGATCAATTTGAATAGTTTGTAACTACTCAAGTCGTTGAGTAGTAGTACCTTCGACTGGTTCATTACACTTTTGTGTGAGAAATCACACACCTTGTGATCTTTCCTGTCTGATTGATTTACAGAGGAGATCGTGTTCACTCACCTCACAGTTAGCCACTTGGTAAAGGTTCTACTCAGTTGTGAAAAATGTCAATTTGTAAATCATTTGCAATTTGATCATCCGATATCCATCTATCTATCTATCTATCTATCTATGTATCATGAATTCACTTGAAGTGATTATCGTGACAGCCTAGTAAGACGTGTACATTAAATGAGTTACAGCAGATGTGAATGTACTTTGGATAAGACTGACACGTATGAAGAGAGGATGAGTAATCTCACACTTCATCTTTTATAAAGGTTGCCATTTTTATTTTTGCTTGTATATGACATGACATGCATGACTAGACTAAGTATTAATTTTACCACGTTTCTTAGTATGATCAATAGCGAATATGAAATTGTCATCTTCGCCTAGTGAATGAGTAATCGAGCGACAAGCTTATTGATATCTGAGGTAGATTAATGAGTGGGATGTTTACAGGTTGATTTGTGAATGAGTGAATATGTTGTGAATGACGAAGATGAGATTGGGATTGTGTAGATAATGTTTAGAGAGATATTTCAGTAGGATATAACACATGTCATTCTTCTAGAGACATTTCTGAGAATCACTTTTATGGAGGATGAGGAAGCTTTAATTTTGATGACTAAACAGTCATTGTTTTATTCTTGATGTTTTATTGACCACTGACAGACATCATTTGTAGAATGATTGTGAAGGTGTCAGCAGTCGGGAGGTGTTTCCTACCGGAATGAAACTCTTCAATAGTATCCACTCACAAGCCTATCATGGATGGAATTCACTAGATTAACTTCTCGTGACAAATGTGTTAGTCATTCAACCAGTGGTTTGCAGTTCAATGGTCGACAGTTTCTTACTTCTGTCTGTCAATTCATAATTTAACGCGACCTTCATGTGATACAGTGATGATTGAGGGAAGTACTTACAATGTGTGAGTAGTGTACATGTGTATTGTCCTAATTGTTAAATATCTTATTATGTACTGTTTATTAGTGTTGTATGTTTGCACAATGGATATTTGGAAGTTGTAATGGAAGGTGGTGAGTTGTTGAGTTAGCCAGGCCAGTCGGAAGTGAGATGAATGAAAACTGGAAAGCTTGATGAGTGATCGTGGCATATGGCTATGTGATGAAGAGCAGCTTCAAAGGATTAATTCTATTTCGGATGTGTAATGAATGTGATAAGAATTTTTGTGAAGAGATTATCATCATGTGGAATGTAATGGGGGGATGAGTAATGCGACTTTTAGATGGACAGATGGTGAAGATGAAACATTGTCTGTTTTCGGTTTTTAATCTGGTTTTTGATAGAGCATTCAGTGAGTGTTATAGTGAAGTAGAAATGTGGATTATTTCACATATGTGTTGTGTGATGATGTTATGTGGAAGAGGTATTTTACGCTTTTCTATTTATTGTATATTGATATGAATCATGTTGGGATGTGTAGAGTATCTGACTGGTGTCTGTCTACGAGAGAATGAGTGAGGATGACTTGTTGAGGAGTGTTGGTTATGTGAGAGAGAATCGGTGACAATGGTGCAGATTTATTCATTTTTTGGTGTTGTCTAAATCTTGGATATTTGCATCAGTCGTCATCTTCAGAATGTTTATTCTCTCACACAACTTTGTCTACTCTAATTTGAGTCTTTTTTTCTGTCCGTTTCTTAATCATATGATGTTGTGAATTATGGTAACTTGAGTAGATGCACGTGAGTGTAGGGTTCTGTGTTTACTTTGTCTGTCTGTCTGTCTATCTGTACATCTGACTACTGAGTGTTAAGATGACGTCATGTCAGTCAGCGTGTTGTTCAACGTGGTGCAGTTTCATACTGATGAATCACTGAATCAGTCAATCAGTCAATGAATCGAAACATCTGAACACATAGATCTGCAGATAAAACTCTTGGTGGTTTATCGATGAAGACACTAGGAGTGCTTTCATTACCTTATTATATATAGATTGTGCATTCTCAGAGTATTGCATTCATATACTTCAACAACATGTTGAGTAATTTGATAGTTGATAAAGCTGCATTGAAGTGAAATGTGAATGTATTCAGTTGAGGAGTAATTGGTGATCATCGAGTCAGTCAGTTGATTGTTCTATACATCATGTATGTGTACTCACAAATTCCCTTGATTGTTGACGGTAATAATGGAAGTGAGTTGTTGAATGTTTCGAAGTGATGGGAGTAAGATCCAACACCAATGGATAGAAGTAGTGATTGACTATGGACTAGTGCTGCGTGCAGAAGTATATTTACTTGTCAAGTTGGTTATTGGACTGAGTGTATTGTTTATCTCCTCTCTCCTGCTGATTGAATCAGTAGTCAGTGTTGTTTGAATTTCGACTGACATGGTATTGCAGAGTGTTTTAACTCAGTTAAGTGGTTGTTTTTCGATAGTGATTTGTATTTGTCTGTCTGTCTGCCTGTCTATCTGCCTGTCTGTCTATCAGATGTTAAATTAAGTGGTCGAGCGTGCAGACAACCGCATTCCAGTTTGTCTACATGTGTATTCGTCATCCAGTATGAAGATGATCTGTGTGATCATCAATGTGACGATTTCTGATGGTTGTGGTTTCGTCAGACTGATATTATTGTTGTGGAATAATGATTGAAGGTGGCTTTTCATTTTAGGATTGAACCGTTTTACACATATTATTGAAGCTATTTGTCTGTCTTTGTGTTCTATATGTTGTATGCTTACGCTTAGAATCGATTGTTCTGTTGGATATGGAGGACTCATATTGGTGGATGACATGACTGGTGTGACGGTATGTAATTGGTGTAATTCGTAGATACACAAACACTCTAGTGGTTACATTATGGTCACTAGAATATGCGAGAGGTGAAGTGAGTGAGTAATCGAATTCCAGTTATAGAACCGATTGAAGTGGTGACAATGGTGACTCGCTTCTTCTTCTTCTTCTTCTTCTTCTTCTTCTTCTTCTTCTTCTTCTTCTTCTTCTTCTTCTTCTTCTTCTTCTTCTTATCTTTACCGGAAGACTAGTTGACAGGTATAATTACAAGTGTCAGTCATGACGTGAGTATGTGGTGACACAAATGTAAATGACTGGAAATGTGATGTCAATAGATGTGCAGATATACACCATTGGTATTTGATAAATATTGAAGCTCAGAGGAGACAAACACCACTGCCATACCTCCACCACCACCACCAACCACCAACCACAACGATGATCATCATGAGATACAAATGTACTCCATTATCTCAAGATGGGGATCCGGTCTATCATCAGCAACCATATTTGAAGGGTATTCGAGTGAACAGACAATATTCCTTCCAATCATTCATCATCATCATCATCATCATCTTCTTCTTCACATCCTACAGCGATGTGTACACACTGAGGAACTATGCGTGAACAATATTGACATTTCACCTACCAGTTTGTTGACGATATCCTACATTTGAGGAGGTCAATTCAGGAAAGTGTAATGTGAACATTGATGATGAAGTCAGTTGTTACTGGGATGAAATTCAAAGTATTTGCTTATCTAAACGAGTATATGACTTGTGTAAGACTATCATGTGATGATCGTTTAATGAAACAATGGGAAGGTGTTTATGTCAACTGGATGAAATGAAGTAAACAGGATAATTTGAGGAATAATATATTGATTGTTAGTCATGTTTGGGGAGAAAATTGGTTATGGGAGAATGTGTGGAAGTGATTTGAGATGATATGGATGAAGTGGGATTGATGTGGAGTATTGAACTGGAAAAGTGAGATTAGTTGAGGTGGGATGTAAATGATTTTGTCACTCCCGAATCCGAGCATGGTAGTTGTAAGAACAGCGGGAATCGCTTTCTCTGAACACATCATTCCCTTTGTTTAATGCTGATTGCTACTGCTTGTGCAGTTTGAAGTATTCTGAGTTGGATACCTTTCGACAATTTGATGGGAATCCGATATGGAATGGGAAACGATGCATTCATATGTACTTGATGATTCGTTTCAACGAAGTGTGTTAATATGCAGGTGGTAATTATCTGTACGACACGTTTACGTAATCGCACAGGGAGGTATTCACAAGCACGGAAACGGAAATTCCTTCAGCAGTGTTTCACATTACTGGCTCTACAGGTGAAGTCGAACTGATAAGTACACTAGGCAGTGATCAGTTTAGGCAATTCATCTCTCAGCTTGCAGTATGCGGTATTTGTAATTTATCCTCAAAGGAGTTCTCCGAATTGATGTGCATAGTTTCTGAGTTAATATCTCATTGATCATATCACCTGTGATTTGTCCTCGAATGTGAAGTGGTTTTCTGCTAGTCATTGGATTATGCTTTCATGTCATTTTTGTAATGATTTGTGTTTTTGTGAGTTGGTGAGGATGACGATTATCGATTAGTGTGTTGGGCAAAGTCGTCAATTCCTCCTCAGCTTTAACCGTTATTCTGTGATTTGCAGTTTATACTGAATTTATTTTGCCTTGATGGAGGACGAAATGAGAGAGAATGTGTGTATTGGTAGGTCGATGTAGTTTACTTAGGCGAATTCCTCTTTGTCAACCCGTCTGTTCGTCTTGAGAGTAGAACATTGAGAAAGGTTATCACTCCTTGTGACTATTCCTCACATGTAGACTTCATCACTGATTGCAATGCATTGAATCTGATGAGTTCCTCTCACCTGTCCATCTTGTTTTCCCGCAAGATCAAGGCATCATGTATAGTTAGTTTTATGGAGACAGTGAAATGAGAATTGTGTAATGGTTCTTTCAAGAAGTCTATTGTGTAGTTTCTATGGTGAAAAGTCCTCCCTAATAGGACGGAGTTGTGAGCCGATTGTCACTCGATCCACTTGTCTGTATATGATGGGGAGTTAGGTAAGGAAACTGTTAGTAATAAAATGTGTCAGATGATTGACAGTACAGTCATTGAAGAAAATTAATCAGATGGTCACTGCATTGATAGGATAAGCTATTATCGAAGCATTCACAGAGATGTGTGAAGAGTTCAGTTCATATTGAAATTTGTGGTGATGATATTGATGTTGACATCGTTGATGTAGACAATTTGAATAATTGAAAGTCTTGTCATCTACTTATACGCATGCCTGGTACCTGAGAAACAGTTGTGTTGAACAGTAGAATGGTGTACATTGGAGCAGTGAAGAGACCGTAGAAGATTTGCATTTCGCCAATGATGATTTATATCAAATATCTTGTGTTTATGGCGACAAAGTAGAGGCTTTGAATTCTGTCCATAGAAAACTTTAAATCATCTCACCCAATCTTATTTAAATTAGGCTTAGTTAGATGCTTAATTAATAGGGTGAAGATGCTTACTAGTAAACAGAAGATTTAAGACAAGAAATCAGATGCATTATGAACACCTTACTCATCAACAATTACCCTCCGAAATTAGTTGACGTCTTCCTTAGGAATCGTATGATAAATATGACTGATGGTGGGGATATCGGGGTTAATAGTAGTCATAATAGTGTCAATAGTAGTAACAACGGAAATGATGTAAAGACAGAAATCAAAACTTTCACAGTATTACCAAAGAAAGAAGACACCTGAAACACACTACACATGATTTTCAATGACACTGTCTGGGATTAGAGTGGCATTAAAACCTATAAACTCATCTAGAAAAAGTCTTTGTAGGTTGAAAGATCCTACTGATCCGATTAGACAGAATAACTTAGTTTACCAAATCCCTTGAAAACGATTGCCAGATCAAATACATGGGTCAAAGTATTCGACGAACAGGGTCATTCAGGTTATGCAAGCACAAAAGCTTATCTAGATCGAAATTGGTAGATCGTAGTCAGGTAAGGAATTTGGAGGAAAGTTCGACTATAGCTATGCGTTCAATTACACGCAAGCACATGATACGAGGTGACAGCGTGGAAATCCTTAAAACTAACATTATAGGTTGAAGGGTTAGATTGACAGCTGAATCTTTGTTCATCGAATCAACACCTAGCACATGGAACACGAATGACTCAGCACCTGTTTCGGATATGTGGAAATGTTCTACTACTCATATCGCAAAGTGGGCAAGGAAGTTAGGACTATATAAAGGATATCTCAAATTTGTGTAATTACCTTGATATGACTATGGATAGTAAGTAGATTGTGTCCGAAAGGTTATCCAGTAAATAATACTGTTTCATTGTGTGATAACAACTAACAGATCAACTAAAATTAAGTTTTCTTCTTAGAGCTGAGAAAAATGTGTATCATGAAATAATTATTGATCAGTTTTATTCTATCGTGATAATCGCCACCTTGTAGGGAAAACAACTTGAGTGTTGCATTGGTTATTCTCGACAAAAACAACTGCGATTTCAGCTATCTACTGTTGACTGTAGGTTCTTGTTGATATTTTATACATTTCTCATATATTTGTAAGTGTCCGTTTCAAGAAAATGTTTTATTTTATTGTTCCAATCTGCAAGGGAGTCAGTCATCTGAATAAATTTGACCTCACACCAATCGAATTTTGAGTAAACTTTCTCACAGTATAATATAATATTAATAATAATAATGATCATAGTAATGGCTTTATTTCCAAAGATATTTCGAGAATACTCTACAGAATTTTCAGCACCATCATATAACATGAATTGGATAGAGACAGTAAACATGTATACATAGCGTAATGAAATAAGTAGAAATTACATGAAGAAAAGATAAAAATATTCACTTCATCTACACCATTCTCGAAAATCCATACTTCATTTGGGTAGACAATCATATTATCATACATCATGCATCATCATACATAAATAGGAACATGCTCATCACCGTCAATTAGTTCACTTTGAAAAACAGAAGTTGATTAGTTGGTTCATTTCTAACACTTTCTTCATCACACAACAGACGAGTTAAATACGGTATCGTAGAGTTTTTATATTTTGTACTACGTGCATAAAGTCTTATGTACTTGCTCCTCGTCTGTCTATCAGATGATCCGACACACAGAGAGACTTGAGTGAAGAGGATGTTGGTCATCTGATAAAATAACTCCTCCCAGATGTTTACATGACTTAGGACGTTTATCCACACCTGTTTTAACTAGAAGGCTTAGAGGTACATCATCAGTTGTGTCGATCATCTTCAAAGTTCTACGCAATACACAATAGTCTTTTATCAACAACCCGAGAAAAAATGAAGGAGAACAATAGAGAAGAACAAGTGGAATGTATGAGTTTATAAAACAGAAGATGAGAGATTGAGGTATACCAGATACTCTGAGCTTCATAAAAGTGGAAGTTATGCAGAAGATTGGATTGGAGATTAGTAAGATGATGGGAGGACCAGGAGAGGCTCGAAGAAGAACACACAACGAGATAAATCACACTGATTACATTCTCTAATGCACAACTATCAATAAAGAGAACAAGAATCATGAGAAGTAAGCAGTTTACACAGGCTACGTTGAAGTCTGGAACTAAAGTTTGTGGTTTGACATTTTGAAGAATTAATCGGCATAAGACTATTGATGGAGGGCCATGGTGTAAGAGAAGATAGGAAATCATTCAGTTGGAGAGAATCTGCTGGTGAGAAGATAGGTGTGGAAACTGTTGGGTCATCAGGATATTCGATGAGATTGATACCAGTTGAAGATGGTAGGTTATGCGGAATGAGGGAGGAACGAGGGTGGGAAAGGATGGCTGGTTGGGGAACACCAGCTTGAGTAAGGAGTGAGGTGGAGCACTTCCCTCTGTGAAGCGTATGTTGTTGTTTCCTGTCAGAGAAGTAGGAATGCAGCCAGCCAGCTTATTATGTAGGACTCGGTATTTGTGGCGGTTGGTTTGTTGAGCCAGAGACTGAATCAGGGACTGAATCAAGTGCCGAAGTATATTCTAAAAATGCACACCTGACATGCTTGTCATTTTTATCGAGACTGTAAGCAATATTGTGATATAAGAGAGTGGTGGTATCGAAAGTGCTTCTTCTGCTTTTATATGCAAATTGATTAGGGTCTGTGGAAACCGTCAATCAGGTTTCGAGTACAGGTGTTATTAACTTCTGCATTATTTTTCAGAACGGATAGGTAACTGTAATTGGAGGGAGTTTTGTACATGCTCGTGAAGTTGTTGACTTATATGGAATGAGTATTTTAATGTCTTTCCAGGTAGTACTGTATGGTATGGTATGGTGTTGTATGGTATTGTATGGTATGTTGTGGCATGTTGTTTACTGGAAACAATCTAGTGAAGATGTCAGCTAATACATGACATAAAATATCAGTGCACTTCAGTCGCACAGAGATTGACTATCGTGACTCACTAGCCTAGTGGGTATGGCTGTTGTGTTAGAATGAATGGCTCCCGATTTTGGAGTTCTAGTAGGGACAACATCGTTTACTGGGGTACAGGTACATCCAGTTGATGAATACTAATTAAGGCAAAACTGGCCTCTTGAATTCCATTGCTAACAACTGTCTAACACTAATATAACAGATTGAAAACTGCAGCGAATTTGCGGCATTCATACAGGAGTCCATATTGTCAATTGTTAATGATTAGTTCTGTCTAATCAACGACGCAGAATCTCCAGCAATCGAATAAAAATTGTCTCCGTCGTTTGGAAGAGATTTTTGTCAACACCAAAAATTACGTTGTAGGGATTTTGTGTACATACGAGAGTTGTTTACAGATAGCTGCCACACTTCACACTAATATTCGAAGATGTATGGGATAGGAAATTTTAATTTAAATGTAGTGCAATGTGAATTAAAAAATGAAGGTTTGTCAAAACATTCGTGGTTTAAAGTGGATCAGTGATTGAACACATCTGGACATTATGACCGATTTTCAGCCATTTATCCAGGAATACTCAAACACTATATCTTTTCGTCTTGAGGACCCCAACTATGTAGTCTTCATCTCGTCACACGACTTATACCAACAGTCAGGGAGTTCGTTTACTGGAACCACTTCTTAATCTGGCCACAATGGACCCTCTTCCAACCTAACGCGATACGCTAACTTGGCATGCACAGTACATATCGAAGCCATCCTAGTCAATGAATGTTCACACTTTCACTAATCGACTTGCCTATCTTCCCTAGTACCCTTCACCTGACCTCAGTATTACTCATATGGTGCTAAGACATCTGTAACCAAACACTTGCAACCAGTAGATATTTTGTAATTTTAAAGGCCATGTCTCACACCGGCATAACAGGAAAGAATGGATAGCAGTACAGTTACTCGTCCTTTGATAGATGGTTGAATATCTCACCAGGTGGCGCCACAGATGACTCTATTTGACATATGTTACACAGATCTCCTATATCCGAACTGAGATTTCATTATCAACCAGTCTATTCAAGGTGATGCAAATCTCCAAGTAAGTGAAGTGGTTAAGTCACTCAACCAATTTACTGTCTACGAATAAACTGAGAATACTTTCACCCCAGCTCGAAGCTTCATCTCACATGTTACAGGTTCGGAACACATTCCAAAACACACTAAAGTCTCTACTCAACATGTTCAGAATACTGAAAGTCGATCAGATAACCTTCCATGAGTTGATTGGATTCATAAATCTGTAACGAAGTTAGACAGGAATAGTTACATACGAGCCTGACCCCTATGTCAGGTTAACATCTTTCGATCAGGGAAGCGTTTTCTATAATACTGGAAATAAGTAGTTTAAGTTAACAATTGATATCATCATGAACAGTGGTTTGGCTCGAAATCGTACTAAAATATAATCATTTAAATAGAATAACCTGACCATTGTGCATAAAGATTCATTTCAAATTCGTTTGTAATAAATCAGTCAAATTGTTTTAACACTTTGGCAACTGCTTCAACACTATGGAATACCACAAACATTTATCAACCTCATTCAACAACTATATGAAGACTCCACATACCAAGTAATTCACAATGGGAAGCTCAGTGATGGTGACTTTGAAGTGAAGACATGAAGGAGTAAGTCAAGGCTGTCCACTATCACCCATGATATTCTTCATTGTGGTCGACTGGACTGGATCATGCAGCAAACCGTGAGGAGCGAGAAGAATGGGATATGCTGGGTGGACCGGAGAAGGGATTGTAGAAGATTTGAATTTCGCC
Source organism: Heterobilharzia americana (assembly GCA_944470555.2). Taxonomy (NCBI): domain Eukaryota; kingdom Metazoa; phylum Platyhelminthes; class Trematoda; order Strigeidida; family Schistosomatidae; genus Heterobilharzia; species Heterobilharzia americana. The sequence continues at coordinate 59,185,631 of OX104129.1, read as the reverse complement.
GATGATGATGATTTATGTCTAATATCTAATATCGCACAAACTGGAAGATGTACATGCGAAAACTAACAAGTTGACAGAAGAGGCGAGGCGAGGGGAGGGGAGGCAGCGAGGAAAGACAGGCTTTCCTTCAAGTGAACGTAGAGAAGACAGAGGTTATGACGATACCCAACCGAAGCCGCCACCACCACCACCACCAACAACAACAACAACAACAAACTCCAATCACCATGAATGGGTGAAACTTAAAGGAAGTAGCCTCTTCCACCTATCTAGGCAGCACTGTTTCAACTGCGAGTGGCACAGACGAGGATGTCAAAGTCAGGATCGCAATGACAGCTAGACAGGTCTTTCTTGATTAATCTGAAATAATCAATATGGAGATCTACTTTACTGCACTTAGCATAAAGCGTGAACAACATCTGGATTTTCAACACCAATATCAAGTCACTACTTCTGTGTGGTTCAGAAACTTGGCGGGTTACGAAAGGGATTTCCAACAAACTGCACTCATTCATCAACAACTGCCTATGCTCGTTACTGAAGCTCAGATGGCCAGAAAGAATAAACAAGGAGGAACTCTGGGTGGCGACGAACCAATGAAGCAAGAACCTGTCACCCAACAGATATGCAGAAGAAAGTGTAAATGGGTTGGATTGGATTGGATTGGATTAGACTGGACATACACTGAGAAGGCCGATTGGGGACATCACGCACCAGATCGGGTAAGGCCATCGAGTTGAACCAGCATGCGAAACGATGAGTTGAGTGTCTGTGGTGAGGGTGACATGGAGGAGATGATGTGAGGAAGAAATGAAAGGTCGTGAGTAGTTGTGGAGTGAGGGTGAAAAGAGTGGAGATAAGAGAGTGGGATGGAGGTGTGCTAGTGAATCCCTATGTTTCACTAGGAACCCAAGGGAAAAGTAAATAATAATAATAAAGTTCATAATTATGTAGACAAACTAAACATGCTTTTCTAGGTAAATAAACGATATGGAATTATAAGTTAATGCTAAGAAAGTACATTCAGTTATTTTCTGTTCGAATTTTCATTCACTGGCATGATTTTTACTATTCAAAGTAACATCATGTTTTTAAATTGTACATAATTCATGAACATGGTACACCTTTTATTGTGGATTAGAGAATACTTACAAGTTGTAAAATTACGAATGTTTTCTGTATCATTTTTGTTAGAACCTTTGAGTGTGTGTGTGTGTGTGTGCGAGCACGTTAGTTGCGACAACTAACAGTCTTACATCATTCAATATTGATTTTAATTCGGAAGTTTCTAGGGCTATATTGATTTCAGGTTGCTATTCATCATGGACTGGCATTTTTTGGATTGATATTGGAAACCTAGGGACACTAGACAACTGCTTCGTCCTGGTATAGGACTCCTCACCAGTGAGCACCTACGACCCCAACCTCAACTGATCGAATCCAGAACGTGCCCACCACACTACCATTCAACCACTTGGTCACAATCCACTGGTCCATATTTCCATCTTCTATCAGACCATGATATAGCTCGATAAGGAAGTCGAACGTGAGGACAATTACTCAACGACGAAATTAGATGGAGGTGGCTTTTTGTCATGAACTGTCAGAAGTAGGAAATATGGACTGTTGGATTCTGACTCGGTGGCTCAATGGCAACGTACTGGCCACGGAACCTGAAGGTCCTGGGTTCGATCCGTGGAAGTTGTAGTCATGGGTTCGCACTGCCAAGGAGTCTCATAGTGGGAGGAAACAGCTGTCCAGTGCTCCTAGGTTTCCAATGTTCCTCCATCTGATACCAGTCCATAATGAGTGTCAAACTGAAGTGTTCATTACAACATTACAGATACATAAACTTTTTCCAGTTCATGATGATCTCCTATCCTAGCTTGGTTTGAGTAGAAGGCCTAGGTAGACACTCGGACATGAGTGACTCTATTGGTTTATGCCTTCGACCCTGGACACAATTCTGATTGGTCAGTCTGAGATCTTGGGGAGGGGTCAATGCACGCACATGAGTTCGCCATATTGCCTTATCATTCAGTTTCGTGTTAATTTTTTGCATTTTTGTTGAAATTTACGTTTCTTGGAGAAATCAAGCATGTTTTTCATGTTATATATGCAGCGTTAGTGTATCTGCTTGCAATGTGACGTATACGGTCTTTGTGTAATTTTTTTTGTGTTTACATGTTGTGATTGTATTGTTGTTCCATTTTTACATTTAATAGTTGTTTTTCGGTGAGCTTTTCCATATTGATAAACTTTTTCTCCAATCGTAATTGTAATATTTTGTTGAAAGAGCTAACAAAATGTTTTTATGCCTGAAATCCTGCTTCTTGTCTAGTTATCACTGTCTGATGCAGGCTGAATTGGTCAATAGCTCACTACATTTTTATGGAAGATTGTTAAAATCTGGAAAATGTGGTACGTTTTTATTTACAGTTATATACAGCCTTCTTGCTCACACACTACTACTCAAGGCTTAGAGAAAAACTATCCCACAGTCCAAGTGATCGTGGATATCAGCCGGGAATTTGATGATGAAATACACACTTTCCGTAATCAAGCTGGTTTCAGATCGACGTTTCACTTGAACAGTTGCAGAAAGTATGCATCTTAGTGTTTCTAAAGCTCTTGTAGTATGCATAGACCCACTACATACAAACCGAACCATTTGCCTCCGTGTTTATGAAAATATTTTGTTGTTTTTCGTTGTATGTATGGATATAAAATAAACTCCAACAGCCTGGGTTTGCGATCTCCTTCGTAAATCGATTAGCTATTCATTTTTGTAGTTTTAAATATCCAGGTTGTCAATCTAGTATTTGTTTTCATCACAAAAGAATTGAGTTTGTTATGAATAAAGTTAACACTGTGTACAATCACAAGTGTAACTTGGAATTCATGAATGAAGACCAGGAAAGGTTCGAAGAAGAACACACAACGAGATAAATCACACTGATTACATTCTCTAATGCACAACTATCAATAAAGAGAACAAGAATCATGAGAAGTAAGCAGTTTACACAGGCTACGTTGAAGTCTGGAACTAAAGTTTGTGGTTTGACATTTTGAAGAATTAATCGGCATAAGACTATTGATGGAGGGCCATGGTGTAAGAGAAGATAGGAAATCATTCAGTTGGAGAGAATCTGCTGGTGAGAAGATAGGTGTGGAAACTGTTGGGTCATCAGGATATTCGATGAGATTGATACCAGTTGAAGATGGTAGGTTATGCGGAATGAGGGAGGAACGAGGGTGGGAAAGGATGGCTGGTTGGGGAACACCAGCTTGAGTAAGGAGTGAGGTGGAGCACTTCCCTCTGTGAAGCGTATGTTGTTGTTTCCTGTCAGAGAAGTAGGAATGCAGCCAGCCAGTTTATTATGTAGGACTCGGTATTTGTGGCGGTTGGTTTGTTGAGCCAGAGACTGAATCAGGGACTGAATCAAGTGCCGAAGTATATTCTAAAAATGCACACCTGACATGCTTGTCATTTTTATCGAGACTGTAAGCAATATTGTGATATAAGAGAGTGGTGGTATCGAAAGTGCTTCTTCTGCTTTTATATGCAAATTGATTAGGGTCTGTGGAAACCGTCAATCAGGTTTCGAGTACAGGTGTTATTAACTTCTGCATTATTTTTCAGAACGGATAGGTAACTGTAATTGGAGGGAGTTTTGTACATGCTCGTGAAGTTGTTGACTTATATGGAATGAGTATTTTAATGTCTTTCCAGGTAGTACTGTATGGTATGGTATGGTGTTGTATGGTATGTTGTGGCATGTTGTTTACTGGAAACAATCTAGTGAAGATGTCAGCTAATGCATGACATAAAATATCAATATACTTCTTGAATACGATGCTTGATACACCATCTGTACCTGAACTGTGTAATGGGTTCATCGATTTATACATTTAAAATTATTTTTCTTTGTGAACTCTGGACAACATTCTTCATTGAGCATAGGTAGATAAAAGTGTGATCGAACAATTGGTTTAAGGTATAAACGGTTTGTTCAAAGCTCGGACGTTGACATGCGATTCTTTACTATACGGTTTAGCACCAGTGATATCCTTAAAATGTTTCCATTTGATGCAATAACCTTCCCATTAAAAAAATGTCTTCCAACCTAGTTAAACGTTCAATCTACGAGTTACAGCATTATCACTTACTTTATATTATTATATATTATTATTTTCCTTTGGGTTCCTAGTGAAACATAGGGATTCACTAGCACACCTCCATCCCACTCTCTTATCTCCACTCTTTTCACCCTCACTCCACAACTACTCACGACCTTTCATTTCTTCCTCACATCATCTCCTCCATGTCACCCTCACCACAGACACTCAACTCATCGTTTCGCATGCTGGTTCAACTCGATGGCCTTACCCGATCTGGTGCGTGATGTCCCCAATCGGCCTTCTCAGTGTATGTCCAGTCTAATCCAATCCAATCCAATCCAACCCATTTACACTTTCTTCTGCATATCTGTTGGGTGACAGGTTCTTGCTTCGTTTTTTTGTTGCTACGCATGGTTCCTTGTTGCTTATTCCTACTATTATTCTGATCATCCATCTGATCCGTGTTCAGTATCGAGTGAGAGAGCGTGAGTGGCAACTGTTAATGATTGTCTGTAGTTTGTTGGAAGTGCTTTTCTTGACGCACCACCAAATCTCTCAGCCATCACACGGAAGCACTGACTCACTTGACTAACATTAGTGTTCAAAATCCGGATGTTGATCACACGTCATGCTGATTGCAGTGCAGTGCAGTGCAGTGCAGTAGATCTCAACACACGCCGATTATTTCAGATTAATGAAGGAAGGTGTGTTTTTCTATCATTTCGATGCTGGTTTCGACATCCTCGTCTGTGCCTGTGTCACCTTTAGTCGAAACCGGGCTGCCTGTTTGTGAAGTTAGGTGAAGGAGACTACTTTCTTTAGATTTCTGCCGTTGATGGTGATTGGTGCCTTTTGTTGTTGGTGGTTGGTTGGTTGGTTGGGTATCTTCATCACCTCCGTCTTCTCTACATTCACTTGAAGTCCCGTCTTCGCCTCCTCGCCTCACCTCGCCTCTTCTGTCAACTTGTTAGTTTTTGCCTGTAGATCTTCGAGTTTGTGTGACAAGGAAGTAGACATAAATCATCATCGTTGGAGAAATCCAAATTTTCTAGGCTCTTTTCATCGGTCCAGCCAGTGTATGCTCATCTTCTCGCTCCTTACGGTTTGCTGCATGATCCAGTCACGAGCATTCAGGAAGATGATCGGTAGCAGTAGGTGGTAACCTTGTCTCACTCCTAACTTCACTTCGAAGGCACCACTGAGCTTTCTATTATGGATCACTTGACATGTGACTTCTTCATATATTTGTTGAGTGAGGTTGATAAAGATTTCTGTTGCTGCGTCGTGTTGATCCACCTGCCAAATTACTTGTCCGTAGATGCTGTCAAAGGCCTTTTCGAAATCGATGAAGTTGAGGTAGAGCTCCAGTTGACTATCACTCTATAATCTGTTCTATGATGATGCATAACGTGGCGTTGCAATTTGATCGGGCCATGATTTGTTCTTCCTGAATCCAGCCACCCTGTTCCGGTTGTAATTTTGAATCCACAACAAAGACTATAAAAACAAAGCATTCTAGCAGTAAATATATTCGATGTATTATTTGACTATATATTTTGATGTTAATAAAATATCCGTATATTCTACTGTAGATGCTATGGCTTACACAGCGAAACATTCAGAAAAATCTTGTTTCGATTTTCTAAACACACTGGGATTATATTAAAAAAGTATATTCTTATGATGATTCAATCAGACTTGGCGCTTAACCTCTTCCAGGACATTTATAACAAATATGGTCTGGATGTTTATTAGTTTATCATAATAACAATCGACAGAAAACGTCGTATGGATGGTTTACTTATGATGCTATTTCACCTGATAGCATGAACTTCTCAAGTAAACTATTCGATTAACAGAATATTAAACCAGGAATGTTCATTCACTGCAAGTAGTAACTTTATCAACGTTAACAACCTCCTGTAGTAAAAAAATAAATGAGTACAACTTTAAATAATCAGATGATGAAAGTCCATCGAAAGAGTCGAAACAGACAATCAATTTTCTTTTATAAATATATAATAAATATATTTTTGTTTCAATAAACTACATGCAATAATCTATTTGCAAACTCCTCTTTTAAAAGCGCTTACAAAATTCTTTCGATTTTCTTATCATTTTTCTCCTACATTTTGTCTTCTGTTCGTTTCATAGACTTCAGCTGTATTATGTATTGTTAGCTTTTTTATTCTTTTAATATCTTTGTGGCAATTCTGATGACTGTATTCCCACTACCTTGACGTATGTGTCTGTGTGTGTGGTGTGTGTGTGTGTGCTTGAGTTTCTGTGCTCTACGCTGAAATATTTACAATCTCAATGCTTGTTTACTCCAATTTTTTGAAAACAAAACATCCCATGTATATGTAAATACCTTAATAATAAATGTCATATGCATAGTTTGAAAAATTACTCAAAGAATTTCCTGACAAGATATATGCATCCGGTAAACTCTACTCATACTAGAGTTGAACAACACATTTCATTTTTTTAAAAATTTATAAATCCAATGAAAAATTATAAAATGAATTTCCTACACATCAATAATCATATACATTCTTCAACTGACAAAATAGACAAGTGTTGCACATCATGGTACAACATAAAAAAATACTCTGCTTCTTCTTACCTTGTCTGACTAATTAATTATAGACGATGAGTTGGGTGCATTTGCAGTAATATTGAATAATGCAGGTGACATTGATTAATTTAAATTTTGAATAAATGTCACGTGTGCATTTCGCATAAATATACATAAATATGCATATCTTATGTGTATAGTATATATGTATGTATATCTGCATACATGTATGTGCGTGTGTATGTGTGTGGTCATTACGTTTGTTTATGCCTACTACATATCAACATTATGCATACATCCAGCTCGATAAAATCAATAATCTTGACTTATTCTGATACAAATGAATTTAATATAATACATGGAATAGTCAGTAAAATGCATTAAATATATTTCTTACTTATACTTTCTCACATTAAATATATATGAGAAATTTTACTTGTTGCCTGTTAAGAGAAGAATTGTATTCTCGCTGTCACTGAAATTATTCAGAACAGGAGTTCAATCAAGGTGATTTTCTTGTAATGTAATCGTATTTCATGATGCAGAAGTTTTTTTTCTTTTTACTAACTATAAACCATTAGTAATATGTTACTACAATCAATGTTTCTGATTTTTACAACTCAACTTCATCCATGAGACTTTTTCGATGGTTTGGTGCAAGTTGAAACATGCAAGATATCTGTAGTTATCAGTGTAAAAAAATATATTCTGTAAGTGAGAGTTAGTTCACACTATGATTACCATATCATACAACGTATCAAAAGAGTCAGCAAAACATAATCTTAGTTGGGAAAGTGTAAAAATGACCAAAACTGATGAAAATTATACATTTAGATACATTTAGAATTAACAAAGGACAATTCAGTGAAGAAAATGTTCTTTTTGACAAATTATCTTCAAAAGTTGTACAATTGTAATTATAGTTACAACAAAACATATGTCCATCAATAACTAATAGGTCAATGTAATGTTATCAAAGTCAGTAAAATCACAAGGTGGTTACAACTAGAAGGTCAACCTTAGGTCATTAAAACACTGCTTTATAGTATTACAATAAATCAACGAAGAAATGAAAAAAAGTGTCTCAAGGAGATTACGACCAAGGGGAAATTAGAAACAGAATGATCCCACATTAAGTTATATGATTGATTGATACCGGTTGACTATTTATTGATATACTTGTAATTCTCCGTTATTTTACTGGATCGAATTATTCGACCTCTATTGACATATAGTCTCCTATGCGGATGCCTTGATATTGCCTGAATGTCAATTACGGTAATTTAGTTGGTTGTGGCTAGCAGGAGAATCTAGGATGCGCGTTTCATTCATTATATTACGGACTCCTCAGTTGGGTGTACCTCGATTATATTTCCAGTAGAATTTATTCTTCACATTCATATCAAAGTAATCATACAACTTTCACAATTCGCTTATCTAGTCCAACGATTCTTCATTCTTTTATCTAAAAGATAGTGAAACTTGGAAACTTGCGAGCATTGGACACCTATTTCGTCCTAGTACGGAAAGCATAAGCAGTGCGCATCTATATCACCACCCTCCAGGGATCGAATCCAAATTTCTCAGGTTTCACGGCGAGCGCGTTAACCATCCAGTCAATCGATACAACTTTCCAGATATCTGCTATGTGTGATGAATCATTTCTATTACATATCTTACGTGTTGATTCAAAGAATAAAGATTCTGTAATGAATCTCTCGCTCCACCTAGCTGACTATATTGGATTTCAGAATCGTCATCGTATCCCAACTACTGTATAGTGTGATTATGGGGTGAGTGGATGGAGAATGATAATCGAAATTTCTCTAAATTATTGATCTTAGCAGGGTTTTCCATTGCCTGTTTTGCTGAATGGTTCTGCTCTGCCATTCTGACTGACCCAGATCCGCTAATCTGACCAATATGCTTGACTTCACAATCATTACATGATATTTGTGTCAATACGGTCTACATCAATCAAATAAACTTCCTAAAATGGAATCGTAGTCTACTACAATGCTGTTTTGAACGCAAAGATTAGGATTGGAATGCGAAACTTTTAACTCTATAATGTATCCCTTCGAAATGTAAGATTCCACTTCATATGTAAGTTTGAAGGGAGATTCTAGTGAGAAACAGTAAATAAATGCTCAAAATTCGAGCAGGAAAGGACATTTCAGTCTCCTTTAGACACACAGGTACAAAAGAGATTGGAGTTGCGCTTGGATTGGACACTCCTTGTGAGTGAGTGAGTGTTATTCAATTGACATTCAACCAGGTATCAAATTGGAAATTTATCGAAATTTCGATGGTATTACAGTGGTTAGTAGTCAGGTGGATAACGCTTTGATATTTGAAGGGATAAGTATGGGGTTCGAGTCTAAGCAGGAGTAAATCACTCCGTATTGAGGTGCAAACACATGAAGCTGACGAGCCTCAGATAAGACGAAACACGTCTCTTCGATTCTTCTGCTAGCTATAACCAAGTAAATTACAAAAAAAGAGAAAAAGTTTAAGGTATTTTTAGAGGGGTTTTGTTGACTTGAAGGAAGTATTCATTAGTGACTGATATAAGTTAGAAAATCATTAAAAATTGAGAGCACAGAACGGCTGTTTCCTGTTAGTAGTACAGGATACAAAAACTGTAGTCACTGATGACCCTGCAAAAGACAGAACTCATGATCTGCAGGTCTGATGGTGAACACACTAACCATTCAGTCAATGGGTCAGAATTCATTTGTCCTCAGCTCCCTACTGCTGTTACCGAAGTAACATTACTATCGATTAGCGTCATCAATTGGCATCTGTTTGACTTCCGACTAGTTCATTCTCTGGCTCACGACTTCTCAGTAACTTGGTAACTTGGTTTGAAGTTTCCATGGGTATTTTATTTACTTGAAGATAGTATACATCACGAACTGGCATCATTAAGCACTCCCTGTTGAAGAGTCTTGTACTGCCTCATGCTCTCAGGTTCTCAGTATCTCTCCCGAGTCCGAGTCCCGTTGTGAACAACATCACTCACTGGGAGGCAGGTACATTTAGCTGACTGGTAAGTCTCAAACACAAAGAAATGAGCATCCTGGATTCCACTGTTAGCCACTACCCATCATTACTATACATAATTAAAATACAGGCAATATCGAGGCATCCGCATAGGAGCCCATATGCCAACAGAGACTGATCAATTCGGTCCAATCAACGACGGTATGATACAAGCATTGACACTATACCAATAATCGTTAGATTGTATCATGTATTGGATATGGTACTCGCATTATTATTTAGAATTAAATTAGACTATAAAGTATCTGATATAGAGTTTTTGAACATGACTAAGCATCGATTTGCAAGCCGTCGTTAATATTTCTTAGGATCCGTAATGCGTCATTTAGTTTCATTGATTCAGTCTGTCAACGTTCATACATGACTTCTTTTAAATAATACTGCACTTTAAATTTGGACGACATTAAAGGCCACCTTAACAAACGTCGAAATAACCAACCAGTTTACTGTATTTTGGCTGGGAAGACAACTTTTCGTAGCATAGAAACGTGATTGGTTGTTTTATGGATTGCGCTAGGGTGGCCTTTAAAGTCACTAGTGCTTCTGTGTGTGTGTGTGTGTGTGAATATATCTATTGGTTTTCAACTGTGACGTATCGGTCATAGTATCGGAGAATGGAAGGAAGTCTAGTTGGCAGTTGCAAATGTTCTTATCATAATGACCTTCAATCTGTATTTGTTCTTCTCCGAGATATTATTTCTTTTAAATCCAAAGTGAAAGAAAACTATTATTTCAACAGTCGTCTTCTTGACCGTTGTTATTCGATAAAATATATACACAAAGTATTTTTGAAATGAATGGGGATTTTAATTTGGAGGTAGTATTCGTCACGGAATGATATCATTTGGGGACCCGTTGAAAACCTGGGAGCACTGGACAACTGTCTCGTCCTAGTATGGGACTCTTCAGCAGTACGCACCCATGAGCCGGTTAGAGACTGATCTCAGAACCTTCAGATTTCACGTCAAACCCATTAACCATTCAGTCACAGTTTTCAACTTCTGTCAATTCACGATATAGCGTGATTATCACCCAAGGTTTTCAGTTGACATTTGCTCCCCTTCCGACTGGTTGAACATACAGGTTCCGGCTTCTCATTAGAACTTCATGATACGATAAAATGAAATCCCCACTTACTTTAAATTGTGAAGTTGTATAGTGTTCATCAATGACATGCTTTCGGATGGATATCACGAAATTCTAATAGGAAGCCAGAACCTATGGAGTCAGCTATTCGCAAGGGAAGTGACTGCCAACTGCAAACCATGGGTGATAGTTATGCTACATCGTGAGTTGACAGAAGTTGGAAGTTGTGGCTAAATGGCTAACGTGTTCGCTGTGAAACTTGAAGGTTCTGAGTTCGGTCCCAAGCCGGTTCATTAGTACCTAATGCTGAGTTCCTTACTAGAACGAAACACTTATCAAGTACTTCCAGGTGTTCAATGGTTCCCTAACTGATGTTATCCCGTGAAGTATACTAACTTTATACACATGAAGTGTTTTAAGGGAAGTATTTGTCCAATCGATATTTCTCAAACATTATTATGGCTATTTTTAGATTATGATGATACATTCTACTTTCTACATTATTAAATAGATGATGAAACAAGTCATCTATTTGATTAATTCAATAAAATTATCTGTTATTGAAATATTGAATGGTTAATATGGTTTTTGATGAATATCATTCTGAATTGTTCCTTCATTTATCCATTGAGTGTTGACGTCATTTTCAAATTCCAATGTACAACTGATATTTTACTGTTTGTCCCTTGAGTTCCAAGCGGAACACAAGGCTTCAGTAGCATGTAGCCATTTCACTCTCTTCCCTACAGTCTTCAAAACCTCTCTCCACCAATACCCACAAGCTTTCATCTCCCCCATGTCACCCTCAGCCCGAACGCCCAGCTTGTCGTTTCCCATTTAGCTTCCACTCAACGGCCTGGCATGACCTGGCATGGCCCAGCAAGTGATGTCCCGGAAACGTCCTCTCAGTCTATGTCCAATCCATCTCCACTTCCTTATTCTGCATATTTGTTAGGTGATTGCTTCTTGGTTGGTTGGTTGGTTGGTTGGTTCGTTGCCAGTCAGCCAGTCAGTCAGTCAGTCAGCCAATCAGAGTTCCTTGTTCCTTGTTGCTTATTCCTACTATTATTCTGATCATCCATCTGATCCATGCTCAGTATCGAGTGAGAGAGCGTAGGTGGTAGCTGTTCATCATGTATGTCTACAGGTTGTTGGAAATGCTTTTCGTAACGCTCCACCAATCTCTCAACTATCACACAGAAGCACTGACTCACTTCACTGATATTAGTGTTCAAAATCCGGATGTTGTTCCACGTCATGCTGACTGCAGTCCAGTCCAGTCGACCATATTCAGGAAGATGATGGATGATAGTACGTGACAAGCTTGTCTTACTCCTGTCTTCACTTCACTTCAAGGTCATCATCACGGTGCTTCCCATTGTGAATCATTCGGCATGTGGCGTCTTCATATAGTTGTTGAATAAGGTTGATTAATGTTTGTGGTACTAAAAGTGTAGTGTTGTTGCAGTGTCCTGCCTAATTACTGCTCGTTCGACACCTTGATCGAAGGCCTTTCAAATGTTGTTGAATTTGGTTTGTAGATCCACTTGACTTGCATCCCATGCTGTGTTTATAATGATGCGTGGTGTGGTGTTTTAATTTGATCCGCATATGATTTGTTCTTGCTGAAGCCAGGCAGCCAACCAGCCTGTTTGTGTCGTAATTTTGTATGCAGTGCAGTTTTTACTGTGTCTCCAGGATGTTGCGGCTTGAGGTTTTGATTGGTGTGGTTTGATGTTTACTTGATGTGAACGGGAGCATGATTCCGTCCCATATCTTGTTCTTGCAATAACTTATTTTGCTCTTCTTTGAAAGTTTGACAATCGGCAGGTAGCGATTAATCCTGTGCTATGATGAATAAACTGTCCAGTGGTCTTTGGTTTTCAATGGGTCGTTAATTAATGCCATTCCCTGATGAGTTCTGCCCTTAAATATTATATACCGAGTGTGCAATTAGAAGAAATGCAGTCGAATCTTGTAGCTCAGTTGGTAGAACACTGGACCATAACCCTAGTGGTCGCTGGTTTGAATCCTGTTATGACCTAAATTTTCCTTTCACCTTCAGTCATCATCTAGAATAAACAGATACTTACGGATGCATTCTTATCCAGTTGTAAGGTGACTGGAGACATTTGCAGTCAAAACATCGAAGATTAGCAAGATATCTAACTGTGGTGTCAAGAGATGAGAGTTGTTTAAGTAGTTTAAATGTCATTCCTTGTCGAATTAAATGTAATTGACTGTTTTTCCGTTCCTACGGTTTTCTCTCTCATCTACTGAGGCTTACAGCTCCCCCGTTGATAGGCATCTCTTAACATATAGGCTCATAGAAAGGATACCTCGATATTACATGCTTCATTCTGTTTGGAAGATGTCAGATATACATACCTGCATCCAAGTGATGAATAGTTTTCTAACTGGTCTCGGACCCATCACCTATAGTTTCATACCCCAAAGGGTTTTACTGCTGACTCTTAGTCCTCAGGTAATAATGCATATTTCTAATACTCATATATATATACATATAGTAATGATGGCAGTGGCTAACAGTGGAACCCAGGATAAGCATTTCGGACTATCGTCCGACCAATTTGGTCCAATTAACGACGGTATAATACAAAGAATTATACTTAAACTATATCCGTCGCACAAGAAGTGGCCATTATGGCTCAGTGGTGTAGTGAGCGACGCTCTGTTGTTTGAAGCGGTCGGTCCCGAGTTCTAGTCTCGGTGGGAACAATACTTAGTGGGAGGCAGATACATCCAGCTGACGAGTCTCAAATAGGACGAAATGAGCATCGTGGATTCCACCGCTAGTCAATATCCATCATTACTATATATATATATATATATATATATATATATATATATATATATATATATATATATATATATATATATATATATATATATATATATATAAAACACAGGCGATATCGAGGGATCCGCGCAAGTGCCTATATGCCATAGAGACCCATGAATTCCGTCCAATCAACGACAGTATAATACAAGCAGTTAGACTATTATTACTGGTAATTCGAAAACAGCTATTGAGACTGCTTCCTGGAAAGTAACCAATAAATCTTAGCTGGTATTCTGGCTTGGTATTTATGAATGCTTATTTGTACAACTAAAGTTTACTTGTTGAATGCGATAGATGCCGAAGTTTTGCTTCTTAAAGTTAACCACCTTCATCCTTCTCATTTCAGGGTATTATCTATTACGAAACGACATCAGCTGGAGAGATACTGAGAACCTGAGAGCATGAGGCAGTACAAGACTCTTCAACAGGGAGTGCTTAATGATGCCAGTTCGTGATGTATACTATCTTCAAGTAAATAAAATACCCATGGAAACTTCAAACCAAGTTACCAAGTTACTGAGAAGTCGTGAGCCAGAGAATGAACTAGTCGGAAGTCAAACAGATGCCAATTGATGACGCTAATCGATAGTAATGTTACTTCGGTAACAGCAGTAGGGAGCTGAGGACAAATGAATTCTGACCCATTGACTGAATGGTTAGTGTGTTCACCATCAGACCTGCAGATCATGAGTTCTGTCTTTGCAGGGTCATCAGTGACTACAGTTTTTGTATCCTGTACTACTAACAGGAAACAGCCGTTCTGTGCTCTCAATTTTTTAATGATTTTCTAACTTATATCAGTCACTAATGAATACTTCCTTCAAGTCAACAAAACCCCTCTAAAAATACCTTAAACTTTTTCTCTTTTTTTGTAATTTACTTGGTTATAGCTAGCAGAAGAATCGAAGAGACGTGTTTCGTCTTATCTGAGGCTCGTCAGCTGCGTCAGCCTGCCTATCATTGATCGATGTTGTTCACCCCGGGATTCGTGCTGTGCAGCGATCGCTTCGGAGACGAGAGCATTTTGCACTGAGCGATTTGGTCCAATCTACGAGGGTGTTAAAGAAGCAATGCCACTAATACTATTCGCGTCACACATGAAGTGGCCTTCATGTGTCTGTGATGTTGAAGGATAACGCTGTCGCGTTTGAAGCGATCGCATCCGAGTCGTAGTCCCTGTGTGAACTACATCATTTAATGGGAGGCAGGTACATGGAGCTGATTAGCCCCAGGTAGGATGAAATGCGCATTGTGGATTCCGCTGCTAGCCACTGTCCATCATCACGATACATATTTGAAATTATTATTACAAATTATCAGTTTGCTTTCATTTCAACTTTTTTTAATACCCTTCCAATTACCGCCGAATGATTATCATGACAAATGAATAACCTTTTTTCTTTTTTTTAGCTATGTTCATTTGAATTATGCAAAGGAAATAAATCACGTGATTACCACTTTTGAATCTACCTAGGGACATGTGCATACTTGATAAAAGTTCATTGAAGTACTTCTCAAATAAGAAAAGAAACCGAATTCATTCCCACGCGATAGCGAATATCGCTCAAGGTCAGCAAATGTCCTTTATAAATATGCCTACAAATTTAATACACTTTGCTTATCTATTTAGTTATTACTATTGTAGCCTCCTTCTAGTTAGTTTTACTGACTAAAGCTTGTTGAGATTACTTTCTCTCAAGTTATTTTTCTCTTACAAACTGACATTTCGAATAGATTTTGATGACAGTATAGGAGAAGAGGAGGATAACAAACTCATTAGAGTTATGTATTTTTGAGATGATTGGGATTTTTAATTTAGAAGTAGTATTCATCATGAACTGACATCAGTTAGGGAACCATTGAAAATCTGGGAGCACTGGACAGCTGTTTCGTCCTAGTATGGCACTCCTCAGCAGTACGCACCCACGACCCGTCTAGGGTCGAACTCAGGACCTCCAGGTTTCACGGCGAACGCGTTAACCATCCAGCCAGTGGTCGGTTTCCAGTGGTTCACAATTTCCAACTTCTGTCAATTCACGACATACTGCGACTGTCACCCAAGGTCTTCAGTTAGTATCCACTTCACTTCCGACTGGTTGACCCCACAGGTCACGGCTTCTCATTAGAACTTCCTAACATCCATCTGGAAGCTGAATGGCTGAATGTTTAACGCGTTCGCCATGAAACCTGAAGGTCCTGAGTTCGACCCCTAGCCGGGTCGTGGGTGCGTACTGCTGAGGAGTGCCATACTAGGACGAAACAGCTGTCCAGTGCTCCCAGATTTTCAATGGTTCCCTAACTGATGTCAGTCCATGATGAATACTACTTCTACATTAGAGATAAACATTCGACGATTGACATGCTTTTTTGTTGTTGAACATACCGGACAGCAACATATGAATGGCATGATGACGAAAAGGGATGATAATTATTCAATCAGAGAAAAGTTTTTTTCTCTGATTATATTACTTAGTTATCTGATCATTGATGAAGTGAGCGAAAAATGGAGTTGTGTACAACGTTAATCAATATATCGTATGATCAACTGGTAACAAGTGAAAAGCGTGATCAGTAAACCAACATAGAATGGATATTATGGTAGAAATCAGTGATAGATTACGTAATCTGTATGAGTTAATAACTTGAATTGTAAGGATGACCATTTAAGGAGAAGACATTAGTATGTGAGATGAAAATAAGCATATTAATGTTATTTGCTTTGCGATGGCTAGTAGTGGAATTGGTTAAGTGTGTTTCAGCTCATTTGGGACTCGTCAGCTGGATGTACTTACACCCAAGTAAGTGATATTGCTCCAAATGAGACTGAAATTCAGTACCCATTACTTTAAGACCCACTTTTTATGCAATGGATGTCAGTTATTGTTTATTGATACTTATGATTTCCCACTGTTTCATCTGGTCGAATTGACCAACCTCCGATGGCACATAGGATGCCTCGATATTAGCCGAATATCTAGTATATTGTTAGTTGATGCTCTCAGTATGTCTTTGAACATGTCATCAAGATACCTTATGCTCATAATGTTATAACCGACATTATCCATTTCAAGAACCTCTATGACAACATAGATCAATCATTTTGATTTCATAAATCATCAATATTGATCAATAATGAATCAGAAAAGATTTTACAATAACAATTAGTGTTAGGTGACAAGGTTATCATTCATTAGACTTCAGAGATATCCGGCTGATGACTTCTCGAGGGGATGAAACATGTATGTTTAATTCCACTATGAATTCGTCATCATCAGTAACTAAACTTATTTTGTAGACATTTCTCAGTGTTAAATGGTTAAGACTAGCTTAGGTAATAGTTTTTAATGAAAATGAATAAGGAAAGTTGTAGAATTCACATAGTCTGATATGAAACTGATGAAATTTCAAATTTTGTTTACCTGAAGGTTATTTAAGAATATGCATAACCAGACAATCATTGTACCTTATTAGTGTAGATTGTAGAATATCATCAAGACTATATATATATCTGATATTTCAAGGTTTGTGGGGATGTATTTGATGCTTCATCATAGACTGACATCAGTTAGAGATCCAGTGAGAATCAGCTGTTTCGTCCCAACATAGGACTCTTCAAATGGGTACACTCATGGATCCATTAGCGATCGGGCTTATGTCTACTCATCCATTGGATCAAAGTCCAATGATCCACAGTTTCTAAATCCTTTCATCTGAGACGACTATCGAATAATGTCTTCAGTTCGCATCAACTTCAATCCAGGCTTGATTGACTTCATAGGTTAAGACTTCTCATTGAGAACTTTTGAGATTTGTTTGGGTTTATTGAGTTCAAATTAGTAATCAATAGGAGCTGACATCAGTAAGCAACCATTGTTGAGGGGTCCAATAATGACATGAAACACGCGCAACCCCCCCCCCCCCTCCTTTAATTCATCCTAAACTAATATCAATCAATGATGAATACCACTTTAAAAGTCTCTTTACATCAAGATGTTCTTACTGAATATGAAAAATCGACACATTTATGTCAGATTAATTGAAAATTTCTCAATGATGTATGATTTCACTTCTTCATTGTTATACAGGACTGAATTGTTTAATTTGTGATTCGTGTTAACTATCATTTGAATCCTTCATATAGTTTTCATTCTTTTTTGAACTCATCAGGTGGATATAGCTGTACTCCAGTACGGAGTGATGATGTCCGCATTGATACTCCAACCATGTATTCATCACTTCAGACGTTAAAATGTTATCTATTAGGTTAATTGAGATATGACAGTTTGGCACTTATTCAATGTTTCATATATTCAGGTGACTTATATTGAAGACGAGACAGATGTTAGATGCTATCCTAGATCCCACTAGATTATATCTGTCCAAATCATGATATACAGCGTCGACCGACAAGTAATTTGGCAACTGCTTCAACACTATGGAATACCACAAACATTTATCAACCTCATTCAACAACTATATGAAGACTCCACATACCAAGTAATTCACAATGGGAAGCTCAGTGATGATGACTTTGAAGTGAAGACATGAAGGAGTAAGTCAAGGCTGTCTACTATCACCCATGATATTCTTGATTGTGGTGGACTAGACTGGATCATGCAGCGAACCATGAGGAGCGAGAAGAGTGGGATATGCTGGGTGGACCGGAGAAGGGATCGTAGAAGATTTGGATTTCGCCGATAATGATGATTTATGTCTAATATCTAATATCGCACAAACTTGAAGATGTACAGGCGAAAACTAACAATTTGACAGAAGAGGCAGCGAAGACGGAACTTCAAGTGAATGTAGAGAAGAGGAAGGTGATGAAGATACCCAACCAACAACAGCATGAACGACAACAAGCTGCAATCACGATCAACAGGAAAAACTTAAAGGAAGTAGCCTCTTTTACCCACGTATCCAGGCAGCGTCATTTCAACTACAGGCTGCAGTTGTGGCACAGACGAGGATATGAAAGCCAACCACGATTGGAAAGAAAGCAAGACAGGCCTGCCTTCATTAATCTGATATAATCACTGTGGAGATCTACTTTACTGAACTCAGCATAAAGCGTGAACAAGTTCCGGATTGTCAATACCAATGTCAAGGTAGTGCTTCTATGTGATGGTTGAGAGACTTGACGCCTTACGAAAAGCATTCCCAACAAACTACAGATATTCATCAACAACTGCTGCCTACGGTAGTTACTGAAGCTCAGATGGTTAGAAAGAATAAGCGACAAGGAACTCCGCTGGCTAGCTTGCAAAGAACCAATCAAGAATCTATCGCTCAACAGATATGCAGAAGGAAGTAGAGATGGATTGGGTCGAGCATACACTGAGAAGACCATTCGGGGACATCACTCTCCAGGTCAGGCCAGTCACTCTAGTGGAACCAAGATGGGAAACAACGAGTTGGGCGGTTGAGGCGACGGTGATATGGAGGAGATCGTGTGAGTAAGAAATGAGAGCTTTTGGAATGGATTCGTGCTACTGAAGCCCTATGTTCCACTAGTAATCCAAGGGACATATAATAATAGTATAATTATAAATCATGATATTATTATTAGTCCCCTGGGTTCCCAATGGAAAATAGGGCTTTAGTAGCACGTCTCTAATGCCATCTCTTCTCCGAAATCTTTTGGACCTTATTCCATGACAGCCCAGAAGCTCTCATTTCCTCCTCGCATGATCTCCTCCATGTCACCCTCAACTCAGACGCCCAACTCGTCGCTTCCCATCTGGGTTCCACTCGAGTGCCTGGCCTGGTGCTTGATGTCCCCAGTCGGTCTTCTCAATGTATGCCCAATCCATCTCCACTTCCTGCTACTGCATATTTGTTGAGCGATAGGTTCTTGGTTGGTTCGTCGACAGCCAGAGTTCCTTGTTGTTTATTCTTTCTGGCCATCTGATCTTCAGTAACGAGCGTAGGCAGTTGTTGATGAATATCTGTAGCTTGTTGGAAGTGCTTTTAATGACGCGCCAAGTCTCTCAACCATATAGAAGTACTGACTTGACTGACGTTGGTGTTGAAAATCTGGATCTTGTTCTTTATGCTGAGTGCAGAAGATCTCCACACTGGTTTCAGGCTAATGAACACCTGTCTTTCTGTCTTTCCGATCGTGGCTGGCTTTGACATACTCGTTTGTGCACCCACCTGTAGTTGAAACGGTGCTGCCTAGATAAGTGAAGGAGGCTACTTCCTTTAAGTTTCTTCCGTTGATGGTGATTGGAGTTTGTTGTTGTTGTTGTTGGTTGGATATCTTCATCACCTCTGTCTTCTCTATATTCACTTGAGCTCCCGTCTTCGCTGCCCTGCCTCTTCTGACAACTTGTTAGTTTTCGCCTGTACATCTTCAAGTTTATGTGACATCAGGCACAAGTCATCATTGCAGAAATCCAGATCTTCTAGGTTCTTTCCCGCAGTCCAGCCAGCGTATCCCCCTCTACTCGCTCCCCACTGTTTGCTGCATGATCCAGTCCAGTTGACCACAATCAGGAATATCATGGGGGATAGTAGGCAACCTTGTTTCACTCCTTCCTGTCCTCACTTCAAAAGCATCACTGAGCTTCCCATTGTGAATTAAATAATAATAATAATAATAGTATTATAATAAATCATGATGTAGTCTAGTTAATTCTATTATTTTCTGTTAGAAAAGTGAATGACTCACCAATAAATTGATGATAAACAAAATCATTCACTTTTACTAAATAAATATACATAACTATGTATATGTTATTATATAATAGAATAGTTGTTTGAAATAATAAATGCCAAGGCTACACATAAATCTTTTTATATCTACATAAGAAGAGGAAGAAGAGAAACAAAAGTACTTTTTTATTTGAAGACATTTATTCTGAAAATATTGAATTATCTCTTTGTTAGTGTGGATTACTAATCTTCTTCTCTTTTTTTTTGGGGGGGGGGGGAGGGTGTAGGGGTGTAACATACTAAACGGGAACAACTGAAGTTAAACAGTCATATAAATATATTTCAACTTTATTTTTACAAGAAAAGAACAACTGTAAGAAATATGACTTAGGATATTACTTTTAATTCTAATCGAACTGTATAAAAAAAATTCAATAGGAAAACATGAATATTATTTGAAATGTATAAATGTAAAACTAAGTTGATTTGTGATCATTTTAGGCGACAATTTTCTGACAAAAAAAAAGTTAAATAATACGATGATTAAGCTATTTTGTACTTTTATTTTTAAAAAAAGTATAGGCTAGAAAAAGTTTTAAATTTTTGTTTGTAATACACTAGTGATCTAGAGATGAAATCAATATCTTACACTGTTGACTGATTCATGTTGAGAGACTGACTTGGCGCATTAGGATTAAGAAAAGCACTGTCAACAAACTACAGACATTCATCAACAACTGCTGCCTACGCTTTCTCACTTGATACTGAACATCAGATGACCAGGATAAAAAGAATAAGCAAGGAGTAACTCTGACTGGAGACGAATCAACGAAACAACAAACTATCACTCAACAAATATGCAGAATGCGAGAGTGAAGATGGATTGGGTCGGACATACACTAAGAAGACCGACTGGGGACATCAAACACCAGGCCAGACCATCGAGTGGAACCAGCATGGGAAGTGACAAGTTGGACGTCTGAGGTGAGGGTGACATAGAGGAGATCGTGTGGGGAAGAAATGAAAGCTTCTGGGCTCTCGTGGAACCAGATTCAAAAGTTTGCAGAGAACAGAGTGGAATGGAGACGTACTACTGAAGCCCTACTTTCCATTAGGAACCCAAGGGACAAATAATAATAATAATAGTACGTACACAAGGAGTGATACTAAATTGGACAAAGTTATATGAGGGAATATGAAATTAGAAGATAAAGGTGATTCCTATCATCTTAGGAACTCCAGTTAGGTAGTCTAGATCTTCATACACCACAGTTCAAATCAACAATCAGAAACTTTATCAACTGATATCAGGGATTAGTTTGGCCACCCTGAACCTTCCTTCTTTCAACCTAATCCAACTTCCCCTAGTAAGTTACCCTGAAGTAGGCAGTAGTTCCGTATATGTAGTACATGTTCAAGCAATCTTAGTCGACTAGGATTCATTCCATCGACTTCAGTGACCAGAAATATCATTTTTATGATTAGTTAACATATCATTAGTAAAAATTATATAATTTTACCATTTGTTGATATACTTGTGATTCTCTGTTGTTTTACTGGATCGAATTGTTCGACGTCTATTGGCATATGAGCCCCTATGCGAATATCTTGATATTATCTAAATATTTATTACGATAATCTACTTGGTTGTGGCTAGCACAGAAATCCAGGATGCATGTTTCGTCCTATTTGGGACTTGTCAGCCGGATGTACCTGTATCCTAGTGAATGATGTTGTGCTCATTAGAGAGTTACAAGAATATTAACAAATAGTCATAACAAAAATCTATTGTGGAAGAGGTAGCCATAGTGCCTCAGTGCTTTAGTGGATAGCGCCATGGCGTTTGAAGTGATGGATAAGAGGTTTGAGCCTCAGTAGGGACAACATCACCTTGCATTGGGATGCAGATTTATCCAGCTGACGAGTCATGAATGGAACGAAACACCTGCCGAGGATTCTTCTGTTAGCCACAACGAAGTAAATTATCATAATTATGTAGTTTTCTAGACAGCGTTTATTAGCTTTTCAAGAGTGACTGTTTTGTTAGGTTTCAAGTTGTGACCTAATTCTATCCACCTTGCTTG
The DNA here is from genome assembly GCA_944470555.2 of Heterobilharzia americana. Lineage (NCBI taxonomy): Eukaryota > Metazoa > Platyhelminthes > Trematoda > Strigeidida > Schistosomatidae > Heterobilharzia > Heterobilharzia americana. Next base: position 59,163,175 of record OX104129.1, on the reverse strand, counting down.
TATACAACTCACTCACCAAAGTAGAAAGCTCAACATTTCATCTTAGTATGGAACTTGTCTAAAGTGCACACCCATTACCCGGTCAGGACCTTCAGTTTCCGCGAAGAGCATGTTAGCACTGAGCATCTGCATCAAAATCCAACAGTCCTCATTATTTCTTTTGGTATACTGAAGTTAGTATAATTGCTTTTATATCATACCGTCGTTGATTGGACTGAATTGATCGGTCTCTATTGGCATATGAGCACCTGTGCGCATGCCTCTATATTGCCTGCGTTCTAATTGTACGAATGATGGATCGTGGCTAGCAGTGGAATCAAGGATGCTCATTTCGTCCTATTTGGGACTTGTCAGCTGGATGTACCTACTTCCCACTGAGTGATGTTGTTCCAACCGGGATTCGGACTCAGGAGCCATCGCTTCAAACAACAGAGCGTTATCCACTACACCACTAAGCCACCATAGCCACTTCTTGTGCGAAGGGGGGAACAACATCACCAAAGTGGGAAGCAGGTACATCCAGCTGACAAGTCCCAAATAGGACGAAATGAGCATTCTGGATTCCACTGCTAGCCACAATCCATCATTAATATATTGAAGTTATGTTGTGAAACACTTTTCACGTTACGAGATTACGTCTTGATTGACAAGAAAGGAATAATAAGCCTAGATGAATTGGAATGCATTTCTGTTATACTATTATGATTACTGTAGACATTTTACACCAACTTATTATATTCGACTTTCAGTTCCTAAGTTACTGTTAAATGTACACTAATGGGATCTATCACATCATCTGATTTTGTGAGGATAAATTGTTATTCATTTCAATCAACTACTGAAATAGTGTCATTAGATAATGAAAAACTAACAAATGACAATTCAGAGTCCCCTGGCAAGGTCATGGGTGCATATTGCTGATGAGTCTCATAGTGAGACGATAAACCTGTTCATTGCAGTCAGTTTTTCAGTAGTTCATCCAGCTGATATCAGTACATGATGAATACTACCTTAAAACTATATATCCATCAATAGCTAATGGTTTCATATAAAGTTATGAGTTGATTCTGGCTAGAAGGTCGACTCAGGGTCATTAGAACATTGCTTATCGGAGTACAAGAAGCAAAGTAATGAATAAAATGTCTTAGAGAGATTATGACCAAGTTAAAATTAGACATTAAATCCACAGAATAGGCATGAACTAATGGATTATCATAGTCTCTGCCATGTTGAATTGGCGGATACACTGTCTTTGAAATGTTTGATTTCACTTTATCAATAACTTTGAAAGAAGATTTTCATAGAATAAAGTGATCAGAGTTAACCAAATGCTCAAGAATTGAGCTGTTGATGGTGTTACACTTACTTTTAGATAACCATGGAGGATAGTGTTTGGAGATGCGTTTGGATAGGATACGCTTTGTGCCGTCTATTTAACCAGCTGTGCAACAGTAGATGAATCGGTGGACGTGACTGAAGGTAATTCAAAGCGATAGTTTGTCCTTTATACACCGTCGAATCAATCGTTGATTGAACAGAATGGTATGCATACTTCAAAGATCTTTCTTTAGTGTATCCTTCCTTCCTTCTTATCTTCCAGCTGATATGTTGAAATACATATAGTTTCTTGAATACCAATAACATGGCAATTATTCAAGAGACTCAGAGATTGAAGCGAAATTGTAATCTGATTGGCTGTTGGTTGCTGTAACCGAGTCGTAAAGACATCAGACTGAATCTCGAATATCTTGCTTACCTTTCATTGTAGTATGCTGATAAAGTTAACTTTCTACTAAGTTAACTACTTTTTCTTTGTTTATATAATATGTGATTAATTACTTTTAGAGAAGTATTCATTAGAAGCTGTCATCAGTGGGAGAACTGTTGAAACTTTTGACAATTAGGCAGTTATTTCATCCTTGTCCAAGACTTCTCAGCAGTGTACATCGACGACTCCATTGAAGATGAATTGTTGTGGTGAAAACATTAGGATCCAGCCACTTAGATGAAATCTAATGGTCAATATTTTCATATTTCTGTCATGTCATTATATCATAGGATTGCACTTGAATACCATCAGGGAATATTTTGTATAGTGTTACCTGTGATAAAAAGAGTGAACTGATTGGTATAATTTATAATTCACATTTATCATTGTAGACAGTGTTCACTATTGGATATCAACACACTGGATGAGTAATAAAGCGTTCATTGCAAGACCTGACACTCTTTATTTCGATTCCTCATAGGGTTATGAGTATATGGTACTCGTGTCTCGAGTTCACATGAATACAACGATCTGCCAACTAATATTAATTCATGAAAACTTTACATGCATGGAGCAGGATAACTAAAATTTACAGAAGACAACTAGATGTAGACTTGATAAGCAAGATGAAAAAAGTAGAGTTTCACTTATTTTTCTAGAACTGCAATATTCACATTGATATTCAGTAATAATTGGTGAGTAATAACTAGAGTGATTCACAATGGAAAGCACCGCGATGATGACTTTGAAGTGAAGTGAAGTGAAGACAGGAGTAATATAAGGTTGTCGACTACTATCATCTATCATCTTCCTGAATATGATCGATTGGACTAGATTGGACCGGATTGGATCATGCAACAGACAACTGTGAGAAGATGGGCATATGCTGTTTGCGAAGACCGGTGAAAAGACCACGGAAGTTTCGGATTTCACCCATGATGATTTATGTCTACTATCTTGTCACACACACAAACTCGAAGGTCTACAGATCTCGAAAACTAACAAGTTGGCAGAGGAGGCAAGGCGATGTGGGGCGGGGCGGGGTGAAGTGGGGCGGTGCGAGGTGTGGCGAGGCAGTGAAGGAAGACAGGAATTCCCTCAGGTGAACGTAGAGAAGAAACAGGTGATGAATACACGAAACCAACCAACCAACCAACCAACCACCACCACCACCACCACCACCACCACCAACAACAACAACAAGCACCTATCACAATCAACGGGAGAAATATAAAGGAAGTTATCTCTTCCACCTACCCACATACCTACCCAACTAGGCAGCATCATCTCAAATACAGGCAGTGGTGGTGGTGGCACACATGAGGATGTGAAAGCCAGCCATGATCGGAAAGACAGCAACACACACCTTCCTTCATTAATCCACAATGATCAGTGTGTGTTGAGATCTACTCCACTTCATTGCACTACACTGCACTGCACTACACTGGACTGCAGTCAGCATGACGTGTGAACAACATCGGGATTTTGAACACTAATGTTATTCAAGTGAGTGAGTGCTTCTGTGTGATGGTTGAGAGACTTGGTGGCGTGTTACGAAAAGCATTTCCAACAACCTGTAGACATACATGATGAACAGCTGCCGCCTACGCTCTCTCACTCGATACTGAACATGGATCAGATGGATGATCAGAATAATAATAAGAATAAGCAAAAAGGAACTGTGGCTGGTTACGAATCAACCAAGAAGCAATCGCCCAACAAATATGCAAAATTAGTAAGTGGAAATGGATTGAATTAGACATGTGCTGAGAAAGCCATTTAGAGACATCACGCATCAGGGGAGGCAAGGCGAGGCCGTTGACTGGAAGCCAAAAGAGAAATCACGAGTTTAAGTGTTAGGGTGACATAGAGGAGATGGTGTAAGAAAGAAATGGAAGCTTGTGGGCATTCGTGGAGCCAGATTCAGAAGATTTGAGAGAAGAGAGTGAAATGGTGACGTGTTAGTGAAGCTCTGTGTTCCACTAGGACCCGATGGGAGAAATAATAATAGTAATAATAATAATGTTGAATTAATTTGAAATTTCTCAATGATGTATGATTTATCATTTGCTTGGTACTTTGTTTAGTTGACCTGTGTTGGGAGATGGGCAACTATGCAGGTGCTTCGACATTGGCTGATTATTCATTCTAGTAATTTATTTGGTTTTGACTAACAGTGGAATATAGCACATATGTTTCGTCCCTTTTTGAATTCATCAGGTGGATATGCTTACACACCAGTGGGGATTGATGGTATCCTAACTGAGATTCAAACTTCATACTCATCACTTCAAACACCAAAATGTTACACGTTAGATTACTGGGACATGACAGCTACCTCTTGTAAGACATCTGTTAATTATTATTATTTCCTGATGCTTGTAAGTGAGCAGGTTAGATATATTTAGTCGTGTTTATGAACCTAAATACCACAACGAGAATACTGTTGTGAGGATAGGATAACGTCTTATTTTAAGAGATTTATTAGGTGTCTCACCACACAATGGAACGGTATTATTATTGACTAGATTGCTGTCCTGACTCAATTTATCGCCCGTACTTATCTCATGATTACTCTACAACTATGAGACATAAGTTATATAGTTCTAATTCTCTGGCCTTCTTTGTGATGTAGGTAGCAAGATTTACAATAAATTTAAAAGCCACCCTAACTACTTATCAGATGACCAATTACGCTTCTCCATTTCATGGAAAACTACTTACACCGCTGAAATACCGAAATCTGATTAGTTATTTCAATAATTGTTAGGGTAACCGTCAGAGTCACTCAGGAGTTGCCATAGTTACATGAAACAGGCGCTGAACTATTCCTGTTACATGAATCTACTGTTCATTCGGCAAACAAATGTTCAGTTAGCAATCTCCCCCTCCAACCCGCTACCTTACTTTTAAGGATTTTAACACTGTCCCATCCTATCGTGTGGGTATGTCCCATGGTTCACATAGCTATGGCTGAGCTTTTTACTGCATTCCTCATCTTACTAGGATCTACTAATTTTGATCAAGGGTTTTGTGGTTGGATAGTTTTATTAACCCTGACAATCGTTTTCAAGGGATTTGTTAAACTAAGTTGTTGTGTGTAATTCGATCGATAGGATGTTTTAACCTACGAGGACCATTTTGAAGTGAGTTTGTAGGTTTAAATGCCACTCTGATTCGAACCAGCGTGATTGAGAATACGATGGAGTGTTTGTGAGTTGCCTTCTTTGCATGGTAATGCTGTGGAAGTTATAAATTCTCTCTTTACTGTGTGGCCATAATGATGATAATAATACTGACACTAATACTGATAATAATGATAATGATGATGATGATTCACCTCTGTGTTAGGACTATTATTCACAGTTTGCTTACAGTTAGTAAGGTATTAATTAATGAATTAATGAATAAATTCAGGAGGGTAATTATGTATGAGTAAGGTGTTCTTAATGTATTTGGTTTCTGTCTTACAGGTTAGTTTCTTGGCCGTGTGAAGAACAGAAAAGCAGTTGTCTGCCAAGATTGTCTAGCACACACGAAAGAGTCCACGTCTTAGAGGTTCATCCTCATTCGACAACACGGTAGGTTTTCACTTATATGATACAGGACACTAGGTACATGCGATGAAATCCTTCATAGTGCCTACTACAAATTGTCGTAGCTACCACAATTCGATGAGTTCAACTGGAACTGTGTTCACGAAGAGACTCACCAATTCAGCTTTAACCTGGTAATTAGGAACTTTTCATCCTCTCATCTTCCTAAAATATTTCTAACAATTATTCTGTACTGATTTGTATTATTATTATTACTATTATTATTATTATTATTATTATTATTATTATTATTATTATTATTATTATTATTATTATTATTATTAGTCCCTTGGGTTCCTAGTGGAACATAGGGCTTCAGTAGCACGTCTCCGGTGACCTCTGTTCTCTGAGATCTTTTGAACCTGGTTCCACGACAGCCCACAACCTCTCATTTCCTCCTCGCACGATCTCCTCCATGTCACCCTCACCTCAAACGTCCAACTCGTCGCTTCCCATGGGGATTCCACTCGAGTACCTGGCCTGACGCGTGATGTCCTCAGTCGGCCTTCTCAGTGCATGGCCAATCCATCTCCACTTCTTCCTGCATATTTGTTGCGTGATAGGTTCTTGGTTGGTTCGTTACCGGCCAGAGCTCCTTGTTGCTTATTCTTTCTGGCCATCTCCACTGATCTTCAGTAGCGAGCGTAAGCAGTTGTTGATGAATGTCTGTAGTTTATTGGAAATGCCTTTCGTAACGCGCCAAGTCTCTGAGCCATACAAGAGCACTGACTTGACGTTGGTGTTGAACATCCGTATCTTGTTCCACATGCTGAGTGCAGAAGATCTCCACACTGGTTTCAGGCTAATGAACGCCTGTCTTGCTTTTCCGATTCTGGCTTCGACGTCCTCGTCCGTCCCGCCTGTAGTTGAAACGGTGCTTCCTAGATAGGTGAAGGAGGTTACTTCCTTCAAGTTTCTCCCGTTGATGGTGATTGGAGTTTGTTGTTGTTGTTGATGGTGGTGGTGCGGTATCTTCATCACCTCTGTCTTCTCTATATTCACCTGAAGTCCCGTCTTCGCTGCCTCTTCTATCAACTTGTTAGTTTTTGCCTGCAGATCTTCAAGTTTATGTGACATCAGGCACAAGTCATCATTGCAGAAATCCAATGCTTCTGGGTTCTTTTTCGCCGTCCAGCCAGCGTATCCCCCTCTTCTCGCTGCCTACTGTTTGCTGCATGATCCAGTCCAGTTGACCACAATCAGGAATATCATGGGGTATAGTAGGCAACCTTGTTTCACTCCTGTCTTCATTTCAAAATCATCACTGAGCTTTCCATTGTGAATTACTTGGCATGTGGCGTCTTCATATAGTTGTTGAATGAGGCGGATAAATGTATGTGGTACTCCGTAGTAATGAAGCAGTTTCCAAATTACTTCTCTGTCGACGCTGTCAAAGGCCTTCTCAAAGTCGATGAAGTTGAGGTAGAGAGCTGATTGCCATTCTATGCTCTGTTCTATGATGATGCATAGCGTAGTGTTGCAATTTGGTCTGCACATGATTTGTACTTCCTGAAGCCTGCCAGGATGTTCCGGTCGTAGTTTTGGATCCAGTGCATTCTTTAGCCTCTCCAGGATGATGCGGCTTAATATTTTACTTGGGGTGGATAGGAGGGTAATTCCGCTCCAGTTCTTGCAAACACTGAGGTCTCCCTTCTTCGGCAGTTTCACAAGGTAACCCTTCTTCCAATCACTAGCCAGGTACCTTCTCTTCCTTCCACACCTTCTGCAATAGTCGTGTGGTGTGAGCATGTCCGCTGTTGTCTCTGAGTCTGTTCTCAGTGCTTCTGACGGGATCCCATCTGGTCCTGCTGCTTTTCCGCATTTCAGTAGCTTTATGGCGTTCAGGACTTCCATTTTCGTTGGGGGATTTATGTTCACTTGTAGTTCAGCGACTGCAGGTGGTATTTCTGGACGAAGTGCAGGTGGTGGTCGATTCAAGAGCTTCTTGAAGTGGTCGGCCCATTGTTTCCTTTGTTTCTCTTCTTTCATAATTAAATTTCCGTCATCATATTTTATTGGTTTCATCTGTGTTGGTCTCTTCCCTGATAGCAACCTGGTTATTTGATACAATGTCGTCAAGTCTCTCTTACCTGCAGCCTGTTCTGCTTCACTTGCCAGTGTTTCGTAGAAGTGTCTTTTGTCTTTCCACGCACTCTTCTTCACTTCTTTATCCAGTGTTTTATACATTGTACTCAGTTCCTATTGTCGTTGAGCATCCTTGCACTGCACTGGTTTATCTTCTGTTTCACCATCCTCCTCTCCTCTATCAGCTTCCAGGTATCCGTCGAGATCCATTCCACATCTTCTTTCTTCTTCCTTCCTAATACGGTTGTGCAGGTTTCTTTCCACATAGCTTTCAAAGACTTCCAGTGTTCTTCCACACAGGTTTCTTCAGGGATGTTCCTCGCTGTCTCCCATTTTGTCTTGATGGCTGCCGTGAAGATCTCTTTTGTAGTTTCATCCTTCAGTTTCCGAGTGTTGTACTTGAATTGAGGTCTATCACCAGCTTCGTTGAAGGCTTTTAACTTGATTTGGAAAATAGGTTCCTTGCACTAGATAGTGGTCTGAACATACATCTGCTCCCCTTCTTCACCTTGTGTCAAGTAGACTGCGTCTCCATTTTCTTGAGATTGAGATAAAGTCGATTTGATTTTTAGTGTGTCCATCTAGTGTCTGGTGAAATCCATGTCGCTTTGTGGATATCTTTGTGCCTGAACACACTGCCTCCAATCACCAAATCGTTGAGTGCACAGAATTCTGCAAACAATTCTCCATTCTCGTTCATTTCACCTAGCGCCTCTCGACCCATGGTTAGTTCTCTTCCTGTGTTGTCCGCTCCTCCCAGTTTGGTATTCATGTCGCCCATCAGAATTTTGATATCGCCAACTGGAGTGGTGTCTTGTCCAGTGTTGATTGAAGTTGTCTGTAGAAATCCTCCTTTTTCTCTTGCTCTGCATTATTTGTAGGTGCATAGCGTTGCACTGAATGATTGTGACCTTCCTTCCTTTTGAGTTGAATCTTGCTGTCATGATCCTGCAGGAGGAGATTGGTTCCCACTGCATGAGAGCCTTCGATGTTCTTGGGGACATCATGATAGCCACTCCAAAACTCAGTGTGCTCGTGGTTGTCGTCTGGGTGACAATATCGGAGTAGATTATTGATTATCCAGTTGACAGTTTGGAGAGTCCACTCCACTCTGCTTTCGCAAATCCCAAGCACTTCGATGTGATACCTTCTCATCTCTTTTGCAATCTGGGCTGCTTTGCTGGGTTCAAACATGGTGCGGACATTCCATGTCCCCACGTTTACTTTCGCTTTCATCGAGAGAGGGAAGACACATCGGCCAATTGGCTTCCCGAAGGCTTCCACCAACCAGAGTCATTTCGCCTCTCCGACTCCAGCGAGGAATAAGTTTGTTTTTATTTTTTATGTATCGTTTGTGCTTTGAAGTTTGTTTAGAGATTGGATTTGTTTTCCGGTGTAGGGTTGCTAGCCGTATGCCCAAGCTTCCCTCTTTACGGGGGCTTAGGACCGGCTAGTAACTAGTGAACTAGTTAACCAGGCGAGGTTATACTGATTTGTATGCATAGCCATATTCATTAACGTTTCATTATTACTGTATTTGTTATTATTACGGCAATTTTATATTACTCAAAATCTTTTCACACGATTACTCAACTCCTACTTACTTTCAATTTCATCCCACTATTCATGAGCATTCTTGACCATAGCTGATCTTCTTTATCCCGAATTATTGTTTTCATGATCAATAAAGCATTAACAGAGATCTTAAAATGCTCCACATACGGTTTGTTATAGCGATTATTTGCTCAGCTTTAAATGCCACCCTAAAGTTACCAATCAGGATGCGATATTCAAGGTCTAAAGGTAGTTTGTCTGAAAATAAAAAAAAAGTAATTGATTATTGCAGCAATTGTTAGGTTAACCTTGGATGTCATTGGATAATTTACTTATTTATTCAGGTTGTTCACAGCTGAAGAAAATCCCATGAAATAAATGACATCATCTTATCCTGGAAATGATATTCTCAATGCATTATTTTAATTTAGAAGAGATTAAAGTTTGTCGTGGTGATTTTTTAACTTGGTGGGTAAACGATGAAGGTGTAAGCATCGGGCTAAACTGATCAAAAAGGTGGATAATGACCCATGACATTGAACAGTTACTATTTAGCACAGTTAAACTAATGTTGAAACTTAAAATTAGTAAGCTTGTCTCTAGTTTAATCACCATAGAACGTAAATGTGAGTAGATTTTCTTACGGAGGTTAAGGAATACCTCAAAATGTATCATTTGTGTAAATAGTTATAGATGGCAAATTGATGTTATCATATATGAAATGTAAAAGAAGAGAACTGAATAGACATCACCACCAATAGCTGATGTTCACTGCACAAGAGGTGACTCTGGTGCCTTTGTAGCCTAGTGGATAGCACTCTAGTGTTTGAAGCGATAGGTACTGGACTCGAACCTAAATAGGAACAACATTCAATGATTTGGAGGTACAAACTGAACTGATGAGGCTCAAGTAGGACGAAACACGTGTTCTGAATTCCACTGATAGCTGCGATAAACGGAACTACAGGATAACACCAACATTTAAATATGAATATACTAGAAAGTTTTCAGATGTCTTTCTTTTCTTCAGAAAGGATTGAATGCTTGTTTGATAGCCTATGAAATGTTAAGTTCTTATTGTAAAAGCTACATGTTTAAATCAGGTGATATCATTAAGGTTAACATACTTATAACTGTATGAAGTAATAAAGTTATTTTGTCTTGTATCTAGATAGTCATTTACAGGAACTAGTCACCAAGAGTTAACTGATGTAACTGCTTATTCCTTAGTGCTCAGAGTCTACCGGTCAGTGCGGTGATACAGCAGTTGTGGATATTGATAGTTAATGTTCAATGCCAGCTGGGAGGTAGGATCTTAGATTACAACAAGGAGTGACTCAGGCTTCAATCACTGAGGGAATACACTTGTCTTCTGATGATCACAGAAATACTTTGCTGATGAATGAGTACCAGTAAACACACCAAAACTTAAGTTCAGAACTTCTTGTCGGCGACCTTCCAACATCTAGACAGCTTCATCCTTTATAAAGTGAGTACTGTTATAACATTTTTTTGTTTGAAACATAATCATTTTTTGATTTTCAACCTTGAGTAAAACTCATTTTCATTTGTAAGTGATTCATAAATTGTACCATCGACCTTAACATTTCTGACAACAGTTGAGCAATTGGTAAACTGTTCAACTGTGCTGTCAGTCAACAGGATTTCTCATAGAAAACACTCGTCAGTGAAGATGTGAAGATGTAATCTCTGATAAAAAAGTGTAGTGAACTAGGAAAAGATACTACTAAACTACTGAACAAATTGAGTAATGAATCTAAACATGACTGTTTCTATCATTTGGACCCGAGCCCTCTTCTCGGTTGTATATCCCAAAATCTGACTGCTTAGCTGACTTGTGATTTACAGATTGTTCAATCTACGTTAACATTTCTTACAATAGATGAGTAGTTTTTATCTGTCCAAATATATTTTTTTACTTCAAACAATTGAAATGACCTTCAGATGATTAGGTCATTCTGATCTGATTGGCTAACAAAATACTACGCATCAAACTGAGCGCTTTCTAACTAAAATTATTCAGTAGTATATTTAATTTTTCTCCAATTGTTTCATATTCGTTACTTTTAGTGTGGATTAAAACTCTTTAATGTGTAAACCGAAGAAAATTGAATAATAATAATAATAATAATAATAATAATAAAGGAGAACATTTCAAACAACAAATATGAAGGGAATTATACAATCCATTCGTAAATGATCAATAAATCTTGTTTATTTTCATTTTTGGTACATATAGATGAAGTTTTTCTCTTATTTAGACTCCAGAAAGACTATGATACTCTGCATGTATATGTATGGAATCACACACACACACCTACAAACATACATACAAACATACACACGTAAGCAGAGATATATTAGATTACACTAATCCATCGATGTTTATAGAAAGCTCTAGATTTCGGATATATACATATATATTTCAGTGGCAAACGGAATATGTAGCATGAAAGTAATAATAAAAAATGGTACCCTTTTCGAGTAAAACTCTCATATGATGATGATGATGATGATGTTGATGATGATGGATAGGAAACTAGTTTCTTTTTCGCTTAATGATTATAACAGTCGCCGAATTTACAAGCAGGTGTGCAGTAATAATTACCATCTAGTCAGCATCCCATGCTTGTGTGTGTGTATGTGCGTTTTCAATTTTAGACTAATATTTCTATGCGTAAATAATTTTTCAATGAAGCAGATTTTCACTGTAGGAAGCGCATAAATCTTCGATATAAGTGGAAATAGTCTCCAACTTATCTGTTTCTTTATATTTCAAATATTTTCAACTCATAGTTTCGATCACTTCTTAGGCATTTAAGCCAAATTAACAAATGAATATCATGAAAATTCACCTGTTACATATTTCTTATTACATAACAGTGATCATTTCTTAGTTCACTGGTGGGTAGGTAAATCCAGTTGATGAGTCCCAATTAAAATGAAATGCGAGTCTTGTATCCCATTAATGGCCACAGAGAAATAAATGGAAACATGAAAGTTATTTCTGAAACCAGTGTTATTCACAAATTAATTTAAGGGGATATGATAGCAGTATATGATAATATTCTAATAAGACAGCTTTAAACCAACGTTATATTCATGTTGATGACTAACATAAGAGGAATTCAGGATGCACGTTCCGTTCTATTCACGACTCATCAGCTGTATGTACCTGTAGCTGGATCTTGCACCCACCAGTTCACACACCAACTCATTATCCCCTACGCTATTGGGTCACAATATCCATGTCTTGTGTAATGGGTATCAGTTGTTGTTGTTGTTATGAGACGTGTAATTTTTCGAGTCCCAAATCGGATGAAACTCGTGTCCTGAACTCCTCTACCACTCATCAACATGAATATAACATCAGGAATGTCTGGCAGTAACGAGGCATCTACACAGGAGCCTACCTGCCAATGGCAACAGCAGTAGTCGAGTAATTCATTCACGTATAGCAACAGCAAATCAACCTCATCAACAATTATATGAAAAAGCCACATGCAAGTTATCCACAATGGAAAGCTCAGTGACGCCTTTGAGGTGAAGACAGGAGTAAAACAAGGCTGCCTGCTATCACCGATCATCTTCCTGAATGTGGTGGACTGGATCATACAGCAAACCGTGAGGAACGAGAACAGGGACATACATTGCCTGCACCAATGAAAAGAGCCTAGAAGACTTGGATTTCACCCATGATGATTTACGTCTAATTTCTCATCGCACAAACTCCAAGATGTACAGGCGAAAACTAACAAGTTGGTAGAAGAGGCAAGGCGAGGCAGCGAAAACGTGACTTCAAGTGGTTGTAGAGAAGACGGAGGTGAAACCTGAAGGAAGTTATCTCTTTCATCTACCTACCCAACTAGACAGCATCGCTTCAACTACAGGTGGCACAGGCGCAGAGGAGGATGTCAAAACCAGGATCGGAATGACAGCAAGACAGGCCAACCTTCATCAATCTGAAATCAATGTGGAGATCTACTGCACTGCACTCAGCATAAAGTGTGAACAAGATCTGGATTTTCAACATCAATGTCAAGTCAGTGCTTCTGTGTGATAGTTAAGAGACTTCGCATGTCACAAAACACACTCCCAACAAAATACAGACATACATCATCAACACCTGCCGCCTACGCTGTCTCACTCGATACTGCAGATCAGATGGCCAGAATAATAGTAGGAATAAGCAACAAGGAACTCTGAGTGGCAACAAACCAACGAAGCAAGAACCTATCACCCAACAGATATGCAGAAGGAAGTGGAGATGGATTAGATTGGCATACGCTGACTGGGGACACTACGTGCCAGGCCAGACCGTCGAGTGGGACCATGATGGAGAACGATGAATTGAGCATCTGAGGCGAGGGTGACATGAAGGAGATGATGTGAGCAAGAAATGAAAGCTTGTTGGCAGTCGTGGTGCCAGGTTGAAAAGACTGTAGACAGGGGAGCACAATAGAGGCATGCTACTGAATCCTTATGTCCCACTAAGAACCCAAGGGTAAAATAAGTGTAATAAATAGCAACAGGAAATTATAAGTATCATAACACCAGCTTTAAACTAAGTTTATGGGATGTAACTGAAAAGCACGAAATGTAAATGAAACAAAAACATAAAAATAATATAAAACTAGATACATTTGAGACAATTTGACATAGGAATTAATCTATATTCAAGACATTCAGATATTTTATTAGTTAGAATTATCATAACATAAGCAATTGAACGGATTGTTTTTGTATGCATACCTCTGGCATCAAATTATAAATTCCTAAGGCTTCTGCTATACATTACTAAATGGAGACGTGAACGTTTGAGCAAATTTAATTAGATTTTGTAAATGATATCATATAGCGTCTTTGAAGTTGAATGTCCCATGTATTATAAAAGAGACAAGATAACTGATCTCAATTGTTCTTTGCTAAGCTATACTAAGAGATGAAAAAAAAGGCCTAAATGAAAGACCTACATACCTTAGCTCCATATGAGTATGGTAATTGGTTAGTCTTGACAAGTTATTCTTCACAATGGAGTATATTAAACAGCGACTATAATATGTTAATGCATAAAATGTCTTATGAATCAATTTTTATCAGACAGTTTCTCTAAATCTTGTCAGCAATATCCCTCCTTGAATAATTATAAAATTCAGGAACAATATCTTCTTTTAAGTACAATTTTCGATTGTTATGCTGTTTGATTTCATACTTTTCTCAAAACTGTGAATTTAAAAAAAACAACTTATTTCTGTATCTATGTAGTCTACAGAACAAATTTTTATGGACAGTGAATAAATTTACGTTTTTCAATCGTCTACTACTGCATATTGGTCTTCTGTATGTTGACCTCATCTATGTATCATCATCTTTTCCTATCAGTAGAACATTCAAGAATGAGATTTTAAAACCTATTACTCTTTTGATTGTAAACTCAAATGATGCATTGGCGATAAGCGGTGTCCATCAACGCATCTCTTATAAAGCCTGATTTTGTTGATTATTGCCTTGAGGCTACTATTCTTGATGCTACCCATAAAGAAATCGGTGAGTAAGAGAATCAAACGAGATATCATGTTTTTCTTCTTACATCTCTTCCTGAAAGCTAAAGTAAGGTGATAAATATGTCTCTCAACTTAAAGTTTATGGATTACCTTAGCAGCCAGTGGGATATACAATAACATGGTGTCTAAGAGGTGTTCAAATGTAATTCATGGAGAATGTCTACATCTCTATCTTTTTTGGAAACCTCGCCTAGTCAACTAGTTCACTACTTACTAGCCGGTCCTAAACCCGAATAAAGAGGAAAGGTTGGCCATGAGGTTAGCAATCCAACACCGGAAAACCAATCCAATCGCTAAACAAACTTCAAACCACAAAAAGAATATAAAAAATAAAAATAAACTTATTCCTCACTGGATTCAGGGGGACGAAATGACTCTGGTTGGTGAAAGCCTTAGGGAAGCCAATTGATCTATGTGTCTTCTCTCTCTCTCGAAGAAAACAAACGTCTACACCATGCAAAATATTAAGCTGCATCATCCTGGAGAGAGAGATTAAAATATCCTCTGCATTCAAAATTACAACCACAACAGGATGGCTAGCTGGTTTCAGGAAGAAGAAGTCATGTGTGGATCAATTTACAGCGCTACACTAAGCATCATCATAGAACAGAGTATAGAATACCAGTCAACTGGATCTTCACCTCAACTTAATCGACCTTGGGAAGGCCTTCGATCGAGGTGTAGAACAAGAAGTAATTTGGCAGGCAACTGCTCCAACACTACGCTTTTAGTACCACAAACATTAATCAACCTCATTCGACAGTTATATGATGACACCACATACCGAGTGATTCACAGTGGAAGCTCAGTAATGATAAATTTGAATTGAAGTGAAGGCGGGAGTAAGACAAGGTTGCCGCCTACTATCATCAACTATCATCTTCCTGATTGTGGCCGGTTGGGTTATGCAACAAAATATGACAAGCGAGAAGAGAGGCATACGCTGAACCGCTGAAAAGACCCTAGAAGATTTGGATTTCACCCATCATGATTTACATTTCAGGTCTTGTCACACAAACTCATGGATGTACAGGCGAAAACTAACAAGTTGACAGAAGAGGCAGCGAAGACCGAACTTCAAGTAGACGTAGAGTTGACAGAGGTGATCAAGCTACCCAATTAATCAACGAACCACCACCACCACCACCACCACCACCAACAACAACAACAAGCACCTATCACAGTCAACGGGAGAAATATAAAGGAAGTTATCTCTTCCACCTACCCACATACCTACCCAACTAGGCAGCATCATCTCAAATACAGGCAGTGGTGGTGGTGGCACACATGAGGATGTGGTAGCCAGCCACGATCGGAAAGACAGCAACACACACCTTCCTTCATTAATCCACAATGATCAGTGTGTGTTGAGATCTACTGCACTGGACTGCACTGCAGTCAGCATGACGTGTGAACAACATCGGGATTTTGAACACTAATGTTATTCAAGTGAGTGAGTGCTTCTGTGTGATGGTTGAGAGACTTGGTGGCGTGTTACGAAAAGCATTTCCAACAAACTACAGAAATTCATCAGCAGCTGCTGACTACGCTCTTTACTGGACATCGGATGACCAGGAAGAATAAGCAACAAGGAACTCTGGTTCGTGACAAACCAACCAAGAAGCGATCGCCTAACAAATATGCAGAATAAGGAAGTGGAGATGGATTGTATTTCATTGGGCATACTCTTTGAAAACTATTTGGGGACATCACGCGCCAGGTCAGACCAGGCCAGGGCGTCGAGTGGAACCCTCACGGGAAAGGATGAGTTGGGTGTCGCAGCGGAGGGTGACATGGAAGAGATCGTATGAAGAAGAAAGGAAAGCTTGTAGGTAGTTGTGGAGTCAGGTTGAAAAGACTTGAGAGAAGAGAGTGAAATGGAGACATGCTTTTTAATCCTTTTGTTCCACTAGGAACCCAAGTGAATAATAATAATGGCAATAATAATAATAATAATCTTTTATGGGTGGGCAGTATGAAAAAACTGGTTTCTGCTCACAAGACAATAACTCTCAAGAACGGGCAGATATCTTAAGTAGACATTCCTACAGTTTGAATATGCTTCACTTATTTGTCGATAATTCGCCTAGTCTAATGATGAGACTGCCGAGATCAGATATTATAGGTCAGAGGACACCAAACATTCCATTTTCTGAAGTGATAACCGTTTCAACTTTCTTTTTGCAGCTATTGGAAGAAGACAGGATGAAGGGGTTTCGAAGAGTATTCGTCAAGAAACAACGTTTACCTACGAATTCAACTGTACACCAGTCACATCTATCACTGATTACAACTGCTTCTGTAGTAACAGAAGGACGTGTTCATGTCAAGCTTGACACGACTGTCACTATTATTAAAACTCAGTAAGAAAGGCAGTCTAATAGAATCTTGATACTGTAGGACGAGGAGGAGGAGGAGAAAGAAGGAATGGGATGTAATGATTCTTCGTCATCTTAAAAACACGTTTTTTGTTAGCATTTTATAACATCTCATTTTCAATAGCTGATCTTCATTTTACATCACAGATCATCTATGTAAGCAGTTCTAAGAAATAAGCATTGACTGGCATAGTTTTTACAACAAACTCATGTGATGGTAAATATCTATCCTGAAGTGAAAATAAATCAATCGTTTAATTAAATGAAAAAAATATGATTTTCTCTTCTTTTTTCATGAATTATTTAATGAATTAGCAATGACATTCATATTCATTAACTAGTAGACAGAAATTAAATGTTGATAGTAGGTGGAATAACAACGATGAATAGAGTGTCACCCGCATCTTTTATTCATCTCCAATATCTTGTGATTACGTCATTGTTTCTGTTGTTAACATGATAAGCATTATCATTTGTCCTGGTGCCTATCATTCCGTTCTTTAACAACAAAACGTGATTTATATGGAGTAATATGCATATGTACAATGCGAAATAGATTTCATTTCAATCAACATGCTGTATAGCGATAAAAAGGAAAGTATTATTATCATTATTATTACTACTGCTCACACTACTACTACTTCGGGAGTAGTTTTCTTCTACCATATTCATCTTCTGGCGTGTATCCTCGTTCTTTACATTTCACCTGATCTCCAACCTCAAATGGTTTCCATTTACTTCATTCTCTCTGATCAGATTTTTCAGCATCAGCCTTCTGCTTTCGTTCCACATTCCTGATAGCCTGTTTCCGCTCATTTCTCAATCTAGTCATGTTCCATGGCTGTTGCTGGGGCCAGGTCTTACTATGTATTGGGAGCCGTGGTTTCCTGCCATACATCAACTGGAAAGACGACTTCTCGGTTGTTCCTTGTACTCAGGCACGATGAGCTAATAATATTGACGGCAGTTCCGTCTCCCAAGTTCCTCCTTTCGAAACCAGCTACTCCTTAAGTGTACGGTTATTGCGTTCTGTCAAACTGTTAGTCTGCGGATGGTACGGCGTCGTTCTTACCCTCTTGATATCAAGCTGCTCCAAACAGGATTTGGATTCTTCACTCTCAAAACAATGACCTTGGTCGGTCGATATCATTTTCGGAACATCGCACCATGATCTGAAACAATATGATGCCGCATCACCACTGCGGTCACTGTCTTCTCACGGTGATCAAGAATAGCGACAGACTCCACCCATCGTGTAGCATGCTCCATCATCACCTACACGTATTGATTATCACTAGATGTCTGCGCAAATGGTCCCATCACGTCCACAGACAACAGGTCACCCAACACCTCCATCCACTGGATCCGACTGAAGTGGTGGTCGTACATGGTTCACCTATCACCTTTCATCAGTTGACAATGAGCACAGCCCACCACGTGTTTGGCAACATCTTCTCTCATACCTGACCAGTATGCATTTTGTCTGAGAAAGTTGACTGTCCATGAGACACGTGTGTGAGCTGACTGGTGTCATGTGTGTATCATTTTGTTGCGTAGACATTCCGGAATCACTGTCGACCAGCTCCCATTGTTTTCTCTCCACATCAGCATTCCATAAGTATTCATCCGTGGATGTTGTTTGTGCGTCAACAACTTCGTCGATTTTTTATTTTCCACAGATGTTTGTATCTCCGTTCCTTCAGTTATGGCTTTTATTACTTCTTTGAGTGTGTCGGGTCTGACATCTGAAGGTGAAAAAGTCTAAATGGATCCGGTTCCACTGCATGTACAATGTATGTGATCTCCGGTAGTTCATTTTCTTCGTCTTATTTTGATGAGAAATCTGGCAACCAGTTTTCTTTGCATACGACATGAGCGATAGTGAGATCGTACTCTTACAGTCGTAACATCCAACCAGGTCTTGCGGTTTTTGTGCAAATGCTGCTTGATCTGTTGCTCAAGAAACTTACACATATCTTTTCACTATCTTCCTTTTGAAATGTGCCAAAGAACGTCCAGAAAATGCAAGAATCTTAAATAAACTTATGGTTTAATAGTGAGTCGTTTTTAGAAGCCAAAGGCAGCCAATCTCACCACCTCCATGAAGTCTTTTAACTGACGCCAATGGTTACTTGTCTTATGTGAAGGTTCATCAGCTAACTCTGAATCCAGCTCGATTTGACATTTGGTTACATTACTAGGTTCACCCAGTTTGCATACGTCAACCTGTTCCGGACGATGATTTCGAAGACTGTCGAAATGCAAGGTGGATTTAGCGCGTGCACACACACACACACACACTGAAGTGTAACCAAAGTGTAAGCGGATGCTCCAGAAGGATTGGCATTTTTGGATACGTTCATGCCAACGGTAAATGATTACATTATGATTTGTTTTATTCTATACTTAAATAGCAGAGGAAAGATGCCAAATAGCACAGTGGAGATAGGTTTGCTGGGAACTGATACTCGGTAGAAAAATGTTTTGATCTGCGTAAAGCTTCATAAAGCGGCCTCTACTATCCGAGGTTTGACCAAACAATTCCCATCAATCAATTAGATGGCACCGCTCTGAGCCTGGACATTTTATCAATGGATTCATTTTTTCAGCTAGCACGACTATATGTTTCATGCGTACAGCTTCGGATTTACCACTTAGTGAGGTATCACCAAATAGCAAGGTTAGCTGAGGATTTCACAGGGTCTCCGGATAAGCTCACTATGAATATATTTTTCAGCTGACAGACAGAGAAGTTATTTCAAGTAACTAATTGTGATCTTGTATACGGGTCTGTGAGATACAACATGTTTCAGTAATGAGGCTTTAAACAGTCCTAGCCAAACCTTACTATGATCATGTCTTCGTCAGCATTCGACAGCTGAACGTGACTAGCGCAAGTACAGCGCGTGGCTTCATAATAGTGTCCGAAATCTAGCTTAAGAACAGCTTTCAGGAAGCAGTTGTTCACTGGCTCAAGACGATTCAAGCGGGTTCCGACATTCTGTCAGCTAAGGGGAAAAAAGATACGTATCAACTAAATCCGCAACGTAAGAGTAACGACTATATAATCACGATAAATAGAATGTTTGAGCAAACTCTTAGATACACCGTGAATTTTAATTAGCGCATGAAAATTTGGTGATCACCCAGTAGTCTTCACTTGTAATGTTGATTCATAGTTTTCATACTGGCTGTAATACTTGCCAGATATCGAAACCGAATCAGGTAGTTTTCTTAAAGGACCACTTCTACAATGTTTCACTTCAGATCTGATCCACAAGGCAGTCGAGCAACTTGAGATGTTACGTTCCCATGGTTGTCGCTAATCAAGTTACTTTCATATGTCATTCGTCCGTTCTGTATATTGGAACCTAAGTGGATCAACTCCCCTGGGTGAAATCTTCGTGTACACTACTCCGGTAGTATTGTCTAACATTCACTTCTTCTCTCTCAATTTTGTGACAATATTCCTTAGGGTATGAAGATAGCGGGTAGAACTTCCATGACAGACTACGAGGATATTTTAAAAGAACTACTGAGATCATCTTATTCTCAGCCATACAAGAACAGTTAGATCAGTTAGTGAATGCTGAATAATGAAGAAAACCTGTAGCTCACGATGATGATGAGAACTGTTTTTATTCACAGAATCTCCAACATTTGATAGTTGACATTTCATCAGCAAGTTTGGTAACATGACCAGTAAGGAATGAAAAATATCCACGAGGTACAATTTTCTTCTTTTGTTTTGGTTTCTGTTCAGATTTTAGTTGGGAGAATAACTCTTCACTTCTTGACCCCACTGACAATACCTCTTCTTCATAAATGTTTTACTAATAACGTCATTAGGTCTAGTAATGAAAAGTCCTTAACCTAGAAGTACCTAAGATCAACGATTAATAAACAAATGAAGCACAGTCATGTCTTTGGAATTTATAATTTATTGATTTATCTTTCTCAATCAGTGATAACATGTTAACCAATCGGTTTTATTAATAGCAGTAACCTAGTTGAGAAATGTATTGTCTGAATTTTTTGTTGCAACAGGTAACTGAGTCAGTAGTAAGATAAAAAGTGCCATTTACTACAAGTTTAGCTCTAAGAGGCTACTGTGCCCTTCATTGTGCCTAGATATACTCGAAGTTAGATCACTGTTCCACTGCCAAAAGAAGAAAAAGAGGAATAAGGCGTTCTTCTTTGTCTTTATTAGGCAGTCAGCCACTTACTTCCTTCCTATAGGTGGTTATCATGATGATAAGGTGTGTTAAAGAATGGCTATGGGCAGCGGACAACAATTTGGTGGTAATTTGTGAACGGTGAGCAGTACACGAAAGTTGTAGAATGAGAAGACAGACATATAAGTGTATCAGTTCAATCTGCTACACTTTATTATTATTATTATTATTTTTCCCTTGGGTTTCTAGTGGAACCTAAGGATTCAGTAACAAGCCTCCATCCTACTCTCTTCTCTGCAGTCTTCAAAACCTGGCGCCACGACTGCCCACAAGCTTTCGTTTCTTCTTCACATCATCTCCTCCATGTTACCCTCATCTTGCACGCTCAACTCGTTGTTTCCCCTTCGGATTCCACTCGAGGGTCTGGCCTAGAGCATGATGTCCCCAGTCGGCCTTCTCAGTGTATGCTCAATCCATCTCTACTCTCTTCTTCTGCATATTTGTTGAGTGATAGGTTCTTGATTGTTTCGTCGACAGCCAGAGTTCCTTGCTGCTTATTCTTCCTGGCCATCTGATCTTCAGTAGTAGTATACAAAAAACAGGTGGATTGAAAAAGACTGATAACAATGTAGACAAAGTTGTGTGTGAAGATAGAGGTTAGTGCAAATATTCAAACTTTAGAAGATGGCCAGGGATTAAATACATCTGCGTCACTGTGAGTGGATGATTTTCATCCATGTCACCAGTCATCCTCAACCCCTGATTCTTCCGGTCTTGGGGACCCCTTGTATTGAACTTGAGCATTGAAGGGGATTGTAGCTCTCTATCTCTCCCCATATCACATTAGTTTATTCAATATACCAAAAGGTGATCACATATCTTTGTGGATTAATTTCTTTTCCGTTGGTTTGATGGACATTGATTCATTAATCAAATTATTTTACATCTGAATTGTACTAGTCATCAAGAGTGTTACTTTATTCAAGTGTGTTATGCCACTGTATGTTATCGCATAGATTTAAAATGGATGGATTTCTCTTTAGATCGTTTATTTTAATGAGTTCTGTCATTCCATACTTAAACAATCTCCTGTGTTTTAATAAACTGTCTGAACTCAAGTGTCTAGTTTAACTGATTTACCTCTGAATTAATAATCACTACAGCACTAACTATTTCATCCAGTTATGTCATTAAAATCTTTCCGTTAATCAGTTTTGTCTCTAAATGTCAGTTTGATGAAATTCTTGACTGATGGAATGTTCGTATACAAGATCGAGGGTATATCATAGTTGGTAAAATCAATATATGTATAAAAATTCTGTTTATTATTTTCTGATTTTCGGTGTTTATAATAGTAAAGTTTTAAGTTGTTATTCATCGTAGACACATCGGTTTGAGGAACAAAGTAAACCTGAGAGCACTGGACAACTGTTTCATCCTAGTATAGGATTTCTCAGCAGTGCACACCCATGACCCCGCCCTCTAGGGATCGAACCCGTGGCCAGCGCGTTACTATTGAGCCACTGGGTCAGAATCCGATTGTTCATATTTCCAACTTATGTTAGCTCATGATATAGCGCAACCGCTACCCAATATCATCGTTGAGTAACTGTCCTCACAACCATCAGGCTTTGACTCCACCGGTCATGACTTCTCATTGGAACTTCAGGAATACTTCTCAAAGGTAATCACCAATGAGCATCAGTTCAAATGAATTTTAAGGGAGTTGTGAAGATTTAGAAATATTTCATGTTGTTATTCATCGTAGATTGACATCAGTTGGTTTCCTTTGTTCTTCCAACTGATGTCAGTCTAAGATGAATAACAACTTGGAATATTTTTAAATCTCCACAACTCCGTCAAAATTCAATAGTAAAAATGATTATTTTCATAAGAAATATTTATTTATAAAATATACTACTAAATGATATGATGATGAATTGTGAAGTATATTGAAAGTAGAACAAGTATATATTTCAGCAGAGCGTCATCTTCTTTATCAAAGCTATCGCAATCATAATTTTATGTATATATTTTATCTAGTGTAAGGATTTCATAGTTAAGAACGGTTTATCAAGTATAACAGGCTACTCAAATAGGTGTCAATCATGTGTGCTTTCAGTAAAATCCCCCCAAAAAAAACAAACAACCAAATACTGATGAATAGTGAATATTCATTAAAATAAGTTTGAACAAGAAAATGTTTCATAACATGATGATGATATAATTGGAGACTGAATTATGATCAGGTAGAGCATAGCAACAAGAATGAGTAGCAAAATTACTTGAGAAGTGAATAGTGTCAAAATAGAAAAGTGGAAAGAAAAGAGAGCATAGAGGAGACTTCAAATACTGAGAACTAAGACCATGAAAGGACAAGGAGTTGAACAATCTTCTTTTGCCTACATACGAAGACATGCAATCTTTGGAAGGTTTCTTTTCACTTTATCGACATCTTTGAACGAGCAGGTTCTTGAGATAGAGTGATTCTTGTTCACGATGTGTTCAATTATAGCACTCATTATCACTTTATTGTTACCTCTTTGTAACCAAGTGGGATAGTGTTCTTGAACTCTTTTGGATAACAGTTGTATCGAACAACCTATTATACCTGGTTCTACAAGAGCAGGCGAATTGATATATATGCACATAGAAGTGGTCATATTGTCGAAGTTTCTCGTTTGAGTTGTTAGAAATCGTTGGGTGACAAGATAATACTGATGTCAACGTTGGCGTAAAGGATATTCTCCTCAGAGGGTTTGATATCCTCCTTATTAAAGTGTCAGCAGCAGAGTCACCTTTGAAGTTGAAATTCATATAGAGTGTCTTTTTTTCACGGTTGTAAGGTTCTCTTTGCAAAGTTTAGGCTTGATACTTTTGTGGATGAAGCGTGGTGGGAATCCATTTTCAATTATGATGTTGTTTAGAACAGAAGTTTCCTCTTGTAACACATCTGGACTGG
Organism: Heterobilharzia americana; assembly: GCA_944470555.2. Classification (NCBI taxonomy): domain Eukaryota; kingdom Metazoa; phylum Platyhelminthes; class Trematoda; order Strigeidida; family Schistosomatidae; genus Heterobilharzia; species Heterobilharzia americana. The sequence goes on along the minus strand of OX104129.1, from coordinate 59,139,072 downwards.
AGATTAGTCTACTGCAAGTGACAAGAAATAAGATCAGATTTCACTTACAACTCATATGAATTGATCATGCCCATCAACAAGTTTCCAATCTGTACTTTCATCCCCATTCACTGATCATAAAAGTTATTTATCATTTGATTCATTCCATCTATAGGATGTCATTGAAGGCGTATTTTGGGTATACTTGTTGAATTGTCTTTTCAAATCTTACCATTCCAGGAGATTCTAGAAGTCCTAGAACACAAACCATCTGTCTAACTTCAGCAGTCAATTGATTTCATGTCTATTCATTATTATTACTTGTCCTTAAGGTTCCTAGTGGAATATAGGGCTTCACTAGCACGTCTCCATTTCACTCTCTTCTCTACAGACTTCTTAAACTGGCTCCACAACTGCCCACAAGCTTTCATTTCTTCCTCACATCATCTCCATGTCACCCTCGGCTCGGACGTCCACCTCGTTGTTTCCCATTTAGCTTCCACTCAATGACATGGCTTGGTCTGCTGTGACCTGGCGCGTGATGTCTTTAAACCGTCTTGTCAGTGTATGCCCAATCAAATCCATCCCATCTCCACTTTTTTCTTGTCTATATTAGTTGGGCGATGGATTATTGGTTGGTTGGTTCGTTGCCAGTCAGTCAGAGTTCCTTGTTCGTTGTTCCTTGTTGCTTATTCTGATTATTATTCTGGCCATCCATTTGATCGACGTTCAGTATCGAGTGAGCGTAGGTGGCGTCTGTTCATCATGTATGTCTCCAGTTTGTTGGAAATGCTTTTCGTAACGCGCCAAGTCTCTTAACCATCACATAGAAGCACTGACTTGACGTTGGTGCTCAAAATCCAGATGTTGTTCACGCTTTATGCTGAGTGCAGTAACTTTTATTTTCCCAAGGTTTTGACCTACTTCTATTATCAGAGTAATAACAGTGTTAAAGGCAATAATGGGAAACAATCAGCTTGTGTTATATTAGCATTGGGTATAGAATATAGAATCAACAGAGAATTGAGCGTAATTTTGGCGGTGGTGGCATATTCAAGCAATACAACAATCTACAAGTCAAGTCAAGTATCTGAGGCATAGAAATACGATACATTGAAAAGTCCACTTCCATACATAATATGAAATTCTTTTCTTCGTTTCATGTATTAACTCGAGAAACGGCTATTTTCCATTTTTTTTATTGAATTGTTAGATTTATCATACACAGTGGAACAGTATTGTTTACTGGATCACGTTTCGGACGCAATTTATTGTCCATAGTCATAACAAGATAACTACGCAATTTTCAGATATCCTTTATATAGTCCTAATCTCCTCTCCTCCTTTGTCATATGGACAGCAAGATTTTCCATAAATCTGGAACAGGTGCTGAGCTATTCCTGTTGCATGGATCTACTGTTCATTCGGCAAACAAATGTTCAGTTAGCAATCTCCCCCTCCAACCCGCTACCTTACTTTTAAGGATTTTAACACTGTCCCATCCTATCGTGTGGGTATGTCCCATGGTTCACATAGCTATGGCTGAGCTTTTTACTGCATTCCTCATCTTACTAGGATCTACTAATTTTGATCAAGGGTTTTGTGGTTGGATAGTTTTATTAACCCTGACAATCGTTTTCAAGGGATTTGTTAAACTAAGTTGTTGTGTGTAATTCGATCGATAGGATGTTTTAACCTACGAGGACCATTTTGAAGTGAGTTTGTAGGTTTAAATGCCACTCTGATTCGAACCAGCGTGATTGAGAATACGATGGAGTGTTTGTGAGTTGCCTTCTTTGCATGGTAATGCTGTGGAAGTTATAAATTCTCTCTTTACTGTGTGGCCATAATGATGATAATAATACTGACACTAATACTGATAATAATGATAATGATGATGATGATTCACCTCTGTGTTAGGACTATTATTCACAGTTTGCTTACAGTTAGTAAGGTATTAATTAATGAATTAATGAATAAATTCAGGAGGGTAATTATCTATGAGTGAGGGTTCCTTAATGTATTTAGTTTCTGTCTTACAGGTTAGTTGGTTGGCTGTGTTGTGTAGACACTTTATTCAGCCAAGTTTAACTGACATAGGTAAGTAACGATTTGAGTGTCTAAACTCCAATCTTGTTCCTGTTTTATGCTGCATTTCAACATTGCTAATTCCTCTCCAGCATTTTTTTGATTTACCTGTCAACTGGATTACATTGACTACTCTTGAAGTTATGTGTGTAGAGAAGTTGTGTATGTGCTCGGATTTCAACAATCCATGAATATTTATGTCTACGATGATGGTGGATATTGATAATGCCAGGGCAGTCCCTTGTGTTTGTTGATATAGTTTATTGTGAAACATTAAGATTGTGGAAGTTAGGCATAGCTGTACTCCTAACATGATCTCCTCTGCTGGTAACTTCGTTCCTAGTGTAAGATCAATATAATTATTGAGCTGACTTGTAACTGCTTCGAGAGTAATGTACTCGACGTGATATAGTAAATAGAACTGTTCCACTATGTGATAACAGCTAATAAATCAATAAAAAAGGAATGACATTATACCACAGTGCACCATTCTTTCTCTTATGTCGAGAAACATCTAGTTGAAGACATTTTAAAAATATACAAGAGAACATGTTATGTTGAGATCAATAAGAGTAGTTAATAGTTAGTGACATGCTTGTAGATGGATATCACGAAGTTCTAATGAGAAGCTGTGGGGTCAACCTTTCGGAAGTGAGGCAGATGCCAACTGAAAACCTTGGGTGGTAGTCACAGTATACCGTGAATTAACAGAAGTTGGAAATTGTGAACCACTGAAAACCCACCCAGTGGCTAAATAGTTATCGCATTCGTCATGAAACCTTAAGGTTCTGGGTTCAATCCGTAGCCGTGTTGTGGGTGCTTACTGTTGAGGAGTCCCATACTAGAACGAAACAGCCGTCCAGTGCTCCAGAATTTCCGAAGGTTCTCTAACTGATGTCCGTCCGTGATGAATATAGCCTCAAAAAAAGAAATTATTTATGAATTTATATACCCTTAACAATTTTTCATATGGAAATTACATTGCCAATGAATACTTTCAAGTGTATCCACTATGTTGGGTGAATCTCCTTTGCATACTAATGTAACAGTAGTATTTTCTCCGTTTTTCATTGTTTTATGAAACTTTCTTATTATGCGACAAGATAAACATCTACTTTTGAAATATAATGTGTAAATATAAATCTTTATAAATTATCATATTACACTATTAACATTACATAATTCATTTAATTTTCCACTACAACTAATTAGTATTCCTCGTAAATAATCAAAAAATGACATTTTTGTTAAGATAGGCAAACAAAATTAACGTAGAAGTTTGAACATAAGTACAACACCTCAAGTTGTTACACTTCACAGAAGTGCACAAAGAACAGGTGAATAGAAAAGGAGTTATATCATAGTAGACAAAGCTGTGTAAGAGAATAAACTATTTAAGTACAGAGCTTAGTACAAATAATCAAGCTTTCGAAGATGTCAAGAAGTGAAAACATCTGCGCCACAGCGATTGATTTTCATCCATGTCACTAAGATTCCGCAACTGCTGATTTCTATCGTTTCGAGGACTTCAGCGAGATGCTTGACATCGCCCCACATAACTCAGACTAACAGCCAGAGATTTGATGAACGGGTGTCACGTATCGTTCTGACCACCGTAAACCCTTTTTCAACCTGATCCAGCTTCCCTCAGCATGATATGTCAAAGTAGGTGGTGGACTGGCGTACTCAGTATGTGCTCAAGCCATCTCACTCGACTAAGATTGATAATCTCATCAATCGACTTGTCAGCTTGTCTTGCTCAGTACCTTTCGCCTGACCTCAACATTACTCATATAGTGATTGCACCAAAAGTGAGCAGTGTCACAAACTCATCTATGATCAAAAACTTGAGATCGCTTCATATCTCCTACTGTTAACTGCCATGTCTCACAGACCTATAGCAGGACAGAACGAAACGTAGCGCAGTAAACTCGTGCTTTGATAGACGCCAGACGGCACCACAGGTGACTTAAAAATTGGTAGGTGTCAAATTGGCATTCTGTGTCCTAGTTGAGGTTTCATCAGGAACCACTCCTTTCGGTGGACTGATACAACTTCCTAAGTAAATGAAGCGGTCGACACATTCCTTCACTTCACTCCTTATCATCAAACTGATAGCACTTGCAGCACAGCACTCCTAAAGCATGAGCTTACATTTCACATGTGCCAGAGAAATGCATGCCAGCCAAATACACTCAGATTTCTGTTCAACACGTTCAGAAGACCCTGGATTGAGTCAGCATCTTCACTTAACAGGACAACATTCTTTACATACTTCAGATGAACAGAAAGTCTCTAGAGAGTAGGTCAATTCCTGTGAAGACAGATCTACCTAAGCCTATGTCCACCAATACGTCTATAATGAAGTTAACTAGGAACGGTGACAGTAGGCATGTGTGGTGGACATCACTGGTGATCGTCACTTCTGATGACAACCATGCATAAGCCTTGAGACGGTTGAGTGAATTCGAGTAGTGTGCTTTGATTAAGCTTACATACTTGCTCTGCAATCCCTTCACAGTCAGGCACTACCACAACACCTCATGGTTGACAGAGTGAATTGCCGCTTTCAGGTTAAGAAAAGGGGAGAGGGTCAGCCATTGGCAGGGAAGTATGCTTGTATTTCAGAATGTGTTGGAAGGTGGAAATATGATTGATGGATTGTTATCTAGCTGTGTTTGAAACCAGCCTGATTCTCTCGAGTTTGTTGTTCTCGAGCTCCATTTAGTCATTGGTTAACTATGGACTCAAGTATCTTGGCCACAACATTAGTCAAACTAATTCCCCTATGGTTATGACAAGAAGATCTCTCTCCCCTGTTATTGACTGGAATGATGAGTGAGGTAGTTCAGCTTGATGGTACTACCTCTTATTCCCATACCCTACCTAGTACGTCCATCACTTTCATTATAAATTTCCTACCTCCGTTTACATACTGCCTTCACTACCTCCTGTTTCATGTGGCCAGTAAGGCGCAAACATACACGAGACCAAACCAGTGTGTGTTTGAAGTCCAGACAGGTACTCCAGAAAGAGCGGCAATCCTGAATTGATCCTCCCCAACGATGGCCCATAGTGGTGTGACCTATCTGTGCCTATCGTTGATTTGATGTTGGTGGACACTATGTGAGTCAGTGTTTCTCCTTACACCTCTAGTCACTGCTGACTAAAAAGAAGTGATTATCGAAACAAATTGCAACAGATGATCACCGTTGTCAATTCGTTGGCATGAGGTTTCATAAATACAAGTTGCCTTTTCAATTGGCTCAGGTTTCCTACTTGAACGTTAAAGTCATCTGGCATTATGAATACATCTAAATGTTTTACTTTCTGCAGCAAAGTTGACAGATTCTGACTGAATTCATCCTCTGCATAATTCGGATATCAGTTGGTAGGTGTGCGGGCGGAGATTGTGAGTAGGCATCAGTTGATTTCCTGCTCTTTCCTTCTTCCTGCAGATCCATTCAGTAGAACAGGACAAATGGTATTTGTGAGTTCTTTGAGCAATCCTGTGGGTAGATGGCCGATGCAGTGTTATAAACTCTCTTTTCAAATGGTTATGTAGACTACATTTGTCCTGTATTCTTTAGACAACGGATCTTTTAGCCTGTACAACAGGCTGTGTAGTGATTTAATTGGTTTGTATGCCACCGCAATCTCTTGATTTTGGAGGATATGGAAATCACTCAAAGAACAATTCCAAAAGCTGGAAGAAACTTTCTGGAAGCTTTGGATCCCATCAAAATATCAGTCAACAGACACCTGGATATAGAGCCTATCTATAATTTACTTAAGAAGAAATTCATTTCTCCATCGACCAAAGGTGAATTGACCAAACATATCAATAACGAAGCACAATATGGCAGTAACAAATAAAAAAATCACACTCTAAGAACTTTTCTGTACTAGTGTGACCAAGTGAAATTGACTGTCGAAGGGATAGAGGTATGATAATACTTAGGGTCAACAAAAAACACTGGCTAAACATTTGTGTGAAATTCGAAAATGCCTCACTTCTTTATGAAGTAACTGCCGAGGTAGTCGCAACGACTGATGACAAAGCGTCCACGATAAGTTACCAAAACTAAGAGAACACCACACCACTATCTTCTTCATCCTCAGCTAAAACGTCTCTCTAGCGGGCACCAGTAAGTTAAAAAAAGGGGGAATTCAGTGACGCTTCAACTAGTCGGGTGTACTGAAGTATTCAACGTCATGTATGAGTTCACTGAAAAGTGTTGGTACACACTGCATCTAACTTCTCAACCAACATAAATGTTATACTGATTGATTATTGATTTACAATCTCCCCTCGACAGCCATGCAGAATAGTGCTCAGAGATACTTCCTCAAAGTGCGCGCTTTGTGTGGCCTATATAACTAGCTCCAAAAGAACAAATAAATTTGTAGACACACAATGAGGTGGCCCAAAACGCTAACTTGTCACTAACGCACTCCGGAACCAATTGCTGTCTACAAAAGCTAATCTGCAGCTTTACACAGAAGAATGTCTTCTTCAGCCATCTGGATAGCCAATTCTTCAGGATCTCTGCCTCTGTATAGCCTTTGAAACCAATGTTCATAAACAATGTCTTCTTTGGAACTGTGAGTACTTGCTCCCCATTCTGTTATAATTCCATGTTCTTTCCAATAAATCTGGATTGGTATCCTTTTTGTATGAGAATCTTATGTAGTTTGTCTAACTCATTGTCGATAGTATCACTTGTTCAGATTCTTCTGATTTTTGAGGATAAAGAACGTATCAAATTCCTTTTTCTGCTAAGATGCAGACAGTTTGGTCAGTCCATATCATTTTCGGAACATCGCACCATGATCTGAAACAATATGATGCCGCATCACCACTGCGGTCACTGTCTTCTCACGGTGATCAAGAATAGCGACAGACTCCACCCATCGTGTAGCATGCTCCATCATCACCTACACGTATTGATTATCACTAGATGTCTGCGCAAATGGTCCCATCACGTCCACAGACAACAGGTCACCCAACACCTCCATCCACTGGATCCGACTGAAGTGGTGGTCGTACATGGTTCACCTATCACCTTTCATCAGTTGACAATGAGCACAGCCCACCACGTGTTTGGCAACATCTTCTCTCATACCTGACCAGTATGCATTTTGTCTGAGAAAGTTGACTGTCCATGAGACACGTGTGTGAGCTGACTGGTGTCATGTGTGTATCATTTTGTTGCGTAGACATTCCGGAATCACTGTCGACCAGCTCCCATTGTTTTCTCTCCACATCAGCATTCCATAAGTATTCATCCGTGGATGTTGTTTGTGCGTCAACAACTTCGTCGATTTTTTATTTTCCACAGATGTTTGTATCTCCGTTCCTTCAGTTATGGCTTTTATTACTTCTTTGAGTGTGTCGGGTCTGACATCTGAAGGTGAAAAAGTCTAAATGGATCCGGTTCCACTGCATGTACAATGTATGTGATCTCCGGTAGTTCATTTTCTTCGTCTTATTTTGATGAGAAATCTGGCAACCAGTTTTCTTTGCATACGACATGAGCGATAGTGAGATCGTACTCTTACAGTCGTAACATCCAACGTGATAATTTTCCTCTGGGGTCTCTCGCTGTCTTAAGCCACTGTAGAGGTTTATGATCCGTTTCAATATGGAATCGTTGACCAAGGAGGTACAATTTCCATTTTTCAAGTGTCCAAACTATCGCTAGACATTCATTTTCAACTGTGGAATATTTTTGTTCTGCAGGTTTCAGGACGCGGCTGGTATACTCCACTACTCCTTCAGTCTGTCTCAGAACTGCGCCTATTCCATAATCATTTGCATTGGTGGATACGATAGATGGCCTCCAGGGTATTGGCAGTTTTAACATCATCTCTTGGTAACTTAGGAGTTTTTTGGTGTGATCAAATGTTTTTTGTGCCTCCTCCGTCCACACAAATTTGGGGTTGCCCAGTAGCTCATATAACGGTGCTGCTATCTCATTAAAATTTTTGAGGAACCGACTGTAGAATGTTGCTCTACCCAAGAATTGTCGCAGTTTCCTCTTGGAATTCGGCACTGGAATAGTTCTGACTGTCAGAATTTTCTCAGGTAGTGGTTTTATTTCACTTTGTGTTCCAGCAACGTAACACTCCTCTTGGCTACTTGAGATTTTGTCTTATTACAAGGAGTCCAAACTCATCGATAGGTCTCAAAACAACTTCAAGGTATTCTATGTGTTCTGCCTCCGTCTGGCTGTACACCACCAGGTCATCACCGTACACCTCTACGTTCTCTAAATTCTTCAGCAACAACATCATCAATCGTCTAAATGTAAAGGGCGCCCCTGCCAGACCGAATGACATTCACTTGAATTGGTATTGCTTCTTGCCCACAATAAATGGTGTTTTCTCTTTATCACTGTCTTTTATTAGTAGCTGCCAGTAGCCTGGGCGGACGTCCAGAACAGTAAATACTTTGGCACTCTGCAGACGATCCAGTGTCTCTGCTATCATCGGCATGGCACATGGCTTCAGCTGCGTTATGCTATTTAGCTCCCGGAAGTCCACGCAGAGTCTGTATTTCCCATTTGACTTTCTTACTAAAAGTACTGGAGAACTGTATGGACTGTTAGCCTCTTCAATAATACCTTTATCTAGCATTTCCTGAACCTGGCGCCCAACTTCTTCATCCAAGTGACATAGTATTCTCAGTGTTATAAATGTTGTCATTGCTTGACTTGTCACCGGGATTTCATTCTGAACCTTGTCACAGTATCCAAAAAAGTCCCCATCTCTACTCAACAATTTGTATTACTTTTTAATCATTTCCATGATGTTTGGCGCTTCTGGGTGTGATGCTTTTGATACATAATCTGATAAGCCTGCGATTTCTAATTCGTATCCAACAACTGTGTGGAACGTTAGCCAACATGGTCTTATGTTCTGAGACTGACTGTTATCTGTCAGTGAGACTGTCACCCCAACTACATATCTATTCGACATGCGATCTCCCAGTCATTTATTCCCATTCTAACATATACAGTATTTCTAAATATGCATCAATCCTTCTACATCTGATCTGATTGTAAAAACAGAACTCATATTATATCATTCAGAACGTTCCCTTGTTCACCTCTCCAGACACTTTCTTCACCAGTGTCCCAGATTTCTGTATGCAAAGCATTTATTCTGTCTGTTGATGTTTATTCGAAGTGCAGCCACCTGTTTCTGAATGTTGTCGATTTGTTTTTTCCAGTTATTTTCCTCTTCTGACTCGACTGCAGCTAATGCTGTACCCATCAGCTAGCTATCTGGTGACCTTGACCAACTCACTAATATCCATGAGTTGGGCTGCTCTGACTAGTTGTAGATACTGGGTGATGGCATTCGGGACACTTTCGGTGAAGTGCGCAGCCAGTAATTGCTTTTGGGAGACGTCATGTGAAGTGGGAATTGCTCGTCGAAGTAGTTTTGCCAAGTTCACAGCCAATAGTGATGGATCTTTGTCTATTGCAAATGTTGGGGTAGAGAACTGCTGCATCGCCAGCTCCTTGTTCACTGGGCTGTCGAACTCCGCCTCAAGTCGAAGTCTCTTTTCCATCCACACGTTGCACACTTTTAGGCCTGTTTCGCTGTACTCCTCAGGCATGTGCCAAACAGCACAACGTTCACTCCTGGATAGCTGACACTCATCAGTTTCGTGAGCGACTCGAATTTCGTTGAGGAAGACCTTGATGTCTTTATCCTTGAACACTGCAGGCCACAGTCAAATTCAGTGACACTAATTGAAGTAAAAGGAAGAGGGGTGAATCTCATAAGTATTGTTTTTGATGATAACTAAAATATCAGTTTGCACAATACGTTCAAGTTCATATTCTTCTCCTGTCTCATCTTGCCATTGATACAGCCACGTCATCTTTCGAATTTTTCCCAGCAGAATATTTACCCCGAGTTCGTAATTACCTATGAATTCTTCTAACCTCTCAACATATACTACTTAAACACACTCTTATCAGTAGCATTCGCCACGCTAGTAGTAGTTTGATTTATAAATATAATGATAATAATTACCTTATTTGACTTTTTATTGATGGACAATTTTACTTACAATAGAGAAATCTCTGGGTTAACTGAAGTTATAGCAATTATTTAATCATTCAACGTTTGGAAGTGAAATATTAGAAGTGAAGCTTATGAAATCTAGTAGAATTAATAATAAGATGAAATTGAGATATAATTTTTCTATTTTAATCGCTATTACTACCATTACTACCACTACTATTACTACCACCACTACTCATACTACTACTACTACTCACACTACTACTACTACTACTACTACTCACACTACTACTACCACTACTCACACTACTCATACTACAACTACAACTACTACTACTACTACCACCACTACTCACACTACTACTACTACTACTACTGCTACCTCTTTTAATGGCATATACTCACTTGTATGGGTCGAATGAGCAGGGAAAAACACAGGTGAATAGATGAAAGGCGAGTGAACAGTTTCAAAGTTGAAGTATTTAATGAATTATTAAAAGTGACATTTATGATGATACTCATGATGATGATAATATCAGGTTTATGATGTTTATTCCCTTTCTCTTTGTTAATATAGGGAGTTAAAAAGAGAGAAACCTGTGAGAAAACTGGACAAGGACAACAACGGAAGTAAAGCAGAAGTAATTCAAAACAGTTTCAGTTTACGGTCAATTGTTAAACTTGAAACCTATAGAAAAATTGAGATAGCATGAACAAATAAGGACAGTTGGAAATTTTATTCATTTACTGATTATTTCAGTTCACTTCTTCTGGTTTTTGTCAACTTCTTATTATAGAATATATTTTCCCATAATGGAATTTCAATTGGATTCCTTTTTTGTGATACAAAGTGATAATTAAAGATGAAATGAAAATCTCAGTGATGGTAGAATCTAAACCTATAGTCTTCAGATAGGTTATCGGTTTGATGTTATATTAGGCTGGCTACAAGACCACTGTGGTCTATCACCAACTTCCTTGAATTGAAGGCACTCGACTTGATTTAGAAGGTAGATTCCTTGCACTAGATAGTGAGTGATGTGATGTGAACCACCTACATGTGATCCCCTTCTCCATACGATTTCGCTTGTGTCTAGTAGGTTGGCTGCGTCTCCATCTCCACTTTCTTCACATTCACATCAAGTCGATCTGATTTTCAGTGTAGTGTAGTGTAGTGTAGTGTAGTGTGTCCATCATCTGGTGTCTGGTGAAGTAGAATCCATATCACTCACTGCCTTGTGAATATCCATCCTTCTACTTGTGCTTGTTTGTACACACACTGCCTGATTTCAATCACCAAATGGTTGAATGCTCAGGAGTCTGTAAACACTTCTCCATTGTCATTCATCATTTCACTGAGTGTCTATCGACTGATGATTGGTTGTCTTCCTGTGTTGTCGACTCCTCACAGTTCGGCATTCATGTCACCCCACCCATTAGAATGTTGATGTCACCATCGCCACCACCATTGCCATCGCCATCATCAACTGGTGTGTTGTCTTGTTGAGTATTGATTGCAGTTGTCTGTAGAATTCCTTCTTCTTCTTCTTCTCCTCCTCCTCTTCATCTGCGTTTGCATTATTTGTAGGTGTGTGGTGTAGTGTAGTGTAGTGTAGTGTAGTGTAGTGTAGTGTAGTGTGGTATGGCATGGTGTTGTATGATTGTGACTTTCCTCATTCCCCTTCACTTGAATCCATCTTGCTGTCATGATTGTTATCCTGGAGGAGGAGATTGGTTCCGACTGCATGACAGCGAGGCTTTGATGCTGTTCAAGGGGACATGATGATAGGCAGTGGAGGAGTCAGTGTGGTGTGCTGGTTGTTGTCGTGTGGGTGACGATATCGGAGTAGATAATTGACTGTGGTCTCGAGTTGACAGATGGTAGAGTCCACTTCCATCTGGTTTTGCAGATTCTAAGCACTTGCATGCCATATCTCCTCATCTCTTTCGTAATCTGGGCATACTTAGTGAGGAAGAAATGAAAGCTTGTAGGGAGTCGTGGAACCAGGTCCAAGAGACTGTAGAGAACAGAGTGCAATGGAGACGTGCTACTGAAGCGCTATGTTCCACTAGGAACCCAAGGGAAAAATAATAAATTATAATAATAATTACAAGACCAAGATGTCGACTATATGTCAACTTCACTTCTATAATTGTAATCACACTATTTAGTCAACTAAGACTTCTCATCCATAATTCATACTGAAATTAATTAGAAGGTGGAAGTAGCCTATTGACTGTCGATAGTTATTTATTCATGTATACACTATACATTTCTCCATTTCAAAAAAAAAACACCAATAATAATGATGGGAATAATAACATCAACGTTTTCATACTGAAGCTATGCCATGTAAAAGAAACTTTTTTAACACTTCCGGTATTCAGGTTTTAATATCAGTCATCACTAGACATTGATAATCTTATGTTATGACGATTCCAACAGAGTTAAACTCATTATTGACATTAAAAACTACATTAAAGAAGCTTTATGTTCTACATCTAACACATGTACAGTAATTAGTTGAATATGGAGGGGAAATCCTTATTGACAACGACGTTACACAATCACATAAGAACAAAAGTGAAGTGAAATTCCCAATATCAGTCTAACTTAATGTATATATATATCTTCCCAGTGAGACTCGAACATAACACCTAAGACTACAAGAGCTATTAGGTGTTACTTCACAATGAATATCATTCATCCATTTTATCAATTGAATGTTCACTATGATTTTTATAGATCACGAAATAGAAAGAATAACCTACTTAGTCTGTAAGTATTTTGACTGGTTGCTTTCAACTGCTACTTCTTGTACAACTGATAATAGTTATTACTATTTATTAATATACTTGTAATTCCCCGTTGTTTTACTGGATCGAATTGTTCGACGTCTATTAGCATATAGGCTCCTATGCAGATGCCTCGATATTGCCTGAATCTCAATTACGGTAATTTAGTTGGTTGTGGCTGGTAAAGGAATCCAGCACACGCGTTTCGTTCTATTTGGGACTCGGCAACTGGAAATACTTGCACACTAGTGAGAGGTGTTGTTCCCACTGAAACTGGAACCCATAACTTCAAACCTGGTGTTATCCACTATGCCAAAGAGGTACTATACTTCCGTATTCAATTCTGTTCCAAGACATCTCTGGCTCAACAAACCGACCGCCACAAATACCGAGTCCTACATAATAAGCTAGCTGGCTGCATTCCTATTTCTCTGACAGGAAACAACAACATACGCTTCACAGAGGGAAGTGCTCCACCTCACTCCTTACTCAAGCTGATGTTCCCCAACCAGACATCCTTTCCCACCCTCGTTCCTCCCTCATTCCGCATAACCTACCATCTTCAACTGGTATCAATCTCATCAAATATCCTGATGAACCAACAGTTTCCACACCTATCTTCTCACCAGCAGATTCTCTCCAACTGAATGACTTCCTATCTTCTCTTACATCATGGCCCTCCATCAATAGTCTTATGCCGATTAATTCTTCAAAATGTCAAACCACAAACTTTAGTTCCAGACTTCAACGTAGCCTGTGTAAACTGCTTACTTCTCATGATTCTTGTTCTCTTTATTGATAGTTGTGCATTAGAGAATGTAATCAGTGTGATTTATCTCGTTGTGTGTTCTTCTTCGAGCCTCTCCTGGTCCTCCCATCATCTTACTAATCTCCAATCCAATCTTCTGCATAACTTCCACTTTTATGAAGCTCAGAGTATCTGGTATACCTCAATCTCTCATCTTGTGTTTTAGAAACTCATACATTCCACTTGTTCTTCTCTATTGTTCTCCTTCATTTCTTCTCGGATTGTTGATAAAAGACTATTGTGTATTGCGTAGAACTTTGAAGATGATCGACAGAACTGATGATGCACCTCTAAGCCTTCTAGTTAAACCAGTTGTAGATAAACATGTTAACTCATGTAAACATCTGGGAGGAGTTATTTTATCAGATGACCAGCATCCTCTTTACTAGAAGGTCTCTGGATGTCGGGTCATTTGGAAAGACGAGGAGTAAGTACATAAGACTCTGTCCACTTACTACAAACTATAAGAACTCTACAATACCGTATGTATTTAGCTCATCTGCTGTACGATGAAGAAAGTGTTAGAAAGTAACTGACTAACTAATCAACTTTTGCATTTGAAAGCAAACTAACTGATGAGTATTCTCGGAATATCTTTCAGAATAAAGCCATTATTATCATTATCATTATTATTATTATTAAGACAACCACTTCTTGTACAACGGGTATTAGTTATCACTATTTATTGATATACTTGTAATTCCCCGTTGTTTTACTGGATCGAATTGTTCGACGTCTATTGGCATATAGGCTCCTATACAGATGCCTCGATATTGCTTGAATATTCATTATGATAATTTACTTGGTTGTGACTAGAGGAAATGAGATTACTTACTAATTGGATGCTTTCATGCATGTTTATCACGGATTAATGCGGAAGCCTGATAACTTCATTGAAAAAGTAGAAAATGACAACTGTTACACTGTTAAGGGTAATAAATCAATCTCTTCATTGTTGAAACGTTGATAGTTTTTCTAGAATGATTAAAATATGTCTATATTAACCTCTGAATAAACCTTTTAGGCTACCGAATTTTCACAGATTTGTTTGGATTTTTTTATTGACTTCAAGTTGATATCCATCGCGTACTGATATCAGTTGTATAATGATTTCAAACCTAGGAGAATCAGCGGCCAGCTTTTTCATCTGATTATTGGACCCCTCAGTAGTACGCATCCACGACATAAACGTTTCATGGCCAGCACATTGCCATTAGATTGTAATGGAATAGTTCATATTTCTCTACTTTTTGACTTCATGAGCTAGTGAGACCTCTAACCAATGCCATATCCTCAGCTCTAACTTGGCTTTCGTCACCGGTAACGACTTTTAATTAGAACTTCAGGAATCTCATCTCATTTTAAGTCATTAGTGAGCACTGGACAGTAGTTCATTCTGAAGGTTCGTAAGTGGGTGGAGTAAACCAAGTTGAACGTGAGGGTAGATACTCATCGATGATAATGGATGAGGGTGGCGTTATATCGTGAACGAATGGGAATGAACGAAATGTGTATCGTTGAATCTGACTCTGTGACCTAATGACAACTTGCTGACCGTGAAACCTGATGATCCTAAGTTCGATCCGTGGTCGGGTCACGCATGCGTGCTGCTGAGGAATCAGGTGGCAGGACGAAACAGCTGTCCAGTGCTCCTGGGTTCTCATTGGTTCTCTGAATGATGAATGACACGTTAAAAATGATTCAATCTGACTAAATTATTTGATAAAGTAAGTTACCAGTTCAACTTTCTGTTTCTTGATGAATAATGGATAAATCATACTTGTGGCAATGTTTTTCATTGAACGTTGGCATTTTGATGTTGTGGTTTATACTGAGCATACTCATAGTTGGTTATGTAACAAATTCTAAAGACGAAGAGTAATCACCTTGATAGATATGAAGGACAACGCATTGAAGTGTGGTTAAGTAATCTGAAGACGAACTTTAGTTTATAGAACATCTGGACAACTATTCACCAGTTAGAGTGAGTTAGAATGAAACTACATGAACGGTCGACTGAACACTATTAGGAATTAAGAAAGGGATAAACACTTAGGGAATTTTAGATAATGATCTGTAGTGTATTCAGTTAACCGTCACATAACCTGATGTTCTGACAAAACGACTTCATATTAACATTGTCTATGAACTAGTTAAGGATTACTACACATTGTGATATTCCTATGCCATTTGTTTGCCACACAATTTTTAGAAGACGATGACTTTTATCCCTTAACTTTATAACTACAACTGGAAGATATTAATGAAGTAAACTGATGGAAACATTACTTAAATTGTTGACAAAGCTTTTTTGTTCTTCAAAGTGTTCAAACAACTTCACTTAGCACTAAAATTAGACATATAAACAGTGAACTATTCTGGCTACTTTCTTTATCCATACATTGTCTAAAACTAATAAAGTGCTCTTATGTTTGACATATCAAAATCTGTAAAATTCTTTGAAGGTTTTCTTTACTTTTTAGACATTCATATCCCATAACTCGATATAATTCGCGTTGTTTTTCACAGAAAAATTTGTATGAATGATAATGCAGAGTGGCTGGCAGAGGAATACACGACTTGCGTTCCATCCAATATAGGATTCATTAGTTGGAGTTATCCGCCTCCCAGTGAGTGATGTTGGTTCCACTAAGATTCGGAACACTCGTCTTCGATTCCACTAATCACCATTATCTATCATTAGTGTAAAAGTGAAATACAAGGAATATCAAGGCATCCACACATTATTATTATTATTATTATTTTTCCCTTGGGTTCCTAATGGAACATAGGGCTTCAGTAGCACGTCTCCAGTGAACTCTGTTCTCTGAGATCTTTTCAACCTCGTTCCACGACAGCCCACAACCTCTCATTTCCTCCTCACACGATCTCCTCCATGTCACCCTCACCTCGGACACCCAACTCGTCGCTTCCCATGGGGATTCCACTCGAGTACCTGGCCTGACGCGTGATATCACCAGTCGGCCTTCTCAGTGCATGGCCAATCCATCTCCACTTCTTCCTGCATATTTGTTGCGTGATAGCTTCTTGGTTGGTTCGTTACCGGCCAGAGCTCCTTGTTGCTTATTCTTTCTGGCCATCTCCACTGATCTTCAGTAACGAGCCAGCGTAGGCAGTTGTTGATGAATGTCTGTAGTTCATTGGAAATCGCTTTCTTGACGCCCCAAGTCTCTGAACCATAAAGAAGCACTGACTTGACTGAAGTTGGTGTTGAAAATCCGCATCTTGTTCCACATGATGAGTGCAGTACAGAAGATCTCCACACTGATTTCAGGCTAATGAAGGCCTGTCTTGCTTTTCCGATTCTGACTTTGACATCCTCATCTGTGCCTGTGCCTCCTGTAGTTGAAACAGTGCTTCCTAGATAGGTGAAGGAGGCTACTTCCTTTAAGTTTCTCCCGTTGATGGTGATTGGAGTTTGTTGTTGTTGTTGATGGTGGTGGTGCGGTATCTTCATCACCTCTGTCTTCTCTATATTCACCTGAAGTCCCGTCTTCGCCGCCACTTCTACCAACTTGTTAGTTTTTGCCTGCAGATCTTCAAGTTTATGTGACATCAGACACAAGTCATCGGCGAAATCCAAGTCTTCTAGGTTCTTTTCCGCAGTCCAGCCAGCGTATCCCCCTCTTCTCGCTGCCTACTGTTTGCTGCATGATCCAGTCCAGTTGACCACAATCAGGAATATCATGGGGTATAGTAGGCAACCTTGTTTCACTCCTGTCTTCATTTCAAAATCATCACTGAGCTTTCCATTATGAATTACTTGGCATGTGGCGTCTTCATATAGTTGTTGAATGAGGCGGATAAATGTATGTGGTACTCCGTAGTAATGAAGCAGTTTCCAGATTAACTCTCGATCGACGCTGTCAAAGGCCTTCTCAAAGTCGATAAAGCTGGGGTAGAGAGTTGACTGCCATTCTATACTCTGTTCTATGATTATGCATAGCGTAGTGTTGCAATTTGGTCTGCACATGATTTGTACTTCCTGAAGCCTGCCAGGCTGTTCCGGTCGTAGTTTTGGATCCAGTGCATCTTTGAGCCTCTCCAAGATGATGCGGCTTAATATTTTGCTTGCCTTGGGTGGACAGGAGAGTGATTCCGCGCCAGTTCTTGCAAACACTGAGGTCTCCCTTCTTCGGCAGTTTCACAAGGTAACCATTCTTCCAGTCAATAGGCAGGTACCTTCTCTTCACTCCACACCTTCTGCAATAGTCGTGTGGTGTGAGCATGTCTGCTGTTGTCTCTGCATCTGTTCTCAGTGCTTCTGGCGGTATTCCATCTGGTCCTGCTGCTTTCCCACATTTCAGTAGCTTTATGGCGTTCAGGACTTCCATTTTTATTGGAGGATTTATGTTCACTTGTAATTCAGCGGCTGCAGGTGGTATTTCTGGACGAAGTGTAGGTGGTGGTCGATTCAAGAGCTTTTTGAAGTGGTCAGCCAGCCCATTGTTTCCTCTGTTTCTCTTCTTTCGTAATTAAATTTCCGTCATCATCTTTTATTGGTTTCATCTGTATTGATCTCTTCCCTGATAGCAACCTGGTTATTTGATACAATGTCGTCAAGTCTCTCTCACGAGGCTGCAGCCTGTTCTGCTTCACTTGCCAGTGTTTCGTAGAAGTGTCTTTTGTCTTTCCGCACACACTCTTCTTTACTTCTTTGTTCAGTGTTTTATACATTGTGCTCAGTTCCTCTTGTCGTTGAGCATCCTTGCACTGGTTTATCTTCTGCTTCACCATCCTCCTCTCCCTCATCTATCAGCTTCCAGGTATCCATTGAGATCCATTCCTTGTCTTCCACCTTCTTCCTTCCTAATACTGTTGTGCAGGTTTCTTTCCACATAGCTTTCAAAGACTTCCAGTGTTCTTCCACACAGGTTTCTTCAGGGATGTCTCTCGATGTCTCCCATTTTGTCTTGATGGCTGGCTGCCGTGAAGATCTCCTTTGTAGTTTCATCCTTCAGTTTCCGAGTGTTGTACTTGAATTGAGGTCTATCACCAGCTTCCTTGAAGGCTTTTAACTTGATTTGGAAAATAGGTTGCTTGCACTAGATAGTGGTCTGAACCTACATCTGCTCCACTTCTTCACCTTGTGTCAAGTAGACTGCGTCTCCACTTTCTTCACATTGAGATAAAGTCGATTTGATTTTTAGTGTGTCCTGGTATCTGGTGAAATCCATGTCGCTTTGTGGATATCCTTGTGCCTGAACACACTGCCTCCAATCACCAAATCGTTGAATGCACAGAATTCTGCAAACAATTCTCCATTCTCGTCCATCACCTCACCTAGCGCCTCTTGACCCATGGTTAGTTCTCTTCCTGTGTTGTCCCCTCCCAGTTTGGCATTCATGTCGCCCATCAGAATTTTGATATCGCCAACTGGAGTGGTGTCTTGTCCAGTGTTGATTGAAGTTGTCTGTAGAAATCCTCCTTTTTCTCTTGCTCTGCATTATTTGTAGGTGCATAACATTGTATGATTGTGACCTTTCTTCCTTTTGAGTTGAATCTTGCTGAACTAGTTAACCAGGCGAGATTAAGGCATCCACACAGGACCAACTGAATTTGGTTTAATCAAGAATGAGATAATATAAGTAACAAGATTATTCCTGCAATACTTGTGGGATGAACTGGTGTTCTCTGAAGCGCTCACTATCATCCACAGAGACACTTTATGTGTTCACAAGAGTACGTTCTACGATTTATTAACATTTCATAATTAAAACAAGTACAAAAGTAATAATTAGATACTATATATACGATGGAAAAGATGAGGCTACAAGCTGCTGGTAGTAGAGATTTGACAACACTATATCAAATAACCAGGTTACTCTTTGGAAAGGTGGAGATCATTTCAGATGAAACCAATGAAAGATAGTGAAGAAAACCTAGTTACCAAAGAGGAAAAACAAACGGAACAATGGGCTGACCACTTCAAAAAAGCTATTGAATCCACCACCACCTGCAACTCGTCCAGAAATACCGCCAACTACGGCAGAACTACAAGCGAACACATGCCCTCCGATAAAAACAAAGGTCCTGAATGCCATAAAACTGCTGAAATCCGGGAAAGCAGCAGCATCAGATTGATTTCCACCAGAAGAGCTAAAATCAGATGCAGAGACAACAGCTGATATGCTCGAGCCACTATTGCAGAAGGTTTGTAAGGAAGGAAGGAAAGATACCTGCCCACTGATTCGAAGAAGGGCTACCTTGTCAAACTCCCAGAGGAGGGAGACCTAAGTCTTTGCAAGAACAGGCGAGGAATCATGCTCCTGTCGACACAAAGCAAAATATTATGCCGCATTATCCTGGAGAGAGAGAATAAAAGATGCTCTGGATTTAAAATTGCGACCGGAACATTTTGTTGGCTGGCTGGCTGGCTTCGGGAAGAACAAAGCATATGCGGATCAAATTGCAACGCTACACTATGCGTCATCGTAGAACAGAGCACAGAATGGCGGTCAACCCTCTAACTCAACTTCATCGATTTTGAAAAGGCATTCGATCGAGGTGTCGACCGAGAAGTAATTTGACAGGCAGTAGCTTTAAAGCTAAGGAGCACCACTTCTCTTTATCAATCTCATTCAACAGCTATATGAAGACGCCACGTGTTGAGTGATCCACAATGGAAAGCTCAGTGATGATGACTTTGAAGTGACGACAGGAGTAAGACAAAAATGCCTACTATAACCGATCATCTTCCTGATTGGGGTCGACTGGCGTGAACTGGATCATACAACAAACCGTGAGGAGTGAGAAGATGGGCTAGACGCTGGTTAGACCTCTGGATAGACTAATGAAAAGATCCTAGAAGATTTGGATTTCGTCAACGATGATGATTTATGTCTACTACCCTGCCACACAAACTCGATCTGCAGGTGAAAACTAACAAGTTGATAGAAGAGGCAAGGTGAGGTGAGGCAGCGAAAACGGGACTTCTAGTGAATGCAGAGAAGACGGAGGTGATGGAGATACCCAACCAACAACAGAGTGAACAACAAGAGGCACCAATCACCATTAACGAGAGAAACCTAAAAGAAGTAGTCTCCTTCACCTACCTATCCACATAGGCAGCATTATTTCAACTACAGGTGGTAGCGGCAAAGACGAGGATGTCAAAGGCAGCCAGTATCGGAAAGACAGCAACACACACCTTCCTCCATTAATCCACAATGATGATTGTGGAGATCTGCACTCAGCATAGAGCTTGAACAGGATCCGGATTTTCAACACCAACTTCAGTCAATTGAGTCAGTGCTTCCATATGGTGGTTGAGAGACTTGGCGGCGCGTCACGAAAAGCACTCCCAATAAACTACAGACATTCATCAACAGCTGCTACCTACGCCCTCTCACTTGATGCTGAACATCGATCAGATGGATGGCCAGAATAATACGAATAAGCAACAAGGAATTGTGGTTGGTGACAAACCAACGAAGCAAGAACCTATCATCTAACAGATATACAGAAGAAAGTGAAGATGGAATGAACTATGCACACACTGAGAAGGCTGATTGGGGACATCACGTACCACACCAGGTCAGGCCATCGAGTGGAATCCGAAGGGGAAATGACGAGTTAGGCATCCGAGGTGAGGGTGACATGGAGGAGATGATGTGAGGAAGAAATGAAAGCTTGTGGGCATTGGTGGTGCGAGGTTCAAAAGACTGTAGAGAAGAGAGTAGGATAGAGCCGTGCTAGTGAATCCCTATGTTCCACCAAGAACCTAAGGGAAAAATAATGGCAATAAAAGATTAAGCTAGTCATCATACTTCATAAAGTATTAAGCTTAATAACAATTTCCTGAACATATCTTTGATTCTATATCGAAGGGCATAACCTAACTACATGAAATAGCTAAAAGTTCATACTATTTGTAGCTGTTTAGTTGACCAATATTCGGAAAAACGAATAACTGCAAAGGCCACACTAAAAGCTAATGATATAACGAATTATGTTTCTCTATTTTATGGAAAAAATTATCTTTGTAATTGAAGTAAGACAACCTAATAGAATATTTCATTAGATTTGAAAGTGGTTTTTAGATTAACTTGTAAAGTGAAGCGCATACACTCAGTTAATATTCATTGTATAACCTGTATTTACAGATAAGGAGATTATCTGACCAGATACTGTCAGCAATAATAATCGATAATGGGTGAAGATTGAAGATGAAATGAAAATCCCAATCACAGCGACATTCGAATCAGCTACCACTAGATTTCCGGCAAGATGATTTACAATCACAAGTGGAGTTTTAACCGACTACCATATGAATTCGTGATGTGTTACTATAGATTGGTCACATTAACACTGGCTGTCCAGTTAGGACTTTTCTACCCAATCGACATCTAATTAAACTACAGAGGGGGAGCATCATATCAATTATCATTTGACTATTTGAGACATAGCCGTAGTTTGGTAAACTGGTATTTATACCGGGTAATGAGAATTCCTGACTGGGCAGCCAGTGTGAATATAATCAACCTATAGTAACACATCACGAATTCATATGGTAGTCGGTTAAAACTCCACTTGTGATCGAAATAAGAATTTGATCAATAGTCGTACCTCATAGCTTAGTTGGTAGAGTATCGTGCCAGAAACACAGTGGTCATTGGTTCGAATATAGCTGTGATACAAATTTTCATTTTAACTTAAATTATCACCCAATCATCTCAGATAGCCAAAAGATGATGATAATTTAACTTTGTTCCCCACCCTCCTACTGGAAGCATAAACATGAATAACTGGTTTACTCTGTGAAACACTCATCGTTTTCATTGATTGGGTTTTTGAAACAAGTTGAAATGGTAATCTTTATCGTGGAAGGATTCAGTTCATCGGTCTCCAAGCCACTGGCTAAGTGTTTCATCATCTGACCTATGAGATCTGAACGCTCTCCAGACTTCATTTCCAATTCAGTCACCTAGTGTATTCCTTATGTGCCAAGATCCCTTCTGGGTATTCACACTGGTTGCCAAGTCAGGACTTCATATGTCAATCCAAATTGAGCTGAATTAGAGAGGGACAGTACCATATAGATTATCAGTTTAACTATTTGAAATATCGATGGTTACTTCAGCAGTTTCTTGGGTGACCTTAAGAGCCACTCATCTGATAATTAAGTGTGGCAGCGTTCAATGAAATAGTTACCTTACATAAATAGTTGACCTTCAGAAATGCAAATATTACTCAATTTTATCTTTACAGACTTAAAGAGAAATTTTGTCAAGGAGAAAAAAAAGTCCCTCTGTTTCCAAATTTCTCTGTGTCAATCATTTGCTACTTGACCTTTGTAGCCTAAGAAACTGTAAACATTTGCATTGAATCACTTATGAACATTTCAGCTTTTATTTGACTACATATAGGAAATTGTTTTTGAATATTGACCAGTAAACAATTCTCTGTAACTATGTGCAATGGTAAATCAACAAGTTGCTTTGGTATTATTTTTTATCACAGTGAATAATTTCATCTGTTGTATAACACTTCAACCTCATTACAAATGTCTATCGAATGTGATATAACCTTGTTGTATATATTTATATAAGCGGACTCTTGAACACTCTTCAGGGTTACTCAACCTCTCGAAAATAGAAAGAAGAGGTAAGACGGTAAAAAGTTTATTGTCGATTCGAAGTAATGTTTAATATATGTGATTAATGGCCGTAATATTTTGCACAGGTTTCCGAGGATGATACTTAGCCAATCTGAAACCTACGCGCATGGTCATGTGACTATTCGTGATTGGTTGTGAAAGCTTTCAGGGAATCCTGGATATTTTTGAGGAATTTATAACAAAATGCTTTTCACAAGATCACAAATGTGGCTGTATTTTTAATGTTATTTATAAAATACCAGCTAGTATAATGACAAAAAACTGGTATACTTTCAGGAGTACTGAAAATATCAAATAAGCAAGTTAATTATTATGTCATTCTACTGAACACTTTTACTTCCTTTCTATTATTTCTGACCTAATTTTACCGAAAAATTCAACAATTTATCAAATGACCTTGAATAACCAATCAGAACGATTTCTTTTTCAAGGACATGAAAATTTTCATTGATATTAACGTTTTCAGTTAGCGATTCTTCTATTGAGAAACTGAGGCATATTTTTAAAGTATTCACAGGGAAAATATCGTGTATAACTATTTTTGAAGTGTACTTTTTCCTAGAATTTTTGTACAGATAAATACACTTCACTCTAAAAAGGTATAATCCAAACACCCAACTATTCTGATTTATTTTTGCAATTCAGTATATCTCTGATAGAGAGTTGTTGTAGTTTATTGAAAGACACATTTCTCGCTTAAAAAGTGAATAGCCATAATAGCCATAATTTGTCAGACTTGTATTGATACCGGATAAAAATCTGGTCAACAGTCGACTGAGCACAATGCTAGGAATCCAGTGGTTGCTGGTTTGAATTCTACTGTGACTCAAGTTTTCATTTCACCTTCAATCATCAACCAGTATGCATAATACAAGTCTACCAAACCACGACCATCTAAGATGGTTATTATTTCATAAAATGATGAGTTGTGATTGGTTATATCAGAAGCTGTTAGGATGACCTTTAAGTTTACTCTTACCTAGGGTTCAATACTGTCTACTTAGTGATGAACAGCTGTGTATTGTAAAGTCTTTATATAATAACATTTAGTTCTGATAAAATGTACTCTAGTTGAATGAACTATGATGGTTGCATGTGTTAAAATGTCAAGAAAATGAGGTATTCACCTGCTTAGTAAGCATACTTTCTGATAAGCTTTTAGTCAACTTATGGGACGATTTTGTTCTCATACGGGTCAATGATTAGAGATGAAATGGAACCCCACGACACCGCCGTTACCAACTCTATGCTCTACTAACTGGTTTATCAAGCCTAGATACTAACTAGATATTAGGCTCATTTCAATCATATATATGTACTCAACTAGAAAATCGTTGCATCATAAAACATTGGTCATTCTATGGGGTACCATTATGGATAAGATGTGAATAAACGAAATTATCTTGATCTCTGAAGAGTTCACAAAATTTCAAAGCATTTCAACTACTTTACTAGATGGTTTTTGCTTCATTTTCCTGTGAAACAGAAAACATTAAGTTCAACGTTTTTACACTTAATGTTTCAATAAAAATAAGCGGAAAAATTTAAATCTCGATCAAATGAAGATATTTGCCTAGTGGTAGTCAGCAGCAGAATCCAGCACAGATGTTTTGTTCTCTTTCAGACTCATCGAACGTATATGTTTGCATCCTCAAGTATACCTGTTTTCATAAGGGTTAGTTCTTGTGTCTTAGTCGAGAAAGCCTAAAGAACAGCATAACTTAGTGTGTTGTAGGTGTTTCCAGCTGACGAGTCCCAAGTAGAACGAAACACACTTCGTGAAGTCCACTGAGAAACACTACCAAGTAAATTACAACATATAATCAGGTAATATCTAGGGATCTAGATAGGAGACCATATAGCAACAAAGGGTGACCTCTTCGATCCAGTTTAACAAAGGGAGGGTGGTTGGTAACAATAATCAATAAATAATTATCTATTGTTAGCTGTGATTTCTAAACATAATTTTGAGTTATATCATGGTTTTCAAAGTGCGCTTCTCAAAAATCACCTCTGTATATTCATTAGTTTTGCCAACATAAAAATATTTAGTCCCAGGGAAAACTGGAATCGTTTTCTCATTATTTAACAAGAAAACTGTATATATTTTATCTGCCATACAATTCTACCCACTCTGTAGTTTATTTATCGTTGATTCGCTTTCATCCTTAACTTCTCGTGGACTGGTAAGGAAAATATGATAAAGCCAGAATAAATGTGAAAATTTTCTCTCTAAATTTATCGTTTACTCACTAAAGCCAAGTGGTAAGTAACATAGTACCGTAAGGTGTCCAATTCTTAAGGTATAAGTTGTGGCAACCTTTCTATACTCAACGTTATTGATATACGCGTGTACATCATGAATTGTCTTAATTAAGAAGTTCACGTTGATACGAACCATATTCAATGGTGTCATCCAACCTATGAAAAACACTGAACAAACACTTTATTAAAACAGATTTCCACCGGTGATATATTCATAGTGTTTACACAACTTACAGAGTTATAATATTCTCCATTTAACTATTGTAGATAGTCCTGATTTAGCAC
The DNA here is from genome assembly GCA_944470555.2 of Heterobilharzia americana. Taxonomy (NCBI): domain Eukaryota; kingdom Metazoa; phylum Platyhelminthes; class Trematoda; order Strigeidida; family Schistosomatidae; genus Heterobilharzia; species Heterobilharzia americana. Next base: position 59,113,171 of record OX104129.1, on the reverse strand, counting down.
ACTTGTTTCAATGATACTAGGTGATGACTGACCGATAGACTATCAGGTCGATAACCCAGAGACAGTTGACATCCAGGAGATGCAATGGAAACTGGCAATCTGTTTGAGATTCAGATCTATTAAGAAAGAGAAAGTCTATAACACAACTTTTAAGAGCTATCAATAGTGTAAATTCACCATCTACAAGTTTACTTGAGTGTCAGAATCATGAAATTCACACTTACAACCTCCTAGATTTCAGTTTTGGACACATGGAGACAATGAAATACCTATGATGTTATTTATAGTATACTTTCTGTTGAAGTGATTAATTTACATTTCAAGTAACCATGGGCACAGGGTTCTTTCAGGATATACTGAATGAAGTAGTGCAAAATATGACTCCCTATAGAAACACTAATACCCTAAACTACGTCAGTTGGCCAACGTATGAATATCATTATTACAAGGCTAGGCTGATCATCTGCAGGCTGGTGTTTCGACTCCTCTAACCACTCAGTTTTTAGAAGTAGTATTCATCATGGACTGATATCAGTTGGGGAAGCACTGAAAATCTGGGAGCACTGGACAGCTGTTTCGCCCTAATATGGGACTTCTCAGCAGCACACACCTACGACCCGGCTAGGGACTGAACTCAGGACCTTCAGGTTTCACGGCGAACGCCTTAACCATTCAGCCCCTGGGTCGGGTACCAGCTGTTCACAATTTCCAACTTCTCTCAATTCACAACAAGTGGATGCTAACTGAAGACCTTGGGTGACGGTCGTGCCCACTGAGAACATACCCAGTGGCTGAATGGTTAACGCGTTCGCCGTGAAACCTGAAGGTCCGGAGTCCGATCCTTAGCCGGGTTGTAGGTGCGTGCTACTGAAAAGTCCCATATTAGGACGAAACAGCTGTCCAGCGCTCCCAGGTTTCTAATGGTTCCTCAGCTGACATCAGTACATGATGAATACTACTTCTAAAATGAAAAAATCCCTATTCATCTGAAAAATACACTGAGTTTTTATTATTTCACCCTCAGTCATCACTTCATATCATCAAAACCAGTTTACCAAATCATGTCAAACTCAAATGGTATAGTATCATTAACTACGAAAAAATATGTTAGAAATGAGAGCGCTGAAACTGAATCTTTAAATTATACCACTAGATGATTCGATGAAAAAATAAATTACACACAATTCCCTCTGATCAACTAAGAAGATGTAAAAACGGTGAACACTCAGAAACTGATTGTTTTCATTAAGCTTCAGTCACCTAGTAATCAACACCAATACTGGCCAACTATCGAGTTGGACTAGTCACAATTTTTCTACTTATCTTGTCATCCAATGACTTAAGGTATATTCTTCAAAACTCTATCTATTCCTCCCACTATTTCAGGTTCAGTTTCACTGTCGATGTGTGTTTGCTAGTTCTAAGATATGACTGTGAAATATAAACATTCAATGTCGAGGATATGAGAAGACTTCAGGTGTTCGAACATCACTGCCTTCATAGCAACACCAGTGTGTTGTGAAATCATGATATCAGTAATGTTGAAGTGAGGAATAGAGTTTTAGTAAAAGTTAAGTCATTTGATAAGGTTCAAATAGGTTTGATTTGGAGAAGTTATTCTTTTGAAATCCTTCTGAATACCAAGCACTTTTCTCACTATAAGCCATACGAATATGACTAAAGATTACTTCTCTTACATTGATATTAAACCATATGGAAGTGTGGCTTAACGTTTAAACAGTTGATTTTCAACTGATGGGTCTCTAGTTCCAACCCCACTATACCTATGGAGGTCTAGACAGCCAGGTAGTATCATTAATAGCTATCCAACTATGGGTGGGATTTCTTGCCTATTGAACAAATGTGCACAAAGTTGCTGAATGGATTTCAATTTTAGGTGGGAAATCATTCACCTTCATCATTCAAATTATCATTCAGGTGATAAAGATAATAAGTGAATGAACAGGAAACTGCATGGAGCTATGAGAGGACAAATACAACAATTAAGATAATGGCGGCATTAAAATGAAGAAAGATGAGGGAAAAAATGGGAAGGGTGATATACTTGATCCTCATCTTCTTAAGAAAACAAAGTTTATCAAGGTGGGTGCAGTGTAAGAACAAACTACTTTTGTACACATAGATAAAGATGATTTCCATTTGAGCACACCTATCACAACTGCAAATCTAAGCATACGTCCTTCACTGTTTGTATACACAAGTTTGAAAACTGTTTGAACATTAATTTTGTGACCTGTTTCTATGATGTTTTTAACTACAGATGATGAAGAGGATCATCTCCCACCCGAATTTATCACGGTTTCACACTCCATTTGTTTTTGATGCCATTTAGGTGTATGTTCTCCAACCCTCCATTTTAGTCTATTTATTAGAAATATCACACAGTGAAACAGTAGCACTTACTGGATAACGTTTTGGACACACTTTATTGTCCGTATTCATATATGGATACATGGAAAATCCTACTACCCTTGTCATCACAGAGAAGGAGAGAAAACTAGGAATATAGAAAGTCTATCTCGAAGTTGTGGAGTTACCCGATATGAATATAGACAATAAATTGTGTCCGAAACGGATTATCCAGTAAATGCTACTGTTTCACTGTATAATATTTCTAATAAACAGACTAAAATGGAATTAAAATCGACCACAGTTCCCAAGTTTTACACTTATATTCTCCCACCCTCAACTACATGGCTCGAGTAATCCTCCCTACTGATGTAAATTGGCAAACACAATGTCATGTGACGTAATCGTAGATGCAGTGTTTAGGTTTTTGGTGAAGTATGTGTTTTGCTTCCTCCACAATGATAAGGTTATTTATTATTATTTATTTTCCCTCGAGTTCCCAGTGGAAAATAAGGATTCAGTAGCACGCCTCCTTTCCAGTCTCTTCTTTACAGTCTTTTGAACCTCGCACCACCAATGCCCACAAGCTTTCACTTACTCCTCACATCATCTCCTCCATGTCACCCTCACCTCGGATGCCTAACTCGTCATTTCCCCTTCGGATTCCACTCGATGGCCTGACCTGGTGTGGTACGTGATGTCCCCAATCAGCCTTCTCAGTGTGTGCATAGTTCATTCCATCTTCACTTTCTTCTGTATATCTGTTAGATGATAGGTTCTTGCTTCGTTGGTTTGTCACCAACCACAATTCCTTGTTGCTTATTCGTATTATTCTGGCCATCCATCTGATCGATGTTCAGCATCAAGTGAGAGGGCGTAGGTAGCAGCTGTTGATGAATGTCTGTAGTTTATTGGAAATCCCTTCCGTAACGCGCCAAGTCTCTGAACCATACAGAAGCACTGACTTGACTGACGTTGGTGCTGAAAATCCAGATCCTGTTCCACCTGCTGAGTGCAGAAGATCTCCACACTGGTTTCCGATTAATGAACCTCTGTCTTGCTTTTCCGATCGTGACTTGACATCCTCGTCTGTGCCTGTGCCGCCTGTAGTTGAAACAGTGCTTCCTAGATAGGTGAAGGAGGCTACTTCCTTTAAGTTTCTCCCGTTGGTAGTGATTGGTGCCTCTTTTTGTTCATGTTGTTGTTGGTTGGGTATCTTCATCACCTCTGTCTTCCCTACGTTCACTTGAAGTCCCGTTTTCGCTGCCTCACCTTGCCTCTTCTATCAACTTGTTAGTTTTCGCCTGTAGTTCTTCTAGTTTGTGCTGTATTAGACATAAATCATCGGCCAAATCGCAATCTTCTATGGTCTTTTCCACGGTCCAGCGTATCCTCCTCTTCTCGTTCCTCACTGTTTGTTGCATGATCAGGTCAACTACAATCAGGAATATCATGGGTGAAAGTAGGTGGTAGCCTTGTTTTACTCCTGTCTTCACTTCGAAGACAGCACTGAGCTTTCCATTGTGAATTACTTGCCATGTGGCGTCTTCATATAGTTGTTGAATGAGGCTGATAACGGTTTTCGGTATTTCGTAGTGTTGAGGCAGCTGCCTGCCAATTACTTGGTGGTCGACGCTGTCCAAGGCTTTTTCAAAGTCTACTAACTTCAACGGATATCCATTTTCCATATGTGTTTTGATCAGTAATTTGATATCTTCATCCATCCTATCTGATGTGCAGATACAATAGATCCTATTGAACAGGCATTTTACTAGATCTCGCTTATATTGAATCCGACAAAATCTGTGAAAATTCAGTAATTGCCCTGTCCATATCAACTTTCTGTAAACTCACAGTCTATTGAACCATAGTCTCGTCGTCTTAGGATTATGTCTAAGAATGGCAGATGATCATTATTCTCTTTCTCAGAAGTCACTGAGGTTTTACACCGAGTTCCAAACGAATACCTTCTTATATAGTGATAGAACAAAAGTATTGGTACAGAGACAAGACTTATTTATGGACAGCCAAACCATACTGACCATATAATAGATTATTGCTGTACCTTAGTTGTTATTCATCGATTTCAGGTTAGTATTCATCATGAACCGAGACCAGTTAGAGAATCACTAAAAACCTGAGAGCACTTGACAGCTGCTTCATTTTAGTATGAGACTTTTCAGCAGTGCGAACCCATGACCCCATCAGAGATCAAATCTAGGAATTTCGAGTCTCAAAGCTAGCAGGCTATCGTCCAGTTATTGGGTCGGGATTAAATGATACACAGTTTCCTAATTCTATCAATTTGCGATATTGTACGACCTCCATCATTGAGTATTGTTCTTACTTATGATTTCATTTACTTCATCGGTCACAACTCTTCATTAGAAGTTGAAGAAATCTCATCTTGAAGCTAATCATCACTGAGGAATTGACAATAATTCAAATTAGTGGTCTGAAGAGATAAAAACTGATTTCAAGTTGATATTCCTGATAGACTGGTGCGATCATGCGTATACACTACTGAGGTTTCTCATAATTCGCCAACTAATATCAGTCCATGATGTATACCATCCTGAAATCAATGAATTCTCATAGAAACAAAAAATATTCACTTTTTCAACTAGGAATGTTAAGTTCTTTAGCTAATTTTCCCTAAGTCAAAAAGAACAAACTGACAGCGACGGTCGGATAAATGTAAACAAGTCGTAGAAAATAATAACAATGAGGCTTTACGGACACATTAAGTAGTAAAGGAGTTTTCAATAGGCGATGTATACACCTTTCTTATATTTTCAGCTGATAGACAAGGTGAAAACAAACGTCAAACAGAGTTTTTTCGATGAAAACTTCTGAATTATTGTCAATATTGTCATTATTGCATCAAAAACTGCAACACTTTATTGAAATAATAATGATAGTGATGAATTGGAGCTTTATTATTCCACTAATTAACTTCAAGTTGTTATTCATCGAAGACTGACATCAGTTGGAGGAACAAAGGAAACCTGGGAGCACTGGACAGCCGTTTCGTTTTAGTATAGAACTCCTCAGCAGTGCGCACCCACGACCCCACTGGCAGGGATCGAACCCGCGACCTTCAGGTTCCGCGGCCAGTGCGTTACTATTGAGCCACTAATTAACGTTTGCTTTAAGTTATCAAGAAGCTTTCTATAAGTAGCAACAATAAGTTTGTTTTATCCTCTGATTAGTACTTTTACTTTCCCTTGTTGATATCGTCCCCATCTGTCTCTATCTTCTTTGATCCTACAATGTACCAAAACATTTTGTTGCTTCTTATCCTCTAGTGTCTCTACTGTAGCCAGACTCAACTTCTTTTGCTTCTTCTCCAATGTCTTTTAGTATGCTGCGCACCCTGCTGTAGTAAAACAGCTGCTTGTATTATCCCATCGTTAAATGGACCGAACTGATCGATCTCTATTGCCATATGGGCTTCTGCACGGATGTCTCAATATTGCCTGTGTTTCAAGTATATTTTTAAAGGTGGATAGTGGCTAGCGGCGGGACCCAAGACACGCGTTTGGTTCCATTTGGGAAACGTCAGGTGCATATATCTGTCAGAGCCAGTGAGCGATGTTGTTCCCATTCGGACTTTAACTCGGGATTGGTCGCTCTAAACGCTAGGGCGTTATCCACTAGACCACTAGACTATCCGTCATTAAAAATATAATTCAAACACAGGGAATATCGGGGCATTCATACAGAAGCCCATATACCAATAGAGACCTGTCAGTTCAGTCCGCTCAATGACGGGATAATACAAGTAATGACACTAAGGCTACACCTGTCGCACAAGAAGTGGCTATCTTGACTTGGTGGTCTAGTGGATAACGCCTTGGAGTTTGAAGGAATCGCCCCAGAGTTCGAGTCTTGATGGCGAACAACATCGCTCACTAGCAGACAGATATATACAACTAACGAGTCCCCGAATGGGACGAAACGTGCGTCGTGGATTCCACTGCTAGCCACCATCTGTCACTAAAAACTATTGAAAAAATCACTTACGCTCCTGTATTTTATGAATAGCTCGCTATCCAGCTGAGATACTGACACCTGATTGGTTGTTTCAGCAGTTGCTAGGGTAATATTTAAAATCACTTCCTTTTATGATTATAAATAACACAATTCCTATGTTATTACCGCCCCCCTACTATCATAATAATGATGCTATTATTGCTTTCTTATATTTCAAAAAACCTCGCCTGGTTAACTAGTTCACTAGTTACTAGCCGGTCCTAAGCCCCCGTAAAGAGGGAAGCTTGGGCATAGGGATAGCAACCCTACCCCGTAAAACAAATCTAACGACTAAACAAACTTCAAAGCACAAACAAAATATAAAAAAATGAAAACAAACTTATTCTTGTTACTTATATTATCTCATTCTTGATTAAACCAAATTCAGTTGGTCCTGTGTGGATGCCTTAATCTCGCCTGGTTAACTAGTTCAGCAAGATTCAACTCAAAAGGAAGAAAGGTCACAATCATACAATGTTATGCACCTACAAATAATGCAGAGCAAGAGAAAAAGGAGGATTTCTACAGACAACTTCAATCAACACTGGACAAGACACCACTCCAGTTGGCGATATCAAAATTCTGATGGGCGACATGAATGCCAAACTGGGAGGGGACAACACAGGAAGAGAACTAACCATGGGTCAAGAGGCGCTAGGTGAGGTGATGGACGAGAATGGAGAATTGTTTGCAGAATTCTGTGCATTCAACGATTTGGTGATTGGAGGCAGTGTGTTCAGGCACAAGGATATCCACAAAGCGACATGGATTTCACCAGACACTAGATGGACACACTAAAAATCAAATCGACTTTATCTCAATGTGAAGAAAGTGGAGACGCAGTCTACTTGACACAAGGTGAAGAAGTGGAGCAGATGTAGGTTCAGACCACTATCTAGTGCAAGCAACCTATTTTCCAAATCAAGTTAAAAGCCTTCAACGAAGCTGGTGATAGACCTCAATTCAAGTACAACACTCGGAAACTGAAGGATGAAACTACAAAGGAGATCTTCACGGCAGCCAGCCATCAAGACAAAATGGGAGACATCGAGAGACATCCCTGAAGAAACCTGTGTGGAAGAACACTGGAAGTCTTTGAAAGCTATGTGGAAAGAAACCTGCACAACAGTATTAGGAAGGAAGAAGGTGGAAGACAAGGAATGGATCTCAATGGATACCTGGAAGCTGATAGATGAGGGAGAGGAGGATGGTGAAGCAGAAGATAAACCAGTGCAAGGATGCTCAACGACAAGAGGAACTGAGCACAATGTATAAAACACTGAACAAAGAAGTAAAGAAGAGTGTGTGCGGAAAGACAAAAGACACTTCTACGAAACACTGGCAAGTGAAGCAGAACAGGCTGCAGCCTCGTGAGAGAGACTTGACGACATTGTATCAAATAACCAGGTTGCTATCAGGGAAGAGATCAATACAGATGAAACCAATAAAAGATGATGACGGAAATTTAATTACGAAAGAAGAGAAACAGAGGAAACAATGGGCTGGCTGACCACTTCAAAAAGCTCTTGAATCGACCACCACCTACACTTCGTCCAGAAATACCACCTGCAGCCGCTGAATTACAAGTGAACATAAATCCTCCAATAAAAATGGAAGTCCTGAACGCCATAAAGCTACTGAAATGTGGGAAAGCAGCAGGACCAGATGGAATACCGCCAGAAGCACTGAGAACAGATGCAGAGACAACAGCAGACATGCTCACACCACACGACTATTGCAGAAGGTGTGGAGTGAAGAGAAGGTACCTGCCTATTGACTGGAAGAATGGTTACCTTGTGAAACTGCCGAAGAAGGGAGACCTCAGTGTTTGCAAGAACTGGCGCGGAATCACTCTCCTGTCCACCCAAGGCAAGCAAAATATTAAGCCGCATCATCTTGGAGAGGCTCAAAGATGCACTGGATCCAAAACTACGACCGGAACAGGCTGGCAGGCTTCAGGAAGTACAAATCATGTGCAGACCAAATTGCAACACTACGCTATGCATAATCATAGAACAGAGTATAGAATGGCAGTCAACTCTCTACCCCAGCTTTATCGACTTTGAGAAGGCCTTTGACAGCGTCGATCGAGAGTTAATCTGGAAACTGCTTCATTACTACGGAGTACCACATACATTTATCCGCCTCATTCAACAACTATATGAAGACGCCACATGCCAAGTAATTCATAATGGAAAGCTCAGTGATGATTTTGAAATGAAGACAGGAGTGAAACAAGGTTGCCTACTATACCCCATGATATTCCTGATTGTGGTCAACTGGACTGGATCATGCAGCAAACAGTAGGCAGCGAGAAGAGGGGGATACGCTGGCTGGACTGCGGAAAAGAACCTAGAAGACTTGGATTTCGCCGATGACTTGTGTCTGATGTCACATAAACTTGAAGATCTGCAGGCAAAAACTAACAAGTTGGTAGAAGTGGCGGCGAAGACGGGACTTCAGGTGAATATAGAGAAGACAGAGGTGATGAAGATACCGCACCACCACCATCAACAACAACAACAAACTCCAATCACCATCAACGGGAGAAACTTAAAGGAAGTAGCCTCCTTCACCTATCTAGGAAGCACTGTTTCAACTACAGGAGGCACAGGCACAGATGAGGATGTCAAAGTCAGAATCGGAAAAGCAAGACAGGCCTTCATTAGCCTGAAATCAGTGTGGAGATCTTCTGTACTGCACTCATCATGTGGAACAAGATGCGGATTTTCAACACCAACTTCAGTCAAGTCAGTGCTTCTTTATGGTTCAGAGACTTGGGGCGTCAAGAAAGCGATTTCCAATGAACTACAGACATTCATCAACAACTGCCTACGCTGGCTCGTTACTGAAGATCAGATGGCCAGAAAGAATAAGCAACAAGGAACTCTGGGAACGAACCAACCAAGAAGCTATCACGCAACAAATATGCAGGAAGAAGTGGAGATGGATTGGCCATGCACTGAGAAGGCCGACTGGTGATATCACGCGTCAGGCCAGGTACTCGAGTGGAATCCCCATGGGAAGCGACGAGTTGGGTGTCCGAGGTGAGGGTGACATGGAGGAGATCGTGTGAGGAGGAAATGAGAGGTTGTGGGCTGTCGTGGAACCAGGTTCAAAAGATCTCAGAGAACAGAGTTCACTGGAGACGTGCTACTGAAGCCCTATGTTCCATTAGGAACCCAAGGGACTAATAATAATAATAATAATAATAATAATAATAATAATAATATTTAAAAAAAGACAACATTAAACAAATTGAAACACGAATGAAGATACACTGAAATGAAAACCTAGGCTACAGCAAGATATAAAGCGACCACCTCTCCAGGTTATTGACCCGATGCTCTTCCAACTGTAGACAGACAACAGTTTGACTATCTGAGATAGTCGTATTATAGCTCAGTTAGGGTGGCACCGAAGTCGGAAACTCATAGATCTCTGGTTCAAGTCCGTTTTATCATCATTCAGTATCATTAATATGAGCCTGTCAAATCATAGTTATTACAGATAACCAATTTATTAGTTTCTAATCAAATTTTTGTACAAATCAGATGAGTTGAAATTAAAGGCGAAAACAAGATGTAAAAATAAATCCAAAAAAATATATATCTTCAACGACAAAATGAAAATCGAAAACTTATGGTAGACATTCAAGGTAGAATATTCAAGTTTGCCAAGTGTGTAATTTGCTGTTTTTTATGTCTATCCAACGCCTTACACCTCTGACTTCAGATATGCATATAATGACTTATCAAAAAAGGAAGCGAAATATCCACACTTCGAGTAATGAAAATTTAGTTTGTCAGAGTTAAAATATTCCTTTCTTGTATTAAAATCACTTCAGTTTTGTCGCAGTTTTTTAAACAGTAGATCTTATGTGCTATATACAATTCGCCTTTTGTTATTTCATAAAAAATTTTTCTCACTAGGCAGGCAATGAAGATAAACGATAGGTTGAATAAGTTTTTATTTAGTTCCTACTGAAAGTGGTATTTTCATAAGGTGTTTGTCTTTTTGTTCAGTCTAACAGTTGACGATTATTTTAAATACATCCACGTAAACAATTTTGGAAACTCTAGATTTTCTTCGAAGTGCTACTCTCTTGAATATATATAACCTTTCATATTAATGTGGTTTAAGGTTAACCAAGATTTCCTTTTTATTTTAATATAGTATTCATCACATATTGACATTCCCTGTAGAAGCAGTAGAAACTTTGGAGCACTGGATAGCTGTTTCGTTCTAGTATATGACCTTCAGGTTTCAAGGCGGATGTGTTAACCATTCAGTCACCGGGTCAAAGTTCAATGTCCTACAGTTTCCTACTTCTTTCAATTTGTGATATAGCTCAACTATCCACCAAGATTTTCAATTGGTATCCACTTCACTTCCGACGAGTTGACCCGATAAATCACACCTGTTTATTAAGATTTTGAGATATCCATGCAACAGTGCACATCCACAACACCAACAGAGGTTGAATCCATGGTCCCCAGGTTTCACAGTAAATATGTTTTCACTGGCCCACTGGTTCCTTGGTTTCTGTCATCGTAAAAAGATATTCTACAATTATGATTTAATTTCCCTGGTCACGGTTTCCAGTAGGATCCAGGATTTCCTTTTCAGCAAGGATAAAACTACCCAATGAAATGTAGCTACATTCATCTGATGATTTATATATATAGGGTGTATTGTATATTTGAGATTCCCCTTCTAGACGCTAACAAGTAAATCATCTCAATATGCAAGTTTAAGTAATATTGAGGCGTTCGTTCAGGCAGCTATGAGGTGCGTAGAAGAACATTTATCCAACCAGAAATTAGAAGTATTGCTAAGTTGAATGATTTCAAGATGAGATCGATATTTAAAGGGCTAACTTAATGAGAATTTGATATAATTTCTGTCACCCACTATCAATGTACATTTCCAATCAAATTGACTCCATGAAATAAATATTTGTCAATGTTCAATAAAGCTTCTTTGTTTATTTAACTGAAAGTAAGTTAAGCTGATTTGAAAATGAATTGACTTGATGTTTTTAATGATGTATAGTTTGTCATTAAAGGTAGAAAATATGAGAAGACTTCAGATGTTTGACCATCATCGCCTTTGTAGCATAGGTCATGTATCATGGTGTCACTATTTGGCTAACAGAGAAGTGAAATGCAGAGTTGTAAAGAAGAGAGGTAAGTCAGTTAATGAGGTTGTATATCCTCATTGATTGAGATGGTTGTGTCATGTGTCACACATGCCTAGTCACCGTTCGCCTCATCGCACAGTATTAAGTGAATTAAGTTCAGGTTGGTAAAGACTCTTGGTGGTCAGACTAAAATATGGGCATTAATATATGAAGACTCTGAAATAGTGGGGAATATTTGTAGCTCAGGTGGATGGTCTTGGTTGTATTGTGTTCTCTGAGTTAGGTTGTTTAATAGTGAAGCTTTGATCGTCTTTCTAAACGACCCGTCAATATCTCTCCGTGAGTGATTTAGTAGCCTGTCTTGACAAAGTGGTCTGTGATTGGTTGTTTCCTCTGATTATTGTGTCATTGACGGTATAGATTTTCCCGTTAGCTATCCCTCTGCTTGACCTCTGACCTTTCTGTCGTTTGTCATTTTTTTTATTGGTTGGTAGATTGAGTCTATGTCTATACATCTGTTGATTGCTGGCTGACCTGAATGCCAAGCTTCTACGAATTCTCTGATATTCTTTGTGTGAGTGATGAAATGTCATGACGTTTAAAAGCCAATTATTGACAGCTCACTCCTATACTGAAGTTAGTGCTGATGATGTCGTCTAGAAAGGCGATGAATGCTTCACAATTAAACAACCCAGGTCAGAGAACACAATACAACCAAGACATGAAGACTTTGATTGTACATTACAGCCATGTTGGGAGGTGTAGACTTCCTGATAGGAGTCAACGAGACGACAAAATTATTGATTGGAGACTGTATATGATATGGCAGAGAATCAGTGTCAGTGGCACAGATTTATCCACACATTATCTAAATAAAACTCGATATAGTGAATTCAGCATCTTCTCATCCCTCTTTCCTCTCTTTCACTACTTCTCATTGATTTTCACTGGTGATAAGATGGACAGCTATGAAGTAATGTATGATGATGATGGCATATTGCCCTTCAAGTCCCTCTCATACACTGGTATTACTAATCACAGTTTGGACTTGAAAATATTCCATGATAGAGATGAATAGCAGATTCAGCTGACATTCACTGATGTTGAGTTATTCTTCAAAGTTCTCAATGTAATTCTTCAGTCATTCGAATGAAGAAAGAACATTCTCTTCAACAGTTCCTGAAGTTACATGTCCACTTTGTATAGTTTTAAGTCAATAATATTCAAGTAAAGTTTTTTAATAGTTTGTGAATAGTATCTTTTCATTGGTCTATTTGAACCTAACTTAGATTAACACAATTCCCCATTGAATATACACATCAAATTCTTCCCTTCCAATTTGTTTTAATCATTCAATTATGCCCTCTAAACATATCCTGCACTGTGATATATTTTTCAAAATATTTTCAATTAACCATTTCACTAGTTAATATTAAAATGAAGAAAAAAAAATGTCCAGTTCGATGGAAATAAACCTTCCAATGTGTAAAACTACTTTATATTGATATTCTACAGATAATTAGCTTAAATTGCTGGTTTATTTACTCGTTGAATGAATCATCACCATTAATATAACCCTCACTTTTCTGTTCATTCTCTATTCTAGATGCTAATCGAACACTAACTGGCTGAATCATATTACCACGTTTGATGCTGTTATCATTAACATGTCATTCAGATAGAATAGTACTTTCATTTGAAAATAGTCTTCTAAGAGTGTCTTTGTTGAAATACATTACATTGTTGAGAATTCCATATTATATCATGTATCTTATTTGGAATAAGACGATTATTATTATTGTCATCATTTTTATTAGAGTTTGAGGGAATTCTGTTCACAAAAGTCAAGTATAGATGTTAATATCAGAACCAGTTATTACTAGAATTCATTTCAGAATAATTGATTATTGGATTCTCAATGGGAGCAACGTCATTCACTGAGTTGTAGGTACGTCCAGCTGATGAGTCCCAAATAGGACGAAACGCGTGTTCTGGATTTTTCTGTTTGCAACAACCAAGCAAATTACCTCAATTAACATTCAGGTAATATCGAGGCATCTGCATAGCAGCCTGTATGACAATAGAGGTGGAACGATTCGATCCAATAAAAACAACGGAGAATTACAAGTATCTCAATAAATAGTAATAACTACTATCCGTTGTACAAGAAGTGGCTATCGTGTCTCCGTGGCATGGTGGATATCACCTTGGTGTTTAAAGCGATGAGTACGAGGTTCAGGTCTCAGTGGGAACAACGACTGGGATGCAGATACACTCAGCTGACGAGTCCCAAATAGGACGAAGTGCACATCCTGGATTCTTCTGCTAATCACAACTAAACAAATTGTCTAGTTGTTGGATAGTTGCATAAGGTGTGAAGATCCTGAATTCTTTCTGTGATAGGGTCATGGATGCTTACTGGTAAGAAATAGCTGTTGATTCCTCCTAGGTTTTCACTGACTCTGCAATTGATTTCAATCCGTCACCAATACCACCCTGAAGTAAATAAAATCTCCATAAAACTCAATGTTGATCATATCAAGGATTATTCGGCTTGCGTAACAGTCAACATATTATGAAAATGAATAAGATAAACTTCAGCGCTGAGAGTTATACTTACAAAGCCAATTATGAGTAAGTAGAAGGACATTTGGAATATGATCGAGTTTCAGTGTAGAAACGGATTAACAAAGGTTGTTTGATAAAAACAATAGGAGAGTGTGGATGAACATAGGATACGTTAATTAACTGTAAATTGATTATGGTGGGTGATGAACCAGCGACAGTCGGATTTCTAGCCCGATGCTTTACCAATTGAGCTACGAAGTTTGACTACTGACCACATTCTTATTTCATCTTCAATCACAAGTGGGGTTTTGCCCGATTACCATGTGAATTCGTTATGCGTTACTACCACTTAACCATATTCAAACTGACTGTTCAGTTAGGAATTTCTATCCAAATCCAAATTTAACTGATTTAGAAAAGGGCAAAATCTTTGTTTGATTGAACTGATATAAAAATCTGGTCAATAGTTGAATCTTATCACTCAGTTTGTAGAGTATCGAAGCGGAAACCTGTAAGTCATTGGTTCGTTTATTCGACCACGATTGAAATTTTCACTTTAGCTTCAGTCATCATTCAGTATGAATACTAGTCTACTAAATCATGGTTATCTCCGAATTTCTTTCAGTTCAACAGAAAAATTTGCAGAAATTTTTATTACTTATTACCTATTTTTCTTGTAAACAAAACAATAACAATTTTATTATTTTTTTCGAAGGAAATATTTTTGTTGGACAGTTGACATTTTTGTAAAAATGTTACAGTTATTTCCCTGTCAGTCAACAGCATGTGAACTTGTCACATGCTTAGAAGAAAGAAAGGAAGAATAAGAGAGAGAGAAAGAAAGAAAGATTCCCTCCAGACAACTGAATATCATTGGTATTGAAAATTTAGACAAATCAAAGTTTTAATTAAATGCTAAGCATAAGTAAACAAATTTTTATGAAAAATCTTTTCTCTATATGATGTTAACCTTGAATGTTGGAAGAAGCTAAATGTCATCATGTGAGGAGTGAGAAGATGGGTATACACTGGCTGGACCGATGAAAAGAGCCTAGAAGATTTAGATTTCGTCAACGAAGATGATTTATGTCCAGTGTCTAATCACACAAACTTGAAGATCTACAGATCTCGAAAACTAACAAGTTGATAGAAGAGGCGAGGTGAGGCAACGAAAATGGAACTTCAAGTGAATATAGAGAAGCCAGAGGTGATGAAAATACTCGACCAACACCACCACCACCAACAAGAAGCTTCAGTCATCATCATAGGGAGATACCTAAAAGAAGTAGTCTCTTTAGCCTACCCACCTACTTACCTACCTACTTAGGTAGCATTGTTTTAACTACAGGTGGCGGCGGCACAGACGAGGATATCAAAGGCAGCCAGGATCGGGAAGACAGTAAGACTGACCTTCCTTCACTAATCTGAAGTAATCAGTGTGGAGATCTACTGCACTGCACTCAGTATAAAGCGTGAACAACATCCAGATTTTCAACACCAATGTCAAGTCAATACTTCTATGTGATGGCTGAGAGACTTGGCGGCGTGTCACGAAAAACACTTCCAACAAACTACAAACACTCATCAACAGCTGCTACCTACACCTACGCTCACTCGATACTGAACATCGATCAGATGGATGGCCAGAATAATAAGAATAAGCAGCAAGGAACTCTGGCTGGCAACGAATCAACCAAGAATTTATCACCTGCCAGACCAGGTCAGGTCGTCTAGTGGAACCAGCATGAGAAACGACGAGTTGGGAGTCCGAGGTGAGGGTGACATGGAGGAGATGATGTGAGGAAGAAACGAAAGGTTGTGGGCAGTAGTGGAGCCAGGTTTTGAAGACTGTAGAGAAGAGAGTGTGATGGAGGCGTGCTAGTGAATCCCTATGTTCCACTAGGAACCTAAGGGAAAAATAGATAATCATAATAATAAATGTCATCCTCAGTTGTTATAAAGTTCTATATGACATCGCCTATATTCTGTTTTCTCTATCGGTATATTTTTTGAAGTGCAATCTTCAATCTTAAATCCCTTAAGCCTCATTTAACTCATTTTGATTTGTAAACTACATTCACCTACAAAGTAAAAGTGCAGTCGATAACTTGTACATGAGTAAACGGTATGAAACACTATTTGATGGTAAATGATATTTTAAGAACTATACAAATATGTTTAGTAATGATGGGCAGTGGCTAGCAGTGGAATCCAGGATGATCAATTCAGTCCAATCAACGACGGTGTAATACAAGCAATAACACTAAACTATACAAATAGATAAAATATTCGTACAGAATACAGAAACTACGCACAGAACGCTATGTCTTATAACAATCACGGTTGCACATGGCGATGATTTTTAGCCTCATCCTTAAATGCCTTCTAAAGTAGATACCTACAAGTGGTTTAGTTACTGTAATACCTTATCACTTCAAGACTAAAATGGAATAAATCCTTACTGAACAATGATACTGTTTCCTACATGATGAAATTCCCACTCGGTTTAGTCGTGTTTATGTACTGTAGACAAACGAATCCAGTTAAGATTTATTAAACAGAACGAGTTATTTTGCAAGCATTTTACTTGTGGGCGGCTAGTAATGCAAGCTAGGATTGGTGTTTCGTCCTGTTTGAGACTCGTTAGCTGCATGAAACTGCAGTAGAACTCAAACCTAGCAACTATCATTTGTAATAGCATCCACCTCTTGTGCAATGGGTACCATTTTTTTGTTGCTGATTGAGATTTTTTAAATTCCCTGTTGATTAGTGTACTTAATCAAACTAATTGGTCTCTGCTGGTAAGTACGTCTCATTGGGAATGACATGACTGACTAAAATCCAGGTATATTCAGTTGACGAATCTCACACAGAACAAAACTCCATGTCCTCGACTCTACTTCCAAGCATACGTGTACTGGTTGATTACTTTCTTACTTCAATGGGTTAGTGGAAACCACTTCAGCATTTAAAGCTATCCATATAGAGTTCGACTCTCAGTGGGAATAGCATCATTTATTGCTGTGCAGGCATATCCAGCTGACGAGTTACAAATAGGACGAAATGCTTGGGGATTGAAGTGACATAAACATCTGGTGAGCAGTCGGGCTTCGCCGCTTGGTTACTAGAGCACCTGGTCGAAAATGCAGTGGTCGCTGGTTCGGATGTAGCCACGATCCAAATTTTCATTTCACCTTCAATCATGACCCAGTTTCAGTAAGAGACATTCACCTCTCCCATTGATTGAATTGTTAAACCTGTGTTTGCGGATAGCTTCCTATGCGCATGCCCCGATACTACCTGAATATTCACAATAATGTAGTCCAATCAGTGTCAAGCAGCAGAATCCAGGACTTGCGTTTCATACTCTTTAGTGGGACTCGTCGGCTAGATTGAGTGAGTGATATTTTCCCCATTGAAACTCGAACCTAGGTCGATTTGCTTCAAACATCACATATTTCAGCTCAGTGTAGCGCCAGGAAATTATAAGTTATGCCCATTGCAAAACAGGTGGCTATCATTACTCTAGAGGCCGAAACGATGATTGTGGGGTTTGAGTCTCAGTGAGAACTCCCTTGCTCACGAGAGTGCCGGTACATGCAACTGACGAGCCATGAATGAGAAGAAACACACATTCTGGATCCCACTACTAGTCAGTAAGTCAACTACAATTTAAACGGTAGTTCATTTACTATAACTCTATTATTTGCTTTAATATGTACCATATTCTTTCATTCATTTGTAAACTTGCTTAGTTCATCCTGTTGATCAATACTTTTCAATATATCCATACGAGGAGCTGATTATCCCTGTTATTTGTAGACCTTTAAAAGTGTATCCAGGATCAGCGCAGCTTTAAAAATGCAATCCATTTCTCTACATGTCAATGTTGAAAAAATCGAAATGGACTCGGTAACCATGAGAGCACTCATCTAGTTGACAAAGACTTGTACGTATTTTCTGAGGGCAGACCGAGTCAGACAAGAGGATAGATACTCAGTGATGGCATTGGATGAAAGTTGCGGTATACTTCGAACTGACAGAAATAGGAAACGCTGGGCAGTTGGATACTTATCAAGTGACTCAATGCTAAAATGGTAACCGTGGAACTTGAAGGTTCTGAGTTCGATCCCCGACGGGGTCATGCTCCGGTACTTCTCATTTGTCCCACACAAGAACGAAACAGATGCTTCCAAGTCTTCAATGACTCTTCAACAGATTTTATCAATTGACGAATAACAATTTGATACTTATGGTTTCTGGCATTATCACCTGTGATGCCTTCTTGCTTTCTCAAATTTCAGACGTAAGGCTAACGACAATCAAAATAGGAATGAACTTTACGGGCACAGAAGTCTCAGGAATTACAACGACCGCTACTACATGGGTTTTCCTGAAATCTGGTAAATATATGAAAACCAGGGAATAAAGAATCCCTTCGAATACCTTTTCAGATATATGCAAATTCCTCAGACTAATGAATCCGTTATTCGAGGATACAATATATATCGGCATCGATCTAATACTCTTACGTTTTATATTGTCACTTCTAATAAGACAGTGAATTAACCTTTTATACTGGATGATGATTGAAGGTGAGATGAAAATTTGAACGACGGCCACATTTGAACCAGTGAACATCGGTTAACGGCCCGGTGTTCTACCAACTGAGCTACTGGGTTCGACTGCTTACTGGATTTTTAATTTACTCCAATCACAAGTGGGGTCTTGACTGATTACTATGTGAATTCGCGATGCGTCACTACCACTTGATCTTGTTTACACTGTCTGTCTAGTCAAGACTTCTCATCCGAATCAAACTGAATTACAGAGGGGGAGGATCGTATTGATTATCATTTGACTATCTGAGACGGAGGTATAGTTCGGCAGACTAGTATTTATACTGGGTGATGATTGAAGGTGAGATGAAAATTTGGATCGCGTCCTGATTCGAACTAGCGATCACTGTCGCCTTTAGTTTCCAGTTGGAATTTAATTCTCATCTCAAGTGTTTTCGAGAATCAGTGAGAAAAAACTGCTTACAGGAAATAAGAAACCAAATTTGGAGCTTTTTTTCCCATTTTATGTTATCATGCTTTTTATCATCAATATCACCATCTTAGATAGAACAAACACTTGAGATATAATGATATTGTACAACTAAAGTATGTATATAATCTCTTGAAATAAGCTTGATCAAAGTATTTTCGTGGTTTATTACACTGGTAAAATTTCATTTCTGTGCATATCATGTCATACAGTGTGAAATAGGAGAGTAGTTGATAGAGAAAATGTCAGTTTTTCGATTATTTGGTTGTTCTATGTAGTTGTAGTTTGCCAGGCTACTACTACTTCTGCTACAAGGTTGGAAACATGGAAACATGCTGCAGTAGTGTTCAAACTAGTAGACTACGTGTTACCGACCCATCACTCTACTACCTCATCTGTGGAATTTAGCTAATGTTCAGGTCTTATCTTCACGTCAGTTATCAGGAGTTTCGATAGGTTGTCGTCTGATTGCATAAAAAGTAACTGTCCATTCATCATTTTAACACTGGTTGACAAAACAGAACTGCTCATCCCAATTCAAATCGATAATGAACTAATGAACTTGTTGAAAATCCTGATAAAAGTGGATACTCATTGAAATTCAAAGAACAAAATTCAATGCTAAAGGGAATGATGAAATGCTTACATATTACTGCGTAGAAGATTTCACTACTAAATCTCAAATCCAAAGAGGATCATGTTATTGATTTCCGTAGGAAGAGACTATCAACATCCATGAACGAAACGATTTTGCTGTCAATCTCCAGACCATATTCTTCTATTAGAAACTGATTTGTGAAAGCATAACGGAAAAGCTGGAGCATTGAGCCACACCAGTGTATCTGTGTGTTAGTTTATTTGCTTCTATAGAGTCTAGTTCATTGGTCTTACCATGCGTCAGCTTGTGAAGTGCGCTTGCGAACACTACGCAAATTGACTGACATATACAGAACGGATATATAGTTTCAACAATATAACAGAACACTTGGTTTTTGTTGACTAGTCCTTCAAAATTTTGTATGAAGTGAGATCAAGTCACTTCAAAGGATTACGATTAAGACATAACTGAAATATTAGCATCGTTATACGCTCAAGAGAAGTATGTACAGCTATCGTAGGAGATGGATCCCTCTTATAATGTAATCATATCTTATTTTGTAATCATTCTGTTTATTAATCCCAAATAAAACCCCCAGTAGATGTTACGTAACTTCCCCATGCTATTCAGTTTATTTTAACCTTTAACTGAAAATTACTCTGGCACGTGATATCTTTTCGACTATATATTTACAAGTATGTGGCTAAGCGAATGAATTCATAGAAGGGTAAGATTTTCATTCCCCGGCAAGGATCTTCTCTGTAGTCTTATGGTTAGATGGGTTTGTTTCGATATTTGAAGAAGAAATTACAATGAACTGTGCATCTTACAACTACATAACCGTCTTTTAGAGCCCTCAGTGATTGAATTCACGTTAAAATTTAGTTATTAACCAAGTTTTTCAGCTCATCTGACACAATGATAGACAGGTAGTTGAATGTCTACTGGTTCACTTACTCACACGACCCAATTTCACCTGCAAACAACAGTCAATTTACTTTTGTATATGCTAATAATGTTTCAATTACACTTTGTTGTCTAACATGAATTTTTCTTCAAAACTTGATCATAAGCATATTTATGAATAACTATGCAAAGAATAAGTAGATTTCAATAATTTAGTCGAAAGGAAACCATGTTTTACCTTTGTGGTGAAAACTACTCATAAGAGTGTATATAAGTAGTATTCATATCAAGGTTGAAAATAATAATGATCGATTAGTGGCAAATTCGACTAAAAGAACCGAAGAACTAGGCGGAATGATATACAGAAGAAGAAATAATCTCAAAATGAATATTTTATTATTAGGTGTAGTAATTTTGCCATTATTAGTTGCATTTGTTATCCAACTATTATTTATCCGAATTGTATTGCCATGGAAATATTCCAAAGACAATATTCCTGTGGTATGAACTGACTAACATTCATATCCCTAAGGACACATAAAGTTATCCTTTATTCTTGACAGATGGCTTTAAGCCTTACTATCCACTATTTTTTGTAATGATGCAGATGGGTTATAGCCTATACCACAAAAAGTAATATTTTCAACAGAAATATCAAAAGGGTAACAGATTGAATGAATATTTTAGCTTTAATTAGTCTGAAAGGATAATCACAGAACTTAAACAATACACGACTGGTCCTTGTTGAATAATCAAGTATAAGATATTTGGTGAATGCGAGATTAGTTCAACTTGGAGGTTTTGTGGGAATTTTTACTGATTCATCACAGACTGACATCAGTTAGAGAACCATTGAATAGATATCTTCAGTAATACACACCTATAACTTCGTCAGAGGTCGAATACAGCAGCTTCAAATTCTACGACCGGGATGTTACCACTGATCCACTGGGTGAGGATCCAATGGTCCACAGTATCCGAATTCTGTCATTTTTTGGATATAGTGCGGCCTTCATCCAATCCCATCTTTGAGGGTTTATTCTCACATCTTATCTCATAGTCAGTAGAACAAGTGAATACTTGTGATTTCTGGTTGAATAAATGTTCCTTTGCTCACATCATGACTGCCTGAATGGACACCTCAGTATTGCTGAAACTTGCATTTTGATATGATTCGAGGTACAGTTTGAGGTATATATTCTGTGGAAGATTTTGGTAACTGAAGTAAGCTTCAAGCAAGTCACCGTTAAAATAGCTCAGTGATCCCATTAGTCCTACTTCATTGAAAGCTAAGGAGAGACTTAACTAGTGAATTGTAAATAGTATATGTGGTGAGTTCAATGTTCAATAGTGTCCAGGTTCCAGGCCAGTCTTATATTCCAAGAGGATTGCTTTATGCATCACCTAATCAGTGTCAGCAAAACAATAGGCTATTAAGATTTTTTCACAAAATAACTAAAGCGAAAAAACAACATTAAGATGCATGAAATTTATTTACCTACCAACCTACCTTCCTTTTCTTTTGTTTTGTTGTTGTAATCGGTACATTCCGTGTTATATCTCTGACTTGCCACACCTTCAAGTGAAATATCATTGTTATTATTATTTGATTCACATAAAAATAAATGAAAGGAGCTAAACAAAACAACAGATATTTCCATCATAATGCAAAAAAAAGAAAAGAAAAACAGGAAGAAAAATAAACTTGATATTGATATCCTAATTATTAGACAAGTGATGTTGTATTCTATTGGACATTGAACATTGAACAATCCGAATATCCTTTGAATTGATATTTCTTTACTGATTTTTATTTTGTTGAATTTTGTACTATTGAAAAAAAAGTTTTTTTTCAAAAGACTTCTCTTTTGAAAAAGAAAATTTACAAATGAAATGATGTACACATGAAAAGATACTTCTAATGAATTCTTAATATTTTAATCTATTGTGGAAAAAGATAATGCTGAAAGGCGAGAGAATCATGTCAATGAGAAGAAAAAAGAGGATTTGTCCAGAAATATTATGAAAAGAAGCCTATTCGTCATTTTGTATATCTATCTATCTTCACAAACTTAAAGATCTCTCACTCGATATTGACGCTCAGATGGCCAGAATAATAATAGGAATAATCAACAAAGAACTGTGGCTGGTGACGAACCAACGAAGCAAGAGCTTATCAACCAAAAAATATGCAGAAGGAAGTGGAAATGGATTGGGCATGCACTGAGAAGACCATTCGGGGCATCACGCGCCAGGCCAGGCCACCG
The DNA here is from genome assembly GCA_944470555.2 of Heterobilharzia americana. Lineage (NCBI taxonomy): Eukaryota > Metazoa > Platyhelminthes > Trematoda > Strigeidida > Schistosomatidae > Heterobilharzia > Heterobilharzia americana. The sequence continues at coordinate 59,090,235 of OX104129.1, read as the reverse complement.
AGTGGAACCCATATGGGAAACGACTAGTTAGACGTCCGAGGTGAGGGTGATATGGAGGAGATAGTGCGCGGAAGAAATGAGAGCTTGTGGGCAGTTGTGGAGTCAGGTTGAAGCGATTGCAGGGAAGAGAGTGGAATGGCGGCGTAAAACTGAATCCCTATGTTCCACTAGGAACCCAAGGGACAAATAATAATAATAATCTATCATTATTTGAAGAGTACACTAGAAATGTGACAGCTTTCTCAGTTATCTTTATTGCGTAAGTGTAGAAATTTGAAATTTATATAGATTTTATTGATGTCAAAGTAGCCAACTACTTTGAAATTTAATCTGATACCAACTGAAAACCTTAGCGAATAGTTACAATATATCCTGTATTGATAGAAGAAAGGAAACTCTCACTTACTGGTTGAATAGTTAACTCTTTCACAGTGAAATTTGAAGGTATTGACTTCCCTCCGTAACGAACTCGTTGGTGAGCAACACCCTCAAAACAAAGTGCTGTTTTTATTCTTTCTGTCTCTGTAGGATGACGTTAAATTATACAATAGTCTGAAGGTACAGACAGAAGTGTTTCACTTCTTGGACAACTGATCTCAAGGGATTTAATTATTACACCTTGTCTTTAGTAATAACAATAATCGCTTTATTCCAAACAATATGTATGACAGTGTGGAATCCTCAGAATGTAATTTCTCAGCAAATTCACTACTAGTACAATAATTTCAGACGAAATGATCATTGCATCTGAATAATGGTGATAGTAACAGTATTCAAGGCAATGGTGTAAAATAGCCAGCTAGTTCTCGATAGGTATCCGGTCCATAATGAAGAGTCAACAGAAATGAGAACGTAATCTTACTGGTGGTGGTTCATTCAGATGGTACAAATATCTGCAACTCAAACTAAGCATCTGATGGATAGAAAGATGTTGTACTTGCTTGCACCGGAAAGTTCACCTCCATATAACGTAAGATTTTTTTCTCTGCTTTGTGATGGACTCGAGGAGTGGAGAGTTGGAAACAGTTTAAAAATGTACATGAGTACATGATACATTCGAAGAATATATTTAAATGATTAAAACAAATTGAAAAGAAAGAATTTAACGAAAAATGTTCGGTGGATAAATTTGGTAGTTCAGTGTTCAAGTAGGCCATCGTTATTTATTCTTAACCCATTATCTTTTAACGCTGAGTTCACTGTCATCATGTATATTCTTATAGTATTCACTTACACCAATTTAAAAAGTGAGTATTGAATCGATTTCAGTCGATTCATGCTACACTTCAATTTTTCGCTTCATTCATCCACTATGAAGACTTAATGAAGCTACAGTTATTTGATAAGTTATGAATTTTCTCTTTGAAGGGATATCATTTCAACTTTTCGACATATTCACAAAGTATTTCTGAATTTATCTTATCATATTATTATGAAAGTAATCAGAAGTTTATGTTAGAGAATTATGCAAACTCTGGAAACACTTGACAGATGTTTCGTCCTACTACTGGACTCTTCAGCACTGGACACCGATGACTCCATCAGAGACTAAAGCCTTGAACCTTCAACTTGAGTCACTGGTTTAGATTTTACCAATCCTGTCAATTCGTGATATAGTGTGACGTTCATCTAATAGCGTTGTTGGTTATTCATGGGTTCACAAAACAGCTGTCAAGTTATGAATTTTTTGATCCCTAAAAAGACCATCTTAATTTTAGAATATCGGACTTTAAAATATCCACAGACCTAGAAATCGACCTCACAAATAAACTTCACAAGTCTCTACAGTGTTGAATATCTTTGGATGAATTTTATTGATTTAGAAAAGCAAAACTAAAGAATATTTTATATGGCATCATTAGCAAATTGAAAAATATCAATCAAGTTTGAGAACCAGATAAGGTTTCCCTTTAGGTTAGCATTTTATCATGAACTGACATCAGTTGTAGAAATATTGAGAACTTGGGAGCACTGGATAGTTGTTTCATCTTAGCATGAGACTACTCACCAGTCTACACCCACAACCTCACTAGGGATCCAACCCAAGACCTTCAAGTTCCCCTGTCAGCACATGACCATTGAGATACTGATATGAATGTTGAAGACACGATACATTTCCCATCCTATCCATTCATCCCTCTGACAAGAAGTTTTTATTAACAGTTTGAAACGATTATTAAAACAAGTAGAATTATTCGTAATCTTAATCAAGTATGCATGATCACAAGAAAACGAATTTTTCAAGACGAAGTTTTTTAAACAATTTTATCTACTTTAAAAGTGTGAAGATAGATCGATTCCCAATAAGAGAGAACGTTGAAGTGATCGAGTGTGACCCATGCGATGATACACTCGGACTAGATACGAATACCCACTGTTATCCCTCAGCACTTCATACTTTACTCAGTCACGAAAATATCCGAAAAGCAAAGGCTGGTCTATGATTGTAAGCAGGACACTTAATTCGACAAGAATACATCACTTATATACAGTTTTCGTGAACATATAAAACTACTAGGTCAAAAGTTGAGTAGTTCATTCTGATTGGTCACCTGTAGGATAAAATTGTCCAATAAAGCATTAACGAAAACTGAAATACAAAATCTTCAATTTTATTGGGTGATAACTTAGAATATTGATTTTCACTTAGGCCATTTATACAACCTTTAAAACTGTGCACGCTAAACTGGGAAAAAGCATGAACAGGTTAACCATGATGCTCAATATTATCCGAAAGTTGTGAAAGGAATCCTTGTCTATCTAGTAGTTTGTTCTTCTGATTTTCTTCGTTGGCTAACTGTCTTCTAGTAAAACTCCCCAATTTGCTTGTCTGATAGATGAATTCACAGTATTCTTTAGTTTAGATAATCTTTTATATACCATCTTCTATGTTCAGCTGGTCATTTTTCATGTTGTTTAATGGATACTTTTCAATATATAATCGAGTGAGTAATTTCTATTTAAAGGGTTTTCGTGTTTTTCCGTCACACTTCATCCGTTCCTCTATTATATTTCATGGAACTTTTTATGGAGTCATTTTTGGATTGTGTTGTGTTACTACAAAGTTATGTATGAACCTTACTCATCAGGCCATATCAGCTTGTCGATTTTTCTAAGGTCCAGTTTATCAGACACACCTTAAGTCCACTTAGAGAATACTCTAGTTAACCTTATCTACGTTAATTTCTTGTCAAATAAGAAAGAAATGCACTTTCACTTGTGCCTTTTAGCCACTGACTGACGTAGGAGGACTCGATCCCGTTTGATAAGATCTCCATAATGATACGGAAATGGCTAGTTCAACCACCTTTCATATATAGATGTAGCTTTAGCAACACATAATCTCAAATTATCACTTGAGCCTAAAAGGATATGCAGCATTCATGGTATTTTAGATGCTGCGCATTATATAATTATGCTTCAGGATTTCTTTCGCTAATTTACGTTGCCTAAAGTATAACCGTAAAACTTCAAGTGTTAGTCAGTGAATAGATGATGGGATATACTGTATTCTGTTTTCAGCAGTCTCCAGTGATTAGCAGGCAATCCTCTGCCTGATCCAACTTTCATTCTAGTTGACAGGGATCAGTGGCAGTGTTCATAAAGTCTCTGAATGTTGATGTGAGCTGCACAGGCGAAATGGGAATTTCTCAGTTAAAGTTCTTGTACCGGTTGGAGTCAATGCTGTGAGACTCTAAATGAAATGGTCCGACGTCAGATTAACCTGACACATATATATCTACAAGTCATCCTCATTCTAACTGTCATATCGTAAATCGTTATTTGTCTCTTCTTGTAAATTTCTACTACCAGTGACCACAGTTTCTTTCCTATTCCTCTGCGTTTCACTTTAATGGGGTATGTCTTTGTTCGTTTAGGAGAATTCAGTTTTTACAAGTCGTGACCAGTGCAGCAAACCAAGTTGGAAGTGAGGACAGATACTCAGCGGTGGGACTGCAGAAAGGTCATGATGTGAATAGCTGAACTCTGACTCAGTGGCTCATGTGTTTATGGCTTCGATTCCTGATGGAGTCAAGGGGTCCCATACTAGAAAGAAATAACTATTGAGTGCTCTGAAGTTTCCATTGGTTTTCAACTGGTGCCAGTCCATGATGAACTCCAACTTTATATTAATTATGCCATTAAAATTGTATTTTTCAAAAAGACTCTATAAACCATCTGAGTGACTTGCAGAAGTAATTCGCTAATGGAGTAAAACTCATCAGATTCAGTAGTACTCCTCAGCTGGATAATATTCTGTATACTTGATTAATTTATAGTATGATGTAAGACAGGGATAAGTGTAATAATATTTACAACCAAACAAGCGTTTGAATTGATTGGACAGAACTCGTTTGGCGATTTCTGCTAACTCATGGCTTATGAATTAAAAGCTGTTGCTATTCACTCACAACACTTCGACACACGATATTGGATGCAGATCACTTAAAACATCGTCCTAAACTACTGCATGACAGAGAAGACAACACTGGGAAAGTAGGATTTATTGTTCCGGAAAAAAAGGCGGAAACCCACTGGAATATATACCTGCTTATATAGTTGTTTTACTGAACCAGTAATTGCAAGTTTAATATAGAAAATTGTCTCCTCAAATATTGGTTGATAATGGACCAATAAAATAACGATTACATGAACTTTGAATAAGGTTATTAATGGACCAGTCAAATACAGATGAAACTACCTTTGATCAAGGTTAAAGACTAATCTTTAATCCATATGTTGCATAGCAAAAGATTATCTAATCTTTTTGTGCATTCTAACAAGTGTATTCTTGGGAGGTAGTGGTGTTAGTTAAAATCTGAGTCTAATAGCCATTTACACACAGTCATTGATTTATTGGATATGCTTTATTGCAGTAATATGAACTGATATGGAGTAAGTTAATCAGATAATATTAGGTAACAGTCGCCTATACACAGAGTGAATGAGTTAGTAAGACTACAACTTGCAGATTCACACTTCGATAAGATCACAATGACCCACGTTTACTCAATATGTCGTATTACCATTGGTATACTGAATAATAATTACAATTTGAACTGTTGATCCTATACACTGACAATTTCCCACACTCTGATGTTATATTGTACATTGAAATTGTACTATTTTCTAGTGAATTTCGTAACATTTCTTTCAGATATATGTTGAAGTTTATACTTAACCGGCTAAATAATAAAACTGAATGTTACACTGAACCTTTTTTTATAGTGGTTGAGATTCATGAACAGAAAGTTTTACTTTACTTTTTGACACTCATCAGCAAGGTGTATCCGTCACCTCGAGAAAAATGACGCCTTTTTCTAGAAGTCTGAACCTGCTTCACTCACTTCTACAATCATAGATATTATCAACGACCCATCTGACTTGGAATAACACCTTCTGTAATTCGATAAGAATGACAAAGCGGCTTTCTACTGATTGATTTCCAACACTTGTCAATGAAAATTGATTGGTACTTGTTAAAACAAGCCTCCAAGTGTACACCACGGAAAGTAGGCTTATAGACATAAAGGTCAATAGATGATTTTTTGTCTGTATCGTATGCAAAGAACTCACTTTGTCACTGAATCTCAGCAACACTGTCTCATATTGAACATTAAACATGATTCGTAAAGTGACCATTGGAAAATAAACGATAATGAATGCCCGTACTAAAAGTCACTTTAAATGGCGAGTTCGTAAAACTAAAAAAACATCTTTACAATCACTTCCTCACACATACACACACACACACACACAGAATACAGATTATGAAAGGTATCCACGCAAAAACCTGCATAAATCCTTTTATTCTGTCTATTAGAAATGTCACACAGTGAAACAGTATCATTTACTGGATAATGTTTCGGACACAATTTATTGTCCATATTCATATCAGGTAACTCCATAACTTCGAGACAGAGTGAAGTGATGAAGGTGAGCTAGGATTGTTGGGTTGCATGATTGAACGAAAACAAGATGGAAGTTTAGAGACTAGTGTCTATAGTAAACCTTCCCGTTCGAATCGTCACTGAGACTTCAAATCATCTCACCCCATCTCAGTTAAAGTAGGCTTAGTTAAATGCTTAAGTGATAGGGCGAAAAGGTTTACTAGTAGACCAGAAAATCTACGACAAGAAATTAGACACATCAAAAATACCTTGAGTCTCAATAATTACTCACCTCAATTTATAAATAAATTCATCAGAAATCGATAGAAAAGTATCAATGGTAGTAGTAGTAGTAGTAGTAGTAGTAGTAGTAGTAGTAGTAGTAGTAGTAGTAGTAGTAGTAGTAGTAGTAGTAGTAGTAGTAATACAGATATTATTAATAATAATTCTACTACTAATGATGGTAATGATGGTGACAGGGTTGAGAGAGAATTCAAAGCCTCTGCTATGTTACCATACCAAGAAGGTACCTCAAAAACATTACGAAGAATTCTCAATAAAGCTGGTTGGGATTAGAGTGGCATTTAAACCAACAAACTCGCTTACAAAATACTTTTGTAGGTTAAAAGCTCCTATGGATGCAGTTAAGCAAAAAGATCTGGCTTACCGAATCTCTTGCAGTGATTGTGAGGTCAAATACGTAGGTCAAAATAGTAGACCAGGTTCACTTAGGCTATCCAAGCACAAAAACTTAGCTAAATCAAGATTAGTAGATCCTAATAAGATAAGAAATTTGAAGAAAAGTTTGGCTATAGCTCTGCACACAATCACATAGTAGGATAGAGCGATAGCGTTAAAAACTAACTTAGTTGGGTCCAATGAGGGAAAGAATAATAACTGAATCCTTGTAATAGAAATGATTCTGCATTTATTCGAAACAGAAAAGGAGAGAAAATTAGGAATATATGAACTCAGTCTGGAAGCTGTGGAGTTACCTGATATGAATATGGATAATAAATTATGTCCGAAACGGATTGTCCAGTAAATGTTACTGTTTTACTGTGTAATATTTCTAATAAACATAATACAATGGTATTATAGTCGACCAAAGTGTCCAAGTTTTACTCCTATATACATAAATCCATCTACAGACGATACACTTTAACAACAGTATTTATATTTTTTGAGGGGGTTGTGGAGATTTGGAAATATTTCAAGTTGTTATTCATCGAAGACTGACATCAGTTGGAGGAACAAAGGAAACCTGGGAGCACTCGACAGCTGTTTCGTCCTAGTATGGGACTCCCGAAGTTCCAATGACAAGTCGTGACCGGTGGAGTCAAGCCTGATGGCCGTGAGGACAAATACTCAACGATGACATTGGGTGGCGGTTTGCGCTATATCGTGAGCTAACAGAAGTTGGAAATATGGAGCATTGGATTCTGACCCAGTGGCTCAATGGTAACGCGCTGGTCGCGGAACCTGAAGTTCGCGGGTTCGATCTCTGCTGGTGGGGTCGTGGGTGCTCACTGCTGAGGAGTTCCATACTAGTCGGACGAAACAGCTGTCCAGTGCTCCCAGGTTTCCTTTGTTCCTCCAACTGATGTCAGTCTTCGATGAATAACAACTTCAAAACAGTATTTATAATTGCGTAGCAATAAGGCAATTAAGAAGAAAAGTAAACACATTAGATGAAAAGTAGTTGAATGACGAATAAAATCCAAAAGGTTACAAATTATGTTAAAATATATACAAGTCAAGATGAAATATGAAACAACTGTTATTCTTTCTGGTCATAATGATGAAGGTAGTGGTGGAAATAATCATTCTCTTTTCATACTTATATATAGGAACAGTCAATCAAATTAAATGCACATTTAAGTCAATAATTCATTCAGTCAATCAAGATACACAAGGCTGAAACTGTTTTTTACAGTTGATGTTAGTACCTAGTACGGTTCCGACTGTGTTTATCATTTTGTTCAGTAAAATCTGACAGATGACAGGCATGATTGTAATCACTTGAAGGTAAATCCATACTCTTATTTCTAACATTTACAATATCTTGACGATGATGATGATGAGAAGGTAGACATTGAAACTCTTGAATGTTCTACGATCTTACATAATAGGTTGATGCTTGACACTTGATCACGTAATCGAATAATATAACTGAGTAATAGTAATATTGTATTAGTTGATTAACTTGATGGGGTGATATCACTGAAAGTTTAAGGACCAAACTTGTCAATAATCTCTATCCCTCAAAGTAATACGCATATCGACAGTAGACATTATATTACTATTATTTGTCCCTTGGGTTCCTAGTGGAACATAGGGATTCACTAGCACGTCTCCATTCCACTCTCTTCTCTGTAATCTTTTCAACCTGGCTCCATGACAGCCCAAAAATTCTCATTTCTCCCTCCATCACATCATCTCCTCCATGTCACCCTCAACTCAGAGAACCAACTCGTCGTTTCCCCTTCGGCTTCCACTAGAGGGCCAGGTCTGGTGCGTGATGCCCACAGTCGGCCTTCTCAGTGCATGCTCAATCCAATCCATCTCCACTTCCTTCCGGTGCATATTTGTTTGGTGATAGGTTCTTGCTTCATTGGTTCGGTCCCAGAGTCCCTTATTTCTTACTATTTCTGGCCATCTGATCTTCAGTAACAAACCAGCGTAGGCAGTTATTAATGAATATCTGCAGTTTATTGGGAGTGCTTTTCGTAACGCGCCAAGCCAGTATCTCAATCATCACATAGGAGCACTGACTTGACTGATGTTGGTGTTGGCAATGCGGATGTTGTTCACGCTTTATGCTGAGTTCAGTAGATCTCCACACTGGCTTCAGATTAATGAACGCCTGTCTTGCTGTCTTTCCGATCCTGGCTTCTTTGACGTCCTCGTCTGGAACGTAGACATATAGACCACGAATTTAATACATTTCCATTGATATATTGTATACATTTTGCTGAAAGGAAAAGGTTTTTCATTGATTCAATGTTTGCCAGCTGGTTGCTTACTGATAAGCATTTCAAATCAGTAAACAATTTAACGTCACTGAACATGGATGTTTTTCACCCACAAAGTTGAAACCTTGTTGTTGAATGATCTCATACTTGTGTATTTTTTGTGTTTATCTTCGCACTCTAGGCAGGATGTAATCTTAGTACAATCCTATTATACTCATGCACTCTTTATCTTATGAATTGACTGTGAGTTATTTATTGGTGCCTGTCTTCCCTCTTACATTTGTGACCTTCATTTTGATTGGTTGTTTTCAGTTTACTGATCGATTTTGTGTATGGATTGGTCTAATCTGCCCATTTGACGAGTGAGCTCCCAATTTTGGTTGTGTATTATTTCTAGATTATTTGACTGAATCTTGCTAGTTTTCCTTGTAATTGGTTCCACTATTTTCCCCCATCAAAGCGCCATACACATTTTTTATTATTAGTACTCTCGAAGTTCCAATGAGAAGTCATAACCTTTTAGGGCAAACTAAGTCGCACGTGACAACACCCACCCAAGTGTGGCACTGAATAGAGGTTGGACTAAGTCGTGAATTGACAGAAGTTGAATTCCGACCTACTGACTCAATGCTAACATGCTCGCCACGGAATGTGAAAGTTCTGGGTTCGAGGTTTGGCTGGGTCGTGTGTGCGTACTTCCCAGGAATCCTATGGTAGGAAGAAACAGCCGTGGAGTACTCCCATGGTTTTCAATGTTTCTTCAATTTGTCTCATTCTGTAATGAATACCAACTTGAAATCAGTTAAATCCAAATTGAAAGTTAACTGTTTATTTCAATGAAAACTGAGATTTTATGTTCATTTAGACTAAGACACACACACAAAAGATATATTAAAATATTTGGTATATGTTAATAGAATTTCTGTGATTTATATGACTCACATGACCTCTAAAAAATGAGTGGAAAAACGTGACTGACTAATCTGGAACGAAAATGTGTGCTTTTCCATCTTTGATGAAAAAAAAAGTATTTATTGCCTTCCCTTTTTTTTTCTCTTGTCGGAAAAATATCTTTAAAAAAAATCACTTTTCATTAAAACACAAAGTTTTATATCTGCTTTCACCCCCATCAGTTAGAATCTCTTCTCTTCCCTTTACACTATTAACAATTAACGCAATTATTGTCGAGAATATACATTCATGCTTAAGGTTTTTTAATGATGGAAAAGGGTCAGCTTTTAAATATATTTTTTAGTGCTTTTTTATTGCATCAAAGCTTTGTCACACAGGTTCTTACAAATGCATACCAAATATGACCTTCTAATTGACCAATCATAATTTCGGAAACATTACACGTTTATTGGTTGATTCTTATAACTAACTTTCTAAAGTATCAACCTAATTTCAATGAAGCGATTGTCAGAAGGTATTCCGAATAAAACCAAGACTGATATTTATGCCATGGGACATTTTTTTAATATGTTATTAAGTTAAGCACAGATGTAGCAGTTAATTTTAATAACACTAACTTTTCAAGATATGCGTCGAGGATGAATTGGTACATTTTACGAAAATTTAACTGAATAAAATCGGAATTTACATCTGAAGACAAGACTGTTATGAGGTTTATTGTCTTGCCTATCTTAATAGCAGTTGCTTTTCACTTTAGTAAACAAATAACTTGGTTAGTAGCATGTTCATAATCCCTAGAAAATTGAGAAGAACAAAGAAGTAGTCTTCACAATTACCTGCTTACTGATTTTCTCACTGATAATTACCAGTCAGAAGTTAGGGAACAATGAAATAACTCAATTTGTAAGATAAATAAGAAACTGGGTGATGAGTGGAGGTGAAATGAAAATCTGGGCCATGGCGGAATTCAAACCAGCCACCTCCGGGTTTCCTGTCCAGTACTCCACCAGCTAACTGACCTAGGCGATTCAACTGTCCGAGTGCCATGGGAATTCGTGATACATTACCATCTCTTGATTGTACTAAGATCAGACCTAGATTGAGGTCAGGTAGCTCAATTGGTAGAGCACTGAACCGGAAACCCAGAGGCGGCTGGTTTGAATGCAGATACTCTGAGGAGATACTCTATCGAGTTTGTAGATTCGCCTTGCTGTCAGCAAGCACAAAAGTTAGGTGAAGCACTGCTTCCTACTGACTGCCTCTAACCAACTAACATACATTGTAGTGAATGGCTCTGACGAGCCTCCTAGCCTGATAGTCACATTGTTCGATACAATTCGGTCAGCAGTCGGGACCAGAGACCAATCATTATAAACACGAAACCTTTTTGAAGCATAATGTTCTGTTGATTTGTTCTTAGCTTTTATTGTCTCAGTATGCAGAGTAAATCTTTTTATTAGTGCTGTCTGTGTTTTATTCGTACAGATAATCAATGATTACTACATGATAAGTAGCTTGATCTTACAGTTATATTACTTATCTTTATTGAACTTAGTCTATAAATATATTTTATTCAACTGCCTATCGATTTTCTAATAACCAGACTAATTTATGTTATTATAACGATTATCTCAAGGATGTCATGAAGGCTTATCTGAATAACATGCATTCTTAGTTCATTATTGTTGATCGTCATACCAGCTAACAAATTCGTTATCTACTGTGTTTTCATCCACTAAAATAGAGTAATATACCTTCATACAATCTATAAAGATTGTAGATTATTATGGAAAAGATTTACTGAAAATTAGAATTTATCTAAGAAAAGAAAACTAGACAGATGAGAATTTGTTCACATGAAGGAAAGATGGCTAATTTCCGCTTTAAAAATTATCAGAAAACTGCTGTTTTTCAATATCTTTTTTGTTTGTTGCTACAACAGTGTGTATGATATCATAGGCTAAACATAGTGTTTGTTGCTTGCAATACATTTGCATAATAACAAGAATAATGTCCAACCAACTAGATATGCAATGGAATAGTTTAACCTCAGCTCATTTTTCGATTTTTTTTTCTCTCTTCCATTCGACGTCATCTTTTAGAATTTCATACTACAACATTGAGAAGAAAAACAAGTGCACGTGCATCTATCTTTCATGCACCTGTCTGTGTCTATGTTTACCTGATTTTCGTATAGTTCAATCTTACTATCAGCATCATCATACTTAAATATTAAATGTAAAATGAATGTATACAATCACATGCTTTTAGTGCTAGATCGACGTCAAGGTCATCCCAGTTTTTTAAAGGCTGCGTTGAAGGTCAGTGTACAGACAGGCATATATATATATATATATATATATATATATATATATATATATATATATACAGCAATAAACACGCACAAATAAGCGACTAAACGACCATTTTTAACATTTTCAATTTCATCAAGTGTAGTGGAATTTCTAAAAGCCTAATTTTTATGCAAAAACAAGTGGATGGAAGTATTTTGCCTAATGAAAATATTGCGATAATATTAAAATTATTTATGCATAATCTGGTGTCAGCGCAACAACAACAACAGTGACTCCAACTCTCACTCCACTATAATTTATTTTTCCTACTAAATTGTTTTATGAATGAGTGATAATTAAAACGATTAAGAAAGGTGTAAACTAGGCAAAGAAATATTGTGATGCTAGTCATTCATAAACTGTCCATGAATTAGGCTAGTATGCTTATTATTACCAAAGATAACAGAAATTGTTGTGCATATTCTTAGCTCAGTGTATACAAATTGTTGACAAGGTAAATTAGTTGAATTTTCAACAGTATTATTAGTCATCACTTTCAAATCAGATTAAAGTTATTTTTCATGGAATTTACATAATAAATTACTGACTTTACTGATTATAGAATTGATTTCTAGTGTTACATTGGAAACTATGTCTAAAGTAACGTTTACTCCTCAACTAACACTTAATACAAACAAACACTAACTAAAATGAACAGATGCATTGGGCCCCAGTGTCAATCGACTTATACAGACTTATGAATACAGTGTCAAGTGACTCTAAAGGCCACCGTAACAATCACTGAAATAACCAGTCACCAATCGGGTTTCTCGATTTTGGCTAGAAAGGTAGTTATATATGCTGTCCCAAGTTTCTAAGGACTTGGGAAAAAATAATCTATCAGTGGGATACGAAACAGCTGTTCATTGCTTCCGGGCTTCTAATGGTTCTCCAAGTGCTTTCATTGCGCGATGACTACCAACTCGAAAGCAACAAATACATCCCTGAATTTTTATATTGAGAAATCATGACCGGTGGGGTCAACCACGTTGGAAGTGAGGACAGTTGCTCACCGAAGGCATTAGATAGAGGTCACACTATACTGTAAATGGAAAAAGTAGACAACTGTGGACTATTGGCTCAATGGTAGTATGCTTGCAGCGAGACATGAAGGTAGTGGGTTTGATCCCTGGGGGTGCAGGGGTGTACAGTGTCAGGGAGTCCCATATTACGATGAAGAAGCTATGTCACGGAAGTATAGTGGCATAGTGGATAATGCCTTAGCGTTTGAAGCGTTGAGTATGGGGTTCGAGTCTCAGTGGGAAGAATATCTCTCACTGGGGTGCAGGTATATCCAGCCAATGAGTCCTAAATAGGAAGAAACGCGTGTCTTGGATTCTTCTACTAGCTACAACCAACTAAGTAACATACTGGTTAGTACAAATCCTGAGGAGACTGGAATCACCCTGGTTGATTAGAGTAGGTACTCGGCTTTCAGCCAGTGGCTCAGCAGTTCAAAACCCACTCCACTTACCAAGAAACGTCTCAGCAGTCAGGCAGTATCATTAACCCTTAGAAAATGAGTATGGCTCATCTCTAACTGAAATGGATGTTTGTTTGTACTGTGTTTAAATGATACCGATTTGGCTATGACTTTTGAATTACTTTGTACTGTGAACACAGTTTCTTTTGTCTTTACCCATCCATGTCTTCTGTTGTCACTTTGTCTAAGATTTATGGATCATCAACTTTTGGAGCATTAAGAAACATGAAGGTATTTGGGTTCATATATTCACACTAGGAGTCAGGTGCGTGCATAAGCTACAAAAAAGTGAATCATCAGGAACCATCCATCGACAAGTCAGTGAATAAGGTGACTGAAAGTGAATCCTGGTGGTCGAAATTGGTGATTATTTGGGATTATAATAAGCGACTGAAGTCTCAAAATGTCCAGAGAGAATCTAACCCTATTACCGTAACCATTCCAGTTAAAAACCTAAGGAAACCAGCTATGCTTAGTTTTGGTAAGATAGGAATTCCTTTTTTAGCTTAAAAAGGAAAGTATATTTACACAGATTGACCACTGGAGGGTAACCAACTTTATATTGTCTAGTCCTAAGTGCTGACCGAATTTCTTCTATCATTTTGAAGTGTGGCACCTAGGCCACAGAACTCATACTTTGACTGGTGTTAATCGATTAGAGGCAATCGAGAATCAGTATTCTACTCTGATTTGGACACTATTCACTTCTTAAGCAACTTGCTATTCTTTCTTAGTGCCATGCTATTTCTGACCACTATTCAGTTTTCAAGCTTGTCATTATATCACGAAACTTCTTATCCAAGCTAATTATTTGATGTTGGTAGGATGGAGGTAATTAGCAGGAAGCCCTGAATGTAGGTTTCGTGCTTGTTGGCACACGTCAACAGGGCGTATCTGCAACCTCTACGGAAGTGATATCCAGTACTACTGTTAACACTTGTGTTACTGATGTTTTTCTTACTATTCTTAAAGAATTTACTGAGTAATTTGAGGGGGGGGGGGTGGATGGTAATTGTCGATGAGTAAGATGTCTTTAATGCTTTTGGTTTCTTGTCTTAGATCTTCTGTTTTACTAGTAAGCTTTCTGGCCCTGTTACCCAAAGCCAACTTGAATTGATATAAGGCAAGATATTTTGAAGTCTCAGTAACAATTTGAATTTGAATATTGTCTGTAGACACTAATGTCTAAACTTCCACCCTGTTTCCGTTTTATTCTGCAACTCAGTATCAGTATCAGTAACTCAGTATACATTTCACCACTTTGTAATTCATAGGTGAAATGGGTTGTGTTGACTACTGAATTTATATGTATAAAAAGGCTATATGTGTGTATGTGTGCTCTGATTCCAACACTTTAAACGTATCGCCTGCATATCGAAACCATACTTTTGACACACGACTAATTGTTTCTACAGACATTCGTTCCCAACTATCCATAAATATGTCGGCGACAATTGGAGATATTGGTGATCCTATGGTAACTGGTTCTGGTTATTTGTATGTTTTATTCTGAAATTTAAAGATTATGGAGGTTAGGTAGAGCTATACTCCTAGCATAATATCATCTACTGGTACCTTAGTTCGTAGTGTAAGCTGACAGTTATTATTGAGCTCGTTTCGAACTACTTCCAGAGGCATACCAACCGGTATATTAGTATACAAACTAACTACATCAAAACGAACCTTTTTTTCCCAGTAACATAGGTGTTTATAACCGTGGTAATACTGCTAATAATGATCGTGGTGGCAATACTGTGAAGAGAGAATTCAAAACCTCGACAGCATTATCATACAAAGAAGGCACCTCGGAAACACTACGTAGGATTCTCATTAAAGCTGGTCGGAATTGGAGTGGCATTTAAATCTACAAACTCACTTAGAAATAGTCTTTGTAGGTTAAAAGATCGTATTGATCCAATTAGGCAGAATAACTTGATTTACCAAATCGCTTGAAAACGATCGCGAGGTCAAATACACAGGTTGAAGTAGTTGATGAACAGGGTCAACTAGGCTATACAAGCACAAGATCCCGCCTAGGTCAAAACTGATGGGTCCTAGTAAGGTAAGGAATTTAGAAAAAAGTCCAACTATGGCTATTCACGCGTTTATATATAACCATAGAATAGGATGTAATAAGGTGAGAATTCTTAAAACTAACATAGCAGAATGAAGGGAAAGATTGTTTATAAAATTAATATCTAGTACATGCGACACAGGAATAACTCAGCACCTGTTCTGGACGCATGCAAAGTCCTACTACCCATATCAGATAGGCGGGGAGGACATTAGGACTATATAAAGAATATCTAAAAGCTGTGTAATTATCTTGACATGAGTATGGGTAGCAAAATTATGTCCGAAACGTAATCCAGTAAATATCTGCAAATCCCCACAACTCCCTCGAAATTCAGTTGCACTGGTGCCGACTGGTGACTAGCTTCGAGAGGTAGTCGGTGAAAATCGTTATATTCATTTCATCTATTGAAATGTGATCTTTTATTTTATGATAAACTTTGTATTTATCCAGTCTGGCTATGTATTTCAAGATAGTATTCATTACGAACAAACGTCATTTGTAGGACAATTGGGAATCTTTGATCACTGGATAGCTAATTCATCATAGTATGGGACTGATTCCACAGTGGTATACATCCACGTACCCATCAGGAGTTGAACTTAAGACCTTCGGATTTAGAGGCGGAAATATTAAACATTCAGTCATTGAGTCGAGGTTCGATGGTTCATAGTTTTTTACTTCTGTCAATAAATGATAGAGTGCAATTGTTCATCAAACGCTTCAGTTGACATCCACCTCACTACCAGCTTCGACAACCCCATCTGTCACAGTTTAGTCATATGATATGATAAATACTTCTAATGTGGCAAATGAGATCAGCTGTGTACTTTTAAAAAGGTGAACGTGATTAATTTTCTGTATAAATGATATTGTAGTTTATTGATCACAGTTCAGTCTACAGTAAGGTAGCAAAAAATTATTTACTACGGAAATGTATGACATTTCTTGTGCACCCGTATATCATCGTCGAGGTTGAAGATCTGCCTCTGTGCCGATTACCTCCAATCAACTACTATCTATAGTAGTGAACTGCAATACTGAGCCCCTTAGCTTATTGGCCACATTGTAAATGGATTGATAAAATCCAGTCATCAGCGGACAAAGTCATTGACTAAGCTGTACTTGCTTACCTTGATGCGACATACTCTCAATCATATTGACATTATCCTTACCAGACTATCGGTATTTGAACATGATCTATCACAAAAATCCCAGGTTTTTTTTGAATTATCTATCGATGAGAGAACAGAATTAGAAAACTACATTGCTACTGTTACTGAGAAGTGAACTGATGACATCAGCCTGAAGGTATGTAAAGAAACGGCCTTCCCTTCTTGTCTTGAAATATGTATGTTCAACTATTCAAATGTATTACTATCACCAATTCAAACGTAAATCTTATCACTTGAACCTAAATTCTAGGATATGATTTCAAAAGTCGAAAAATTGCATGCAGCAGTTGAGTTCAAAAATGAAATTAATCAAAATCTAGCTATTGACAACTTTTGTTAAAAAACATATTAAAATCAATTGAGTGAACTGAAAAGAAAGTGAAAATTTGATCATGATACACGTGAACAAAAGCTATTATTAATCTTACTTGTCCCTTTGGTTCCTAATGGAACATAGGGATTCACTAGCACGTCTCCATTCCACTCTCTTCTCTGTAATCTTTTCAACCTGGCTCCATGACAGCCCGAAAATTCTCATTTCTTCCTCCATCACATCATCTCCTCCATGTCACCCTCAACTCAGACAACCAACTCGTCGTTTCCCCTTCGGCTTCCACTCGAGTGCCTGGCCTAGTGCGTGATGCCCACAGTCGGCCTTCTCAGTGCATGCCCAATCCAATCAATCTCCACTTCCTTATTCTTCATATTTGTTCAGCGATGGGATTTCGCATCGTTGGTTCGTTGTTAGACAGAGTTCCTCATTGCTTATTCCTATTATTCTGGCCACCTGATCTTCAGTAACGAGGAAGCGTAGGTAGTTGTTGATGAATGTCTGTAGTTTGTTGGAAATGCTTTCCGTAAAGCGCCAAGCCAGTATCTCAATCATCACATAGAAGCACTGACTTGACTGACGTTGGTGTTGACAGTGCGGATGTTGTTCACGCTTTACGGTGAGTGCAGTAAAGTAGATCTCTACACTGGTTTCAGGTTAATGAATGCCTGTCTTGCTGTCTCTCCGATCCTAGCTTTGATGTCGTCGTGTGTGTCGCCTGTAGTTGAAACGATGCTGCCTAGATAAATGTAATAGACTACTTCCTTTAAGATTCCCCCATTGATAGTGATTGAAGGTTGTTGTTGATGCTGTTATTGGTTGGTTGGGTTTCTTCATCAACTCTGTCTTCTCTATATTCACTTGAAGGAAGTCTCGTATTCACTGACTCGCCTCATCTCTTCTGTCAACTTATTAGTTTTCGAGATCTGTAGATCTCCGAGTTTGTGCGACATAAATCATCACCGTTGGCAAAATCCAGATCTTCTAGCTTCATGTCATCGATGCAGCCAGCATATGCCCCTCTTCTCACAGCTCCTCACAGTTGTCCGTTGCACAATCCAGTACAGTCGACCACAATCAGAAATATCATGGGTGATAGTGAACAGCCTTGTCTTACTCCTCCCTGTCTTCACTTCACAGGCATCATCACTGAGCTTCCCATTGTCAATTACTTGGTATGTGGCGTTTTCATATAGTTGTTGAATGAGATTGATAAAGGTTTGTGGTATTCCGTAGTGTTGAAGCAACTGCCTGACAAATTACTTATTGGTCGACGCTGTCGAACGCCGACCTTCTCAAATTCGATGAAGTTGAGGTAGGGATCCATTTGACTGGCATTTTATACTCTGTTCTATGATGATGCGTAGTGTGGAGTTGCAATTTGATGTGCACATGATGTGAACTTCTTGAATCCAGCCAGCCAGCCAGCCAGCCAGCCAGCCAGCCAGCCTGTTCCGGTCGTAGTTTTGAATCTAGCGCATCCTTTAGTCTCTCCATGATGATGCAGCTTAATATTTTGCTTGGGGTGGACAGTAGCATGATTCCTCGCCTGTTCCTGCAAAGACTTAGGTCGCTCTTCTTCGGCAGTTTGACAAGGTAGCCCTTCTTCCAATCGCCAGGTACCTTTAATTCCTTCCACACCTTCTGTAATAGTGGTGTGATCATGTCTGCTGTTGTCTGTGCTTCTGGCGGGGTTTCATCTGGTCTTCCTGATTTCCCGCATTTCAGTAGCTTTATGGAGCTCAGGACTTCGACTTTAGTCGGAAGACTTGTGTTCACATATAGTTCTGTGGCTGCAGGTGGTGATCGATTCAAGAGCTTCTCGAAGTGGTCAGCCAGCACATCGTTTCCTTTGTTTCTCTTCTTTCGTAAGTAAGTTTCCTTCATCATCTTATATTGGTTTCATGTGTGTTGATCTCTTCTCTCCCAGATAGTAACCTGGTTATTTGATACAATGTTGTCAGGTCTCTGTCTCTCCTACCGGCCTGCAGCCCGTTCTGCTTCACTTGCCAGTGTTTCGTAGAAGTGTCTTTTGTCTTTGCGTGCACTCTTCTTCACTTCTTTGTCGAGTGTTTTATATATTGTGCTCAGTTCCTCTTCTCGTCGTTCATCCTTGCACTGCACTGGTTTATCTTCTGCTTCACCATCATCCTCTCCCTGCTCTGTCAGCTTGCATGTGTCCGTCGAGATCCATTCCTTATCTTCTTTCTTCTTCCCTCCTAATACGGTTGCGCAGGTTTCTTTCCACATAGCTTTCAAACAGTTCCACTGTCCTTCCACTCAGGTTTCTTCAAAAATGTTGCCCGGTATCCCTTATTTTGTCTTGATGGCTGCCGTGAAGATTTCCTTTGTAGTTTCATCCTTCAGTTCAGTTTCCGAGTGTTGTACTTGAACTGAGGTCTATCACCAACTTCCTTGAAGGCTTGAAACTTGATTCGGAAGGTTCCTTGCACTAGACAGTGAGTGGTGTGAAGTTACATCTGTTCCTCTTCTTGACGTTGTGTCAAGTAGACTGCGTCTCCAATTTCTTCACATTGAGATAAAATCGATCTGATTTTCAGTGTTTTGTGTCCATCTGGTGAAATCCATGTCGTTTTGTGGATATCCTTGTGCTTGAACACAGTGCCTGACTCCAATCATCAAATCGTTGAATGTGCAGAAATCTGGAAATAGTTCTCCGTTCTCATTCATTTCACCGAGTGCTTCTCAACCCATAGTTGGTTCTGTGTTGTCCACTCCCAGTTTCGCATTCATGTCACTCCACACATTAGAATTTTGATATCGCCAACTGGCTTGTAGTCTTTCTTGTCCAGTGTTGATTGCAGTTGTCTGTGGAATCCCTCCTTCTTCGCTTCATCTGCGTCTGCATTATTTGTAGGTGCATAGCGTAGCATTGTATGATTGTAACCTTCCTTCCTTTTCAGTTGAATCTTGCTGTTATGATCCTGATTGTGGAGGAGATTGGTTCCCACTATATGAGAGCCTTCGATGCTCTCGCGGACATCATGATAGCCACTGGAAAACTCAGTTTGCTGGTGGTTGTCGTCTGTGTGACAATATCGGAGAAGATTATTGACACTGATCTCCAGTTGACAGTTTGGAGAGTCCACTCCCATTCCATCTGCTTTCGCAAATTCCAAACACTTCAATGTGATACCTTCTCATCTCGTTTGCAATGTGGGCTGCCTTACTGGGTTCAAACATGGTGCGGACATTCCATGTCCCCATGCTTACTTTCGCTTTCATCGAGGGAGAGAAGACACATTGGCCAATTGGCTTTTCGGAAGCTTTCACCAACTGGCGTCATTTCGCCTCTCGGATTCCAGCGAGGGATAAGTTTGTTTTTATTTTTTATGTATCGTTTGTGCTTTGAAGTTTGTTTGTAGATTGGATTTATTTTCCGGTGTAGGGTTGCTAGCCCTATTCCCAACCTTCCCTCTTTACGGGGTCTTAGGACCGGCTAGTAACTAGTGAACTAGTTAACCAGGCGAGGTTCAACAAAAGCTATGGGATAGTACTATTACGCCTTCATTCATTTTAGCCAATGAAAATAAATTCTTAAAAGAGACAACACAGAAAGATCCCACTGAGCGAACAGAGCTCTAATTGTTGAAAATACAAACGAGAAAGAGAGTTGAATTATTAATTAGTAAAGAATTAGGCAAAAAACCTCACTCATCGTCTTCTAAGATCTCCTGTTTATACAGTCTTCCCAAAATGTATAAAGAAGGGATTCTCCTTAGTCCTATACTAGATATGATCTCGATATCTCTCGATATCAATCCATTGCGAATTGGCTTTTGGAAACGTTTGAACCTGTAGAGAAGAGTCTATTTAACGGCAGTGTGGGTGACACATTTGATTTTGTAAGTTCAATAAATAATGAGAATTTGACAGAGACAAGCATGATTTCATTGGATGCGGTATCCCTCTTCATAAATGTCCCAATGACAGAAACCAACTATTTCTTATGTGAATTTATTCAACGTTAAAACATAGATGTTGGTATTCTAATTCACTACTTAAAAGAGCTTGTTATTCTTCTTCGATTTATCTTCAATGTCCACTTAAGATTTAATAATGAGATCTACAAGCAGATAGACGGTGTGGTAATGGACTCTCAACTAGAACCTCTCCTATATAGTTTGGGATGAAAATATGAATCTTCCAAACCTATTTCATACTTTCGACAACGTCCATCCTTCAATCAGATTCACCTTAGAATCAGAATCGAACTCAATGTTTCATTTTCATGATGTTCAACTTCAAAGAAAAGATGATAATTCATTTCGTAGATCAATCTACAGAAAGCATATGTGTAACGAACAGTTTATTAATTTTCAAAGTTCAATTCCTCTATGCGTAAAGAGAAATCTTATCCATTCACTTTCCTCAAGCATCAGGAAAGTGTGTACTGAGGAAACTATTGACGGAGAATTGCAAAATCTTTGACGAACTCTAGTATAAAACAGTTTCCCGCCTAGATTCATAGGTAAGAACATAAAGCCAAAGAAGTCAACTGAACGAACACATTTGGTGCTGAAAAAGATTCTTTTGTTCATTCTTGGATTCAAAAATGATATTGCTGGAGACTGTCAGAATCGTCGCCTACTTTCAAATTATTTCCTACTGCAAAAAACCTTTTGGTCAAGCTGATGTATTGGGTCACATCGCTGTGTGTATACTGGTTTACTTGCTCTTGTGGAGCTTAGTACATCGGCGGTACAATAGGTCCGCTTGTAAAACGTGCTGATTAACCCTAACCAGCCTAACTGGCAAAAGGAGAATGGAAATGTCTCTTCAGTCCAATAACAGAACACCTTGTGAACTTGGGTTAATTGGTTGCTTTCGAGAACTCGTTCATAATCCTCTACAGAGTTCGATCAAACCACTCGGAGGGAGTCAGATCAAGGCATTTGGATATAGCTGAAGCACTAGCCATTCAGAAGTTTAAACTGGGGTTATGTGTCCAGTAAAAAGTATGCGCAACCTTTATCTTTCCTGTGCCCATCATGAGGCCTTGACTATCAGATTCATCCTGTTTTACATAATTACAATTAATCTCATAATCCCTTGTCTATTTTCCCACTCTAAACCCAAATGTGGATTAATTAACTTCCTTTAGTTAATCAATATATTTTGTCCCCTGACAGGAAATAATTCTAGAACATTATACCCAATGTAACACATATTCACGAATGCACTGCTTACTAAATGACTTTGTTGAAATGAAAATTCCCAATCACTGATACTAGTTGGTTGAAGGCGGTCGGTAGGCAGCTCTGCCCTACCAAAGTTGTTCGTGTTTGTTGGCATCAGACATCAAGGAGTATCTACGACCTCGAGGGAATTGATTTCGCCTTTGGGAGCCAAAACCTACGTCAACAAGTGTTTCCGTCAGCAAGGTATTTAAGCTAAAACTGACCTTCTTGTTGAAATGGACTAGACAAATTGACTAGTCACTGAAGAGCAACAGATTTAATGTTGTCTAGTCCTGTGTATCAGTCGAGATGATTTGATCAGTAATTAGGACAGTACGACATCGAATCGATTGCTTTCCAATGACTAATCAATATAGTTTGCATTCATGCTAATACGGACTTTGTCTTCATATAAGTATAAGAGCAAGTGCATACTGATTGCTCACTGTAGACTAATCCACGTAATACTGTTCTATTTCTAAGTACTAACGGAATCCTGTAGATCAAGTCTGTTTTGCAGTTACCAAACTCGACGGCTAGGCCTTACCCTGTACATTGACTGCAATTCACAGTGACTATACATCAGTGACAAATAAGTCTATCAAATTTATTCCTTTAGATGATCAGTGGTGGATTTAATAACTTCTCTGACTGCTCCACCGTGTAATACGATTTCAGGTCTGTCTGTTAGCGGATACCGTACCTCTTTAGGCTGCGAACTCTCCTGATATTGGTCTTGGTGACTAGCAGAGGGATTTAGGATCCGCATCTCGTCCTATTTGGGACTTGTCAGCTGGATGTACTTACACCTTAGTGAGAGGTGTTGTTATCACCGAGACTCTAACTGAGTACTTGTTGCTTCAAACACCAAGGCATTGGCCACTAAAGCACTGAGGTACGATAGCCACCTCTTGTACAACGGGTATCGGTAGTTGTTATGATATTTGTAATTTAATGTTACTATACACGGCCTCTTCTTGCTGCCTATAGCTTCCTCTTGCTTATCACTAACAGGCTAACAACACAACCTCTGTAATTGATCAATAAATGCATCATTTATTTGAGGATTGTTGCCGACAGCTGTCAGTTAGCTAAACCTCTTCAGTAGTTATTCACCCTGGCATCTCATAGAAGCTAAATGAGTCATTTTTCAATATAATTTTCTATCGTGGAGAATATTTACACCTCAGTGTGTAAGATGTTCTGAGTGAATTGTTCTCTGAGCTAGGGATTTAGTTGGCAAAGATTCCAACAACATACTAGACATCATCATCACAGTCTTACAAGGAAGTGTGAGTTACCTCATACATCAACGTAATATCCATCATCGACGGAGATCAGCTGAAGGATCATTGAAAACCTTGGAGCACTGGACAGGTGTTTCGTTCTAATATGAGGCCGACTCTTCATCATCAATAGAACTCAAGACCTTCAGGTCTCCTGGCTGATACGTTAACCACTTAGCCAATGTATGATAGTTCAATGGTCGGTACTTTCTTACTTCTGGCAATTCACGATATACCTCGGCTATCTACCAAGATCTCCAGTCGGCATCCGTTTAACCTCCGACTGGTTGACCCCATAGGTTACGGCTTCTGATTCAAACTTTGAGATATCCATCTGGTAGCATATGCTATGGCTAAGTTTGGAGCACCCCAAAGTTTTCAACGGTTCACCAGCTGATCCCAGTTCATAGTGAACATCAACTGGAAAGAAAACCCCAATAAACCTGAGACTAGGTATGAATATACTGTATCAACACTTCCATATTTAGGATGGAGTGTAGAATATTCAGTTTACTCTTTATTTCATCTCTGTCATCTCTGTCCATTTGCGTCATAAGTATCTTTTCCAGTTGAATCTATAATACAACAGTACCATACACTTCGGATATATATATATTACATATTATATACTATATATTAAATATGCCAAATAGTTGCAAAAAAGGAAGGAAAAAGGATTTCATATTACCTCTTAAATAGTTGGATTGACAACACCAGCCTCTATACTTTAGTCACTTACCTTCCTTACCTTCACTACTGTTCCCATGATTACAGAATTATCTAGTTGAAGTATCTCTAAGGTAGTGAATGATTGAAAGGTCACCCTAGCAATCTTATTTGATAAAAACTGTATCCCTATACAAAATATCGAAATTCGACTAGTTGTTATTTCAACATTTGGTTAGGGTGGACCTTAGAAACATTCCAATGTTACGTCATGGTGATTGTCAGAACCAGGACACGTTAAACTGGTAAAAAATATATTTAGAAAGGATAAACAAGGTACAAAACTCCCATTTTCGTAGAAGGCATTTAGTGTTTCCTGTCGACTCACTTACAGCATTCCTATTCTCTAAAGTTCACGTTGATTGGCTTTAAAGTCACTCTAGCAACTGGTAAAGTAATGAATTAGGTTTTTTTACTTTATATTAAAACCACCTATTCAACTGAAATAAAAAAGACAGACCCAATTGGTTCTCTTCGTAGTTGTTAGGGCGATATTTTAGAGTATTTATTAGATTAATGATGAATAGAAGTGATAATGAGTGAACTGAATGAGGTGCCCTTTTAGTCAGGCATTTCAAACACTACCTAATTTATACTGGGTGATGACTGAAGATGAAATGAAAATTTGGACTGCTGCCGGGTTCGAACCTGCGACCACTGGATTTCTCGATCGTTGCTCTATGAAATGAACTACGAGGTCCAACTGCTGACCAGATTTTCATATCACCTTCAATCATCACCCTTACTACCGGAACAGGCTGGCTGGCTGGCTGGATTCAAGAAGTTCACATCATGTGCACATCAAATTGCAACTCCACACTACGCATCATCATAGAACAGAGTATAAAATGCCAGTCAAATGGATCCCTACCTCAACTTCATCGAATTTGAGAAGGTCGGCGTTCGACAGCGTCGACCAATAAGTAATTTGTCAGGCAGTTGCTTCAACACTACGGAATACCACAAACCTTTATCAATCTCATTCAACAACTATATGAAAACGCCACATACCAAGTAATTGACAATGGGAAGCTCAGTGATGATGCCTGTGAAGTGAAGACAGGGAGGAGTAAGACAAGGCTGTTCACTATCACCCATGATATTTCTGATTGTGGTCGACTGTACTGGATTGTGCAACGGACAACTGTGAGGAGCTGTGAGAAGAGGGGCATATGCTGGCTGCATCGATGACATGAAGCTAGAAGATCTGGATTTTGCCAACGGTGATGATTTATGTCGCACAAACTCGGAGATCTACAGATCTCGAAAACTAATAAGTTGACAGAAGAGATGAGGCGAGTCAGTGAATACGAGACTTCCTTCAAGTGAATATAGAGAAGACAGAGTTGATGAAGATATCCAAACAAGCAACATCAGCAACAGCAACAACCAACATCAACGGGAGAAATATAAGTAGTCTCTTCCACCTACCTACGCATCCAGACAGCATCGTTTCTTATACAGGCGGTGGCGGCACATGATGTCAAAACCGGTGAGGATGGTAAAGACAGCAAGACAGACTTTGATTAATGTGAAACCAGGTTGGGGAACTACTGCACTGCAGTCAGGGTGAAGTGTGAAGGAGTTACGGATTTTGAACACCAACGTCAGTTAAGTGAGTCAGTGCTTCTGTGCGATGGTTGAGAGACTTACTTGGCGTGTCACGAAAAGCATTTCCAACAAACTATAGACATTGATCAACAGCTGCTATCTACGCTCTGTCACTCGATATTGAACATCGATCAGATGGATGGCCAGAATGATAGTAGGAATAAGCAACAAGGAATTGTTGCTGGTGACGAACCAATCAAGAAGCTATCCCTGAACAAATATGCAGAATGAGGGAGTGGAGATGGAATGGATTGGGCATACACTGAGAAGGCCTACTGTGGACAACATGCGCTAGATCAGACTTGGTCGTCGAGTGAAATCCAAACGGGAAGCGATGAGTTGGGCGTCCGCGGCGAGGGTGATATGGAAGAGATGATATGAGGAAGAAATGAAAGTTTGTGGGCAGTGGTGGAACGAGGTTCTGAAGACTGTAGATAAGAGAGTGGGATAGAGGTGTGCTACTGAAGCCCATGCTTTACTAGGAATGGAAGAGAAAGAAAATTCAATCATCAATACTTTTCTGGCAAACTAGGGTTATCTCATATAGCCAAAAGGATGATATATAATTACTCGGAATTGTATAACAGACTAGTTTCAAAGATGTGCAAGAAGTGAGAAAGAACATTCTTCCAAGTATCAGGGGAAAAAACTTGTCATATTAAAAATAAATGATTTGTTTCCATACTGAAGTTCTACTTTCTCAAAAGTTAAACTCGGGTCATTTAGCTCTAAGAATAAAAATTTCTAGGATTGAGAGAATTATTTTGGTTACAGTAGGTCTTGGTATCCACGATACATTTAAAGTGAAGGTAATTTTTATCACTGACTATCGTCAACTGCTAAACCATTGACGACCATAGGGAGTACTGATGATAAACGTTTCCACGCAGTATAACGTTCCTCAGCATTGTGTATGCAGGACTGCAGACAGAATTGTACCTAAGGCCATCAAGTCGTACTTAAGATAACTAGTACTAGGTTGAGACACTGTAGCTTATATGTTTCAAACTTTAGTCATGTCTCAGATCACCATAGACATTATTTACTCTTTAATATGGAATTATTTACTCGTATAGGTACGGATTCGTGATGGTTAGGAAAACTGGCGACATTCAACTGAATCCTGCGCAGATTTGTCAATTTGCATTGTTCACTTATGCTAAAAAAAGTGGTCAGTACTCCATTTTACTGAATTGTTTGGTTGATTACTTCAGTTTCCTAATGAAAACTATCTCGAAGGCAGTTCATCATATAGAAACTGATCAAGTGAACTTTAAAAATCAAACATCAAGACTGACGACGTAAATGAACTACTATGTTATCCGGTTTGTCATTGAATTTTTAACAACATTTTCATTCAGAATGAAATACAGTTGATGAGCACTTCATCTCCTTTATTTTATTCATATCCATTTATTCATACCGAAGACAGTTCTCATATTATCTCATTCACTTTTCAATGTTTTTCTGACTAAATCATCTACTGACCAGTCAGTCAGTCAGTCAGTCAGTTAGTTAGTTAGTTAGTTAGTTAGTTGGTTAGTTAGTTAGTTAGTTAGTTAGTTAGTTAGTTAGTTAGTTAGTTAGTTAGTTAGTTAGTTAGTTAGTTAGTTAGTTAGTTAGTTAGTTAGTTAGTTAGTTAGTTAGTTAGTTAGTTAGTTAGTTAGTTAGTTAGTTAGTTAGTTAGTTAGTTAGTTAGTTAGTTAGTTAGTTAGTTAGTTAGTTAGTTAGTTAGTTAGTTAGTTAGTTAGTTAGTTAGTTAGTTAGTTAGTTAGTTAGTTAGTTAGTTAGTTAGTTAGTTAGTTAGTTAGTTAGTTAGTTAGTTAGTTAGTTAGTTAGTTAGTTAGTTAGTTAGTTAGTTAGTTAGTTAGTTAGTTAGTTAGTTAGTTAGTTAGTTAGTTAGTTAGTTAGTTAGTTAGTTAGTTAGTTAGTTAGTTAGTTAGTTAGTTAGTTAGTTAGTTAGTTAGTTAGTTAGTTAGTTAGTTAGTTAGTTAGTTAGTTAGTTAGTTAGTTAGTTAGTTAGTTAGTTAGTTAGTTAGTTAGTTAGTTAGTTAGTTAGTTAGTTAGTTAGTTAGTTAGTTAGTTAGTTAGTTAGTTAGTTAGTTAGTTAGTTAGTTAGTTAGTTAGTTAGTTAGTTAGTTAGTTAGTTAGTTAGTTAGTTAGTTAGTTAGTTAGTTAGTTAGTTAGTTAGTTAGTTAGTTAGTTAGTTAGTTAGTTAGTTAGTTAGTTAGTTAGTTAGTTAGTTAGTTAGTTAGTTAGTTAGTTAGTTAGTTAGTTAGTTAGTTAGTTAGTTAGTTAGTTAGCTAGTTAGTTAGTTAGTTAGTTAGTTAGTTAGTTAGTTAGTTAGTTAGTTAGTTAGTTAGTTAGTTAGTTAGCTCCACAACTGCCCACAAACTTTCATTTCTTCCTCACACCATCTCCTCCACGTTACCCTCTGACGCGCAACTCGTCGTTTCCCCAAACATTCCAACCCTTACTACTTCTGTGGTCAACAGATAACTGATTGGATTCAGGAGTCAATTAGTGACTGCCTCCGAAGACCCATTCTCAAGCTAGGTGGGATGATACAAACGTCATCGCTCTGGGCGTTCAGTAGTGATCACTGGTGCAGTTACAAGGGTTGTCTTAACCCTTGACCTGCAACCCATAACAGACTTATAGACAAGGGTGCTGGCCAACTCAGTCCTAATTAAATTTCACTCGGGGAGACAACAAGCATATAGCCTACAGCCTCCATAATACTTATCAAGCATTGTGAAACGCACACTGTCTCATCACCTATGAAATGTAAACAGCATATCGCCTTTAGAAAAACCGTGAGTTTACAGGTTAGCTCCGGTATAACCCTTGCTGAAAAGGGTTTTTTAGCTTCGAAACCATAACGCTGAACTGAAGGTTTCGACAGTGAGTTGGTTTGCAAGTTGATATCTGTTCAACAGCGCAAACCGCGAGAAAATCCACCGTCGTGCAACTATATTGCCCCGTCTCGTTAAGATCGTTAAGATCTGAGTCATGAAGTGCGACTTAGACGTGCGTCATCGATCGAGCTTTTGGATGGTGACTTAGAATATCATAAACATCAGAATCGTCCGCAAGCCAGGTATCTATATAGAGACAACTAGATGTACACCTTCCGATAGGAATTTCCGGATGGTTAAATTAGGGGACAACATTGTTCAATCTCGGTTGGGAAATAAATCTCAATGGGAAGATCATCACTTACTGGAATTTAGGTATATCCAGCTGATAAGTTTCAAATAGGATGAAACGTGCATCTTAAGTTCCACTACTAGTCACTATCACGAGAATCGCATCAAAAGAAAAGCCGAGGCAACATTTTGGCATCCATTCAAAGAATCATGTGCCATTAGAGACTTATCAGTTCAACCTAGCAACTATTCAGAGTGAAATGACACGCATCAATGAATAAGAAATAAAATTCTCTTGAGTGAGTTTAATTTAAGTTTTGAAACAGAGTAGAAAACCTTTGACAAATACATTTCTCCAACGTTTATTCCGAAATAAGTTATTAAGAAAAGCATCTGTGAAATAATACTAACTGAATGAAAGTGAATCACAATATCTATGTTATTCTTACCAATAACTAGCGTAATAGTTAAGTTATATCACGAATTGACAGAATTACGAAACTGTGGACCATTGAACTTTGAGCCAGTGGGTAAGTGGTTAACTCGTTCGGCACAAGACCTGGAAGTCCTGTGTTAGATTTACAGCGCTGTCATGAGTGCTTACCCCTAAGAATTCCCATACTAGGTCGAAACAGCTGCCCAAAGTTCCTAGGTTTTTAGGGGATAGTAACTAGGATTAAAATCCAGAACGCATATTTCGTCCTATTTGGGACTCGTCAGCTGGATGTATCTGCACTTCCAGTGAATGATGTTGTCCCTAGTGAAACCCGAATCCCATACTCATCGCTTCAAACATTAAAGGCATATCCACTAGCCACCGCCAAGTAAATTATACCTTGAAATAAACAAAATCCTTATCAACCTCAAAATACACAATAATTCTATTAATAATCATAATAATGATCGCAATATTATGTGGATAATTGAATTAAGCCAGATGATTGTTTTTTTTAATTTTTTGTTTATTCAATAATTGACTAAATGAATTAACTTACAAAATAATTAACTAACTTACTAATCAAGCAAACAAACAACTAATCCACCTAATAAATAAATACACAAACAGCTTTCTCTTTCGCTAGTTTGCTCGCTATTTCACTCACTGACCACCTAATCAGTAATTTTCTAACATATTCTGTTATTATACATGTTTATGTGTATGTACACACACGCATACACACAGCGATGGAAGAAACAAATTTACACAAAACGATTGATCTCAACAGTCATTTGATTATAGTCTGTACTGTTTATTTCTTAGCTGTTATTGAATATCATGTAGACTTGTAATGGTAATGGTAATTAAAAGAGTACTAACACCAACCATAGCAACAACAATATCGAGTGTCTACCATTCCTCTTCCCATCCAAATTAACTCGTGAACTTGTTATTTGATATAAATAAATCAACTTAGTGCTCTAGTTCAGGTGTAGTCCGTGCATATATTGGATATCAATTCTTATTTGAAAAAAGTCGGTGTATGTATGTATGTTTGTATGTATATGTATGTATGTATGTATGCGTGTTGTTGTCATTGTGGGGAGCTGGTAGTCTACCTTCCATTTAATTTGTTGACTTCATCGTGGAATGAAAAGAATGAAAGCATAATAGAATGACAACAAGGAGAGAACAAATAATCAAACAGAAATGAATAAATTAATCGGGAGAATAAGCTAGGTAAATAAGCCTAAACAGCTGCTGGACACGTGTGTTTGTATGTTTCTGTGCATATTACATTTCTATTCTGCTAACTGTTATTACTGTAGACCAGTTTTTCACTGTCTTAGGAGGAGAAATCTTCAAGGAGTTAGAATGACCTACTAATAAACAACACTCGAAAAACTGGTCCTTTATTTTCGTTTATTTTGTTTTTATATATTGGTGGGCTGAATCAGAACAGCGCCCAGATATATCTATCTGCATATGTTAACAATCAATTATGATTCTAAGCCTCAATTGATATACTTGTAGTTCTACGTTGTTTTACTGAATTGAATTTTTCTACCTGTTTTGGCATATGGGCTCCTTTGCAGATCCCTCGATATTTCCTGAATATTTATTATGATAATTTACTTGGTTATGACCAGCAGAGGAATACAAAATGCGCTTTTCGTCTTACTTAGGGCTCGTCAGCCAGCCATGCTATACTCCAGTGAGTGATGTTGTTCCCGCTGGGACTCGGACCCCGTACCCATCGCTTCAAACGTCAAGTTATCCACTAGGCCACTGAGGCACAAACAGTTATAATTAATACCCATTGCACAAGAGGGGGCTATTGTGCCTCAGTGGTCTAGTGGGTAACGCTTTGACACCGGGAGCGATGGATCCGGGGTTCGAGTCCCAATGAGGACAGCTTCACTCCATACTACTGTATGGGTAGATCCAAGTGACCCAAGTCCAAAATAGAACGAAACGCACACCCTAGATTCCTCTGTTAGCCATAATCAAGTAAATTATGATTCTATTTTGATTGCCTCTGCTAAACAAACGTGTGTATGTGTTTGTTTGTATCACGATTCCATGAGAATCACTTCAGAAGAGCTTAATAATTACTTGTAGACTGGTAATCAATAAACAAGCTTCTACTACCATTGATCAATATTAACCATACAACTTATATCAAAGTGATAAGACTTTTAGGAGTAGCTTAGGAATTGATTTAATCCTAGCGTTTGCTGGAAGTTGTTATATCAGCCGAAAAGTGGAAAACGTCAATCTCAGATGATTATCATTCGTCGTATCATTTTAGTAATTTTAAAAGTATGTTATTATGCTTATGAAATAATTGGTAACATTACTGTATGGCTCATTTCAAGACCTTTCAATTGTTACTTTATTCACTTATGTATGACTTATAGTTAGGAAATAACTATATGTTGAGAGAAACTGATTGCTGTTAACTATCCAGCCTTTTACGCTTGAAATTGGTTGTTTCATCATAAATTATTGTGAGTTATGGTCAGGTAATTTAGTTGCGTTTGATTTAGTGGATTGAAGTGCATGACTCATCGTGTAGGTGGATTGAGTATAACAGAAGACTTGACAAGCATATATGAGACCAATCAAATCCAAGGTCATTTTTAAGGTGTTTACTTTAAATTTGATCAGTTTGCTTAGGCGGTTAGTCTGAATTTGGGTGGTTTGAACACTTTGACTCTTTGAGTCTTATCAGTCCCAGTGTACAGCTGATGAGCTCGACCCCAAGCGAGCGAAACGGTAGTCCACTGCTTAGACCACCTTGATCTGGTCAGTGAACACTGTTTATGGGTGACAGTGATGTACAACTACTCGTGTCAACCAGTAGTATATTATGTGCAAGTTCGTTCTTGTGATCTTAACGACGATGGAGTTGTCGAGTAGGTCATATTATGTTATCTCAATATTTCGGTTTCCATGAGAAATCATCGTGAGATTTCTTTCCACAGACTGTATATTTCTCAAACACCTGGTTTGGTTCTGATGAATTTTCATTGAGTAAGAGTTCGTTTATAAAAATGTCTTTCTTTTCACCTACAAAGAATTATAACTATAAAATGTACTAATACTTAATGACAAGTGGTTAAAAACAAGACAGTTCTGAATCTAGATCTCTAATATCCACATAACTCGATGGTAGTTTATTTTACTGGGATGTTAACTGATGTATGATGAAGTACATAAATGTTGACAAGCTTTTTAAAAGTGTTTCTACCGATGAACATCAAAGAAAGCGATTTCCACTCAGTCACTTCAACTACACAACATTTAATACACTGACAAGTTCATAAATTCAATTCACAGCATATATGACGACTTTAAATGGCCGACCAAGTTTAAATTTCTTCATTTTATCTTGCAGACAACTGTGATTGGTCACTCCATGACCTTGAGAGGGTGAACTGATGCACGTGAGTTCGGTGTGCTGCTTTCTCGTCTAGCTTATTTTCAAATTTTTGTGTTTACGGAGATATTATGTCTATGCAATAATTTTAAAAAAAAGTACAAAAACATACATTCAACCTGTTATTCAGATATTAAAACAACCAGGCAGCAAGAACAACAGTATCCTTTCTAAGTTGGCTTTTAAAGTCATTGCAGGATATATACAGTAGTGATTAACACTTAGCGCCAATTGGTTCAATTTTCAATACGAATTAGATTAATTCACTTCTCATCATAATAAGAAATGAACGAAAGATGCGTTTCTCTTTTTAATTATTTGCTTGATTTGTATGTTAAAATAATACTTTTTCTTATATATCCTAATTAATCATTGTTTTAACTGATTCAAGAAAACAATAAAATAAATCATAAGATAAACAACACACGCAAACTATTCACTTACCAATTTATGGACAACTAAATTTCTCTTTCATACCATGTGCCCTAATTTATTCTTATTTATTCATTCAATGAGGTGAAAGTTAAGTAATTCCATCCCTGTGACTACTTAGCTAACAGTATTGAACTTTGTCGGAAGTCAAGGGATCAGTTTAATTTTCTTCTTCTTGTATACTTGACATTCATGGCTATTTCTCCCCGTCTCTTGCTTCCCCCCCCGCTCCGATGATTATATCCAACCCTTGCGTCTTACCGTAAACAGCATCATTCATAGATGAACTAACTTTCGGAAATGTTTAGTTGACAGTCATAAGAAAGAAAGTGATTTCATTAGGATGGTGATATAATGATAATGCTAAACAGGATTTTCTCAAGTATCTAATTAAGATTGACTTATTTTCCTAATGACCTTATAATTTACGAAGATTCAATGGGTTTGATTAATTTATGTACGTATGTGTACAACTGTATATGCTTACTGGGTGATAATTTAAGGTGAAATGAAAATTTGGAACGCTACCGGACTCGAACCAGTGACCAGTGGGTTACTGGCCTGCTCATCTACGAACTGAGCTACGAGGTCCAACTACTGACCAGATTTTTATTTCACCTTCAATCACAAATGAGGTTTTACCCGACTACCATGTGAATTTGTGATGCGTTACTACCACTTGATCATATTCACACTAGCTGCCTAGTCAGTACTTCTCATCCCAATCCAAAGCTAACTGAATTAGATGGTAGAAAAACGCTTGATGACTGAAGTGAAATAAAATCTGGTCAGCAATCGGACCTCGTAGCTCAGTTGGTAGAGCGCTGGGTTGGAAATCCGGTGATCGCTGGTTCGAATCCGGCCACGGTCCAAATTCTCATTTCACTTTAAATCATCAACCAATATTTATACTAGTCTACCAAACAACGGCTGTCTCAGATAGTCGAAATGACAGTGCACATGCTTATTTGTCAAAAACTTCTATTTAATTTAAATAACTGGAGGTTGCAATAACAATAATGGTGGTTATAATGATAATGTTGATAGTTGATGACGGTAAAAGTTGAATGATGACAAAAGGGGGTTACACAAGATTTATTAAATCGTTCACAGGATACGTATAGATGATAAAGGGGTGAAACCGTGGTAAAATTCTTAATGATGGACAGTGGCTAGCAGTGAAATCCAGAATGCGTGTTTCGTTCTCTTTGAGACTCACCAACTGGGTGTACCTGAATATCAGTGAGCGGTGTTGTTCCCACTGGGACTCAGATTCCAGGAAGACCAAATGAAGTAGCACCCGAAACTGTTGAATTTCAAAAAAAAAACAAAAAGGTGGTAATGACGATATAAAAGTACAAAGATTAATCTAACAAATAGGGAACGAACCACACCAAGACCAAAATAAGTTAAGGCCAAGGTGGAGCCAGACTGTACCTTATTCTTTTTGCATACAAAAGTCAGACTTCACTTCATAGATAGCCAAAGTGTCTGCCGTTTTTAAAAGTTAAACACGAAGGAAATGTGATATGTCTGAGTGAATATGACAGACAACCTTAAAATCAGTGTTTGGGTTGGTTGAATGGTTGGAATCAATTAGATGTTCAAGGATAGAACTTCTGATGGATTTCCTTTCACCCTTATAAAACCAGACAGGAATGCGTTCTCATATACGTGTTCATACCAGTCTCTGGTTACCTCCGACATACCTTGCTCCACAGGAGCAACATTAATAATATCATTGTTGTTATTTCAGCCTCACGTGGATACCAGTCTTTAAACATCTATTTGTCAGCTAAAAAGCATGAAGTTTATTCTGAAGTAACTATTATTGGTATTTACCAACAAGGTTCATTTCATATTTGAAGGTAAACACTTTCGAGAAGTTGACGGTGTAGCTACAGGTAGTCGCTTAAGGCCATTACTAGTTGATATTTAAATGTCGTATATCGTAAATGTGGCTGCTGATCTCATCGCTAAAATTTCTCTTTACAAGAGATGTGTCAATAATATCATAATGATTTGTGAGAGGCATGAGGATATGGCGTTTCCACTAGAAAAAACTTAACACACTAAAAACTGGAATCAGCCTGACTTGTGAGAAAGAGAATAATAATCATCTGCCATTCTTAGACGTACTCTTGAGTCAACCAGATGCTTCAATAAGACGGTCAGTTTGCAGAAAGCCTAAATGAACAAGATAATACCTGAATTTCTACAGTTTTTTCAATATAATACAAGCGACGTCTAGTAAAACTCCTGTTTAATAGGATCTATATCGTATCTGTACATCAGATAGGATGGATGAATATATATCAAATTACTGATCAAAACACTTGTGTAAAACGGATACCTGTTGAAGTGAAAAGACCGTTGTGGAGGTCAAGTGGCACCGAAGCCAACTCTGTGTGCGGTTCCTAAGAAAATCGTCCATATCACTCTACCATAGAGAAGGGAGTAGATTAGTATCACTTTGAGACGTAGGCTAACATCAGCCATCAAGAAAATATATTACATAGCTAATCTTATCATTATCTATAGACATTCATCAACAGCTGCAGCCAACATTCTCTCACTTGGTACTGAACATCTATCAGATGAATGACCAGAATAGTAAGAATAAGCAACAAGGAACTCTGTTTGGTGACGAACCAACGAAGCAAGAACCTACCACCCAACAAATATGCAGAAGAAAGTCGAGATGGATTGAGCATACACTGAGAATGCCGATTGGGGACATTACGCGCCAGACCAGGCCGTCAGGTGAAATCCGAAGGGGAAACGACGAGTTAGGCGTCTGAGGTGAGGGTGACATGGAGGAAATGATGTGAGGAGTAAGTGAAAGCTTGTGGGCATTGGTAGTGCGAGGTTCAAAAGACTGTAGAGAAGAGAGTGTAATGGAGGCGTGCTACTGAATCCCTATTTTCCACTAGGAACTCGAGGGAAAATAAATAATAATAAATAACCTTATCATTGTGGAGGAAGCAAAACACATACTTCACCAAAAACCTAAACACTGCATCTACGATTACGTCACATGACATTGTGTTTGCCAATTTACATGAGTAGGGAGGATTACTCGAGCCATGTAGTTGAGGGTGGGAGAATATAAGTGTAAAACTTGGGAACTGTGGTCGACTGTAATTCCATTTTAGTCTGTTTATTAGAAATATTATACAGTGAAACAGTAGCATTTACTGGATAATCCGTTTCGGACACAATTTATTGTCTATATTCATATCGGGTAACTCCACAACTTCGAGATAGACTTTTTATATTCCTAGTTTCCTCTCCTTCTCTGTGATGACAAGGGTAGTAGGATTTTCCATGTATCCATATATGAATACGGACAATAAAGTGTGTCCAAAACGTTATCCAGTAAGTGCTACTGTTTCACTGTGTGATATTTCTAATAAATAGACTAAAATGGAGGGTGGGAGAACATACACCTAAATGGCATCAAAAACAAATGGAGTGTGAAATCGTGATAAATCCGGGTGGGAGATGATCCTCTTCATCATCTATAGTTAAAAATATCATAGAAACAGGTCACAAAATTAATGTTCAAACAGTTTTCAAACTTGTGTATACAAACAGTGAAGGACGTATGCTTAGATTTGCGGTTGTGATAGGTGTGCACAAATGGAAATCATCTTTATCTATGTGTACAAAAGTAGTTTGTTCTTGCACTACACCCACCTTGATAAACTTTGTTTTCTTAAGAAGATGAGGATCAAGTATATCACCCTTCCCATGTTTTCTTTCATCTTTCTTTATTTTAATCCCTCCATTATCTTAATTGTTGTATTTGTCCTCGTATCCTTTGGTTTTTCCATGAACTGATTTGACAAGTAAATATGTGATTAAATTGTTCGAAATGCATATTGTGCAAATACATTATATTGTTCAGATAAACTTCGTCTTACGCTATCTATTATCATAATAGGGAGTAACTGTTTGAAACTGAAGCTTAATATGCTTCTCTAACCTTTGTTTTTTATTTTTATTAACAGAGGTCAATGACTTGTGATCCAGTTAACGGTTGGTACAAAGATAAACATTTTTCGGTTAGCACTTTCATAATGTAACAAGTTGACTTCAGGTTTATGTCGATTTTATTTATTTCATCATAGACTGACATCAGTCAGACAAATATGAAAAACTTGGAAGCACTTGACAGCTTTTTAGTCATAGTATGAGACCAACTGCTCATCAGTAAGCACCCACAACCCTCCCCCCTTCGGACCTTCAGATTTCATGGAGAACGCTTTAACCATTCAGTCACTGTCATGTTTTCAATGGTTCCCCAACTGATATCAGCCCACGATGAATACCACCTCAAAATGATCGAAAGATGGATATCTCAAGTTTTAATAAGAAGCCACAAGCTGTGGGGTCAACCAGTCGGAAGGGAAGCGGATGGCAACTGAAGACCTTGGGTGATAGTCACGGTGTATCGTGAACTGGGAGAAGTAGGAGACTGTGGATCATTGAACTAATAAGTTAAACAATTTATCAATTTTTTCTGTATGGGAAACAGTCGCTGAAAAGAGTGTAACACATAATAGCAGAGTAAAATAAGAAAATCTTCTGGAATGGGATAAAGTAAGACGATTAGAATGAGGATCCTATTTCTCAAATGAATAATATAAATTTGGTTGGATCCAGGTCCATAATTCACCGATGAGACAGTTTCACATTTACATTAAGCTGAAAAGTGCTGTCAGGATAAGCATCAATTGTCTATAGGTTACAGAACAAGTGCTAGACTGATGCAATGAGTGCGGACAAACTTTGACCAGCGGCTGAATAATTTCATCTAACTGTTTTATGCATCATAAATAGACAATTATATATCAGTGATAGATAGTGACTAGCAATGGGATCCACAATGCGCATCACATCCTATTTTGGACTCGTCAGCTGGATATGACTGCCTGCCAGTGAGTAATGTTGTCCCCATCGGGGTTCGAACTCGCAGCCGATAGCCACTCCAGCATTAAAACTATAGCGGTCACGCAGGAAGTGGTCATCGTGGCTCGGTGGTCTAGTGAATAACGCCCTGTTGTTTGATGCGATCTGCTCCGACGTCTACTCTTAGTGGGAGCAACACCATTCACCAGTAGGCAGGTACATCGAGCTAATGAGTCTCAAATAGGACGAAACGTGTGTCCTGGATTCCCCTGCCAGCCATTATCCATCATTAGTGTACACAACTGAAACACAGCCAACATCGAGGCATCTGCGCAGGAGCCTATATGCCAATAGAGACCGATCAACTCAGTCCAATTAACGACAGGATAATACAACCAGCAACGTTAGTAGACAATTATGGTTTCTTCATTAAAGAGAACAATTAGCCCACTCTTCTCTGTACAAACTAAATGCAGGTGAACTACGTAAGAGCAGCAACTAAGTGATGATGATAGCCTTGCTTTTCAGCTAAATCCTCATATATGCAGGGCTTGGTGACAAAAATTTTGATTAAATTTGTACAGCAAAAAAAGAAAGCTGCTTTATCTGAATTACTAGTTTCACTTTCTAACAAGAGTTCTATAGGAAGTGACTATAGCTCAGGTTTCAAATTTACTTCAACGTCATTTCAGATAGTTTTCTTGACGAAACATACTTTCATACATAAATTGATTGTGAATTGATACAAATTCGACATTCCAATGACTTCACCCAAGAAATCCGAAGGTTACTGGTTCGAATCCCTTCATATCACCTTCAATTATCACCTAGGGTAGACTAAATTGTCTGATAAAACTAACAGACAGATTAGCTTCATTCGGACGAACGGATTTCTAATGGGAGTCGTGACTTTCAACAGAATAAAAGATCTCCAAATCTCTTCATTTGACCGTATGAAATCTGTTAGCTACCACCACAACTCCAGTGGAGTTTTTCTACACTGTATGCGCTTCATTGTCCTTCTGAGCACAATATAATATGTAGAAGAGATAATCAAAATTCAACCAGTTGTTATACAGCTGAATTATATAACACCAACCACGAACTTGTTTCGATTTAGATAGAGGTAACCGTCAAGAAGCCGTGCTTCACATACTTTTCTTGCTTGTTGGCATTCATCAGCAAGGCTATTCAGGCCTCGATTGACCTACTGTAGTACTGACTGGTCATGAGAGAGTAATCAACATTATGTTGTCTACTGCTAAGTGTTGATGGGGTTCTATCAATTATTTTGCAATGCAGCCACAAGGCTAAACACACCATCATAATGCACCAGATGTTAGTTGGATGGAGGCAGTCGGGAGGAATTCCTGCTAAACCTAAGTTCAGTTCTTTTTGACACTTGTCAGCAAGGCGTATCTACAACCACTACGGGACTGATGTCGCGTCTTGAATTGCAGCTGATTACCGCCATCCGAACAACGTCTATCCCAGTACATCGCGATGCTAAGTCGCCCAACCTGGTGGCCATATCGCATATATGATCGGTAGAATTTGAACAGCCCATTTGACTTGACAGCGTCAAGTTAGTTACACTGCAGTCAACGATCAATATACGGACTTAATTCGCAAAATAAGTCACCGGGTTTCACGGCTTTATTCATCTTCTATCAATCTTTCTGTAAATAAAGTGACGGTGAATAATCATGTCTAGCACATACATATAAAGCAGATAAGTGCAGTAAGGCAACAAAGCTATTTTCTTAAAGTCGGCAAATGTTTAAATTTTCTTTCATCTTTCTCATCACTACTAAATTGTTCAGTGTCTATGTTCAGTTCATATTATGACCAGTTTCCTTTTTAAAAAAACAAAACTAATTCTATTTTATTCTTTAGACTAAAAACTGAACTATTTTTTTTATGTCTGTACAGAAATTCGACCAGATACGAAACTGAATTCAATTTTTCGGCATTCTTTTTATGTCACCAATAGAAATTTACCATTATGTGCAACGGCAAACGTCAAGCTGATCAGGTAAAAAAGGTTTATACTACTAATAAAGTTGGTTACAATTTGTTGGAACCATTTATCTTTTGTGAAATGAGCCATATCCAACCGCTTATATTTTTCAATGAATTATTAATTTTTGCCGAAAAGTTGCTTTTTAAGTAAAGAACACTAATCTAACCTTTCAAAGTCAGATATTATGTTTTATTTCAAAAGACTATGTTTATTATCTTCATGTACTTATTAAATGTCGAAATAGTGGAGAATGTTTGTGTGACTTGGAGTTCAGATATTGGCAAACGTTCCAGTGTGATACTAGACAACATCATCGGAGCTATGCACCGAAATTAAGTAAATTAGTTGTGCGTGGACATATACATATACGCTAATTCATCTGACTCCAACCTGATTGGTTGGTGGATGAGTGTGTAGGTGTGTCGAACATGATTGGTTAGGGCCTTACCTTCAGCATCATTAGGTAAACCAATAAAATCACTACACCATACTTTATGCATTCTGAAAGATTTATTTCAAAAAACAGAAACGATAATCAAGATCTCACTGTTAGCCTCCACCAAGCAAATTTAAACCTTTTCTAGTCCCAAAGTTACATAAACGAAGTCTGTTAACGGAATGCAGGTGCAGTAATCAGTGATAAAAGCCACGTAGTTGGATTTTGAAGTCTAATGAAATTTGTGATATCTTTGAACAAATTAAAACTTATAGGTTGCCAATCATTCTCTTGTGTTTCATTAATATCGCAATAAATAGTCTATTTATTCATATTTATAATCTTTTGCGTTATTTTTTGTGCATTGATGGTTAGCGCTGATATTTTGACAACTAAAAGTTCATTTGATCTGCCTTAGGTTGTATTGATGGTTGTATATTAATGATATTACTGATAGGTGATGATGATCAGAGGTGAGAAGTAAACTTGAGTCTTAGTAAGTTTGGAATTATTAGCCTGCTGGTTACTGTTCCAGTACTCGACCAGCTGAGCTACTATATGCATCTGCAGTTTAAGTGTGAGGTTCATTTCAGTCAACAATTAGGTTTTTCAGTTCATCCGGCCGGTAATTCAATTTCCACTGATTCAAAAGTTCCCGCTACCAAGTCTCTCATTTCAATCATGCCATCATGTTATGATGCAAACAGGAAAGCCAATCCATCTCCGCTACTTATTTGGAAATCAACTAAAAGACGGAATGTAGTTGTAGTGTTTACTTTCTGTTATGCAAAAGAAACAAGAAAAAGGAGAAGGCAGCAGAAAAAACAGGTTAATTCTTAACGGTTTTTTGTGTGTGTCTTAATATACCTTTTCGAGGTAACTTCTTAATTAATCACTTTTTCTGGGCAATTTTCACTGGATAAAAGGAAGCCAACAGAAGTGAGAAAAAGGAGAGAGTGAGAGAGAGAGAGGAAGAGGGTGCATTAATAAGACAGTGAATCATTGATGAAATGGAGCAATAAAGAGAATATATACTGAATTCACGTAGCCAGTAATTAGTATTAACCTTATAGTAATGTTTCATCCCTTGAATAGTTTGAAGATAGATTGGAAAATCTGGGAAGCATAAAAAGGTAACCACAAGGTGTAAGTTTCATATTGATGATATTGATTTACTTGTATTGTAAGAAAGTGTACATAACGTTTTATGACGCATTTAGAATAGAAACATATGTTATAATTGGCTTAGTTGTGGCCAGCAGTGGAACCCAAGATGCGCGTTTCGTCCTATTTGGGACTCGTCAGCTTGGTATACCTGCACCCCAGTGAGTGATATTGTTCTTACTAATACTCGAACCCTGTATCCATCGCTACAAGCGTCAAAGAGTTATCCACTAAGTCACTGAGGCACAAAAGACACCCCTTGTACAACCAATAATCCTCCGTTAATAAACTGGAGTCGAGTTAATACATCTGCGCTATTATGACCGATTTCCAGTCATGTCACTGAGCATCCTCAACCACTGACTGCTTTCATCTCGAGGACTCCAACCGGTTAGTCTACATCTGCCTATACGGCTCAAGAAAACAGTCAGGGAATTCATCGACCGGTACCAGGTCTCGGTCTGGCAATCCTGAGCTCTCTTCCATCCTAATCCAACTTCTTCTAGAATGGTACATCGAGGTGGGCGGTAGCTTGGTATGCACAACACATGTCCCAGCCATCTCAGACAACTAAGGTTCTCAACCTCGTCAATCGACCTGGCTGTCTTTCGCCTGACCTCAACATTCCTCACTCAGTGATTCTACTAATTACTAGAAATGCTACAAAGACACCTATGGTTGAAAAATTGCAACTGCTTCATGTCTGCTACTTTTAAAGGCCATATCTGACAGTCACACATTAAGACAGAACGGGGTCCAGTGCAGAATACTCATCCTTTGATAGATAGTCGGATATCTCTCCATTTGGCGCCACAGGTGACAAAAGTTGCCAAACTCCAAACGGACCTTCTATATCCGAGTTGAGTTAGTCGGGATTGTATAAGGATTAAGATAAACAGGTATTTCATTGACATTGAAAACTTCATGTCTCAAAGTTATACGAAGAATGAAACTCATCCAGGACAGTATTTGTTCACTTTGTTTTGCATTGCTAAATTATTGGCTATTCACATAAACAATCCAGAACCTTTCCATCTTTTATAGTCTTAATTGTTAACCCAATTCTTTGATTTCTTCTATCCTATTCATTTTCTACTCACTAATACCTATTCCTTGTCTCTCTACCGTCTCGATTACAATTAACTGTTTGAAGGTATCCTGGCCAACAATGGACTGGATAGTTTGAAAAAACTTGGTCACCGAGTTAGTATGATTCATGTGTTGTGTAATTCATTGTCAGAATTGTTCATCTGTAACCAATTTATTTTAAAGTGTAGTTCATATTCATTAGTTCTAACAAAATTTTTGACCTACCAATTATAACAAATCGTATTGATAATCGAACCAAACCAAAGAAATTACTCTACAACTTTCAGTATCCCTACTCAACAAAGTTTTTGTACAATGACCATTCAAAGGATTCAGGAATGAAACCAACTTATTTTTTATCGTAGAAAGTTGGAGGATAACTGACAGGGATAATGAGAAGGGTAATTAGATGTAGGTAATCGGTAGGAAGTCCTGTCGTTAGCACTCATCACCAAGACGTATCTGAAACTTCGACAGGACTGATATCCCACCTGAGATCTGAACCTGCGTCACAAAATGGTGCAGTCAGCTACATTACTACTGAGCTATTCAGGCTGCAGTTGACCTCCTGTAAGACTGTCTTACATAGGTTAATTGGTCACTGGAGCGGAACCAATTTCATGTTGTCTAGTCCTAAGTGCAAACCGAATCCCATCGGTCATATTTTCAGTGTGGCCGCCAGGGTACGAGGTTCAGTACCGTGGTCTAGCTTAGTAGATGTAACTTGAATGGAGGTGATCGGCAAGAAACCTTGCTAGCGCTTGTTGGCACTCACCAGTAAGACGTATCTGCAACCTTGACGAAACTGAAGTACTGCC
Source organism: Heterobilharzia americana (assembly GCA_944470555.2). Classification (NCBI taxonomy): domain Eukaryota; kingdom Metazoa; phylum Platyhelminthes; class Trematoda; order Strigeidida; family Schistosomatidae; genus Heterobilharzia; species Heterobilharzia americana. The sequence goes on along the minus strand of OX104129.1, from coordinate 59,046,310 downwards.
TGAGACTCAAGGTGGAAAAGAACCCGAATAAAATTCTTCTGATTCACCAAAAGACAAATTGTTCATGAATCAATTACATAGAGACCAACTTTTAGGTTGTTATAGCTTAAAACATTCTCTTAGGTCAAAGGATTTCAAACCATGTCAGTGATACTATGTTATGATTGCATCAATTTTAAAAGCATATAACTGTTATCATCACGATAATTCATAATTTATACGATATCTTCAGTCAGTAAATTCAAATACCACGTGAAAAACAGTTTTTGGTAGGATGTCAAGAAGTCATATTGTTTTGTTGTTCCTCATCAGCTGCTTATAACCGAAAACAAATTCAATATTAACGTATGCAAAACGTTTGCATAATTGAGACGATTAGACAAAAGGCTATCGAGGTTGAAGAAAAATCAACATTTATGTTACGTAATTGAAATGAGGGGCATAAACAGGAGAAGCCTAAAGGAAGTAGACTCTTTCACCTACCTTCCTACCTACCTGGGCGGCATCGTCTCAACTACAGGTGGCGGTAGAACAGATGAGGATGTGAATACCAGGATCGGAAAGGAAGCAACACAGGCCTTCCTTCATTAATCTGAAAGCAGTATGGAGATCTACTGTACTTAGAATAAAGAATGAACAGGATCCGGATTTTCAACACCAAGGTCAGTCAAGTGAGTCAGTGCTTCTGTGTGATGGTTGAGAGACTTACTTGGCATGTCACGAAAAGCATTTCCAACAAACTATAGACATCGATCAACAGCTGCTATCTACGCTCTCTCACTCGATATTGAACATCGATCAGATGGATGGCCAGAATAATAGTAGGAATAAGCAACAAGGAATTGTTGCTGGTGACGAACCAATCAAGAAGCTATCCCTGAACAAAAATGCAGAATGAAGGAGTGGAGATGAATTGGATTGGATTGGGTATACACTGAGAAGACCGATTGGGGACATCACGTGCCAGGCCAGGCCGTCGAGTTGAACCCAGCATGGGAAACGATGAGTTCTGAGTCCGAGGCGAGGGTGACATGGAGGAGATAATGTGAGGAATAAATGAGAGCTTGTGGGCAGTCGTGAAACCAGGTTGAAGAGACTGCAGCGAAGAAAGTGGGATGGAGGCGTGCTAGTGAATCCCTATGTTCCACAAGGAACCCAAGGTACAAATAATAATAATAATAATAATAATAATAATAATAATAATAATACTAAGTCCCTTGGGTTCCTAGTGGAACAAAGGGCTTCAGTAGCGCGTCTCCAGTGAATTCTGTTCTCTGAAATCTTTTCAACCTGGCTCCACGACAGCCCACAACCTCTCATTTCCTCCTCGCACGATCTCCTCCATGTCACCCTCACCTCGGACACCCAACTCGTCGCTTCCCATGGGGATTCCACTCGAGTACCTGGCCTGACGCGTGATGTCCTCAGTCGGCCTTCTCAGTGCATGCACAATGCATCTCCACTTCCTTCTGCATATTTGTTGGGTGATAGCCTCTTGGTTTGTTCGTTCCCAGAGCTCCTTGTTGCTTATTCTGACTATTCTGGCCATCTGATTTTCAGTAACGAGCCAGCGTAGGCAGTTGTTGATGAATGTCTGTAGTTTATTGGAAATCCCTTTCGTGACACGCTAAGTCTCTGAACCATAAAGAAGCACTGACTTGACTGACGTTGGTGTTGAAAATCCGCATCTTCTTCCACATGATGAGTGGAGTGCAGAAGATCTCCACACTGATTTCAGGCTAATGAACACCTGTCTTGCTTTTCCGATTCTGACTTTGACATCCTCGTCTGTGCCACAACTGCTGCCTGTAGTGGAAACAGTGCTTCCTAGATAGGTGAAGGAGGTTACTTCCTTTAAGTTTCTCCCGTTGATGGTGACTGGAGTTTCTTGTTGTTGTTGTTGTTGGAGTTGGAGTTGTTGGTGCGGTATCTTCATCACTTCTGTCTTCTCTATATTCACCTGAAGTCCCATCTTCGCTGCCCTTCCTCTTCTGCCAACTTGTTAGTTTTTGCCTGTACATCTTCAAGTTTGTGTGACATCAGGCACAAGTTATGGTTGGCGAAGCCCAGATCTCCTAGGTTCTATTCCTCAGTCCAGCATATCCCCCTATTTTCACAGCTCTCCACTGATTGCTGCATGATGCAGTCCAGTCGACCACAATCAGGAATACCATGGGTGATAGTAGGCAACCTTGTTTCACTCCTGTCTTCACTTCAAAAGTATCACTGAGCTTCCCATTGTGAATTACTGGCATATAGTTGTTGAATGAGGCGGATAAAGGTTTGCGGTACTCTGTAGTATTGAAGCAGTTTCCAAATTACCTCTCGGTCGACGCTGTCAAAGGCCTACTCAAAGTCGATAAAGTTGAGGTAGAGAGCTGATTGCCATTCTATGCTCTGTTCTATGATGATGCATAGCGTAGTGTTGCAATTTGGTCTGCACATGATTTGTACTTCCTGAATCCAGCCAGCCAGCCAGCCAGCGTGTTCCGGTCGTAATTTTGAATCCAGTGCATCCTTTAGCCTCTCCAGGATGATGCGGCTTAATATTTTGCTTGTCTTGGGTGGACAGGAGCATGATTCCGCGCCAGTTCTTGCAAACACTGAGGTCTCCCTTCTTCGGCAGTTTGACAAGGTAACCCTTCTTCCAATCACTAGCCAGGTACCTTCTCTTCCTTCCACACCTTCTGCAATAGTGGTGTGGTGTGAGCATGTCTGCTGTTGTCTCTGCAACTGTTCTCAGTGCTTCTGACGGGATCCCATCTGGTCCTGCTGCTTTCCCACATTTCAGTAACTTTATGGAGTCCAGGACTTCAATTTTTGTTGGGGGATTTATGTTCACTTGTAGTTCAGCGACTGCAGGTGGTATTTCTGGACGAAGTGCAGGTGGTGGTGTTGGTGTTAGTGGTGGTCGATTCAAGAGCTTCTTGAAGTGGTCAGCCCATTGTTTCCTCTGTTTCTCTTCTTTTGTAATTAAATTTCCTTCATCATCTTTTATTGGTTTCATCTGTGTTGATCTCTTCCCTGATAGCAACCTGGTTATTTGATACAATGTTGTCAGGTCTCCGTCTCTACTACCGGCCTGCAGCCTGTTCTACTTCACTTGCCAGTGTTTCGTAGAAGTGTCTTTTGTCTTTCCGCGCACACTCATCTTCACTTCTTCGTCCAGTGTAGTGTTTTATACATTGTACTCAGTTCCTCTTTTCGTTATGCATCCTTGCACTGCACTGGTTTATCTTCTGCTTCACCATCACTATCATCCTCTCCCTGCTGTGTCAGCTTCCATGTATCCGTCGAGATCCATTCCTTGTCTCCTTTCTTCTTCCTTCCTAATACGGCTGTGCAGGTTTCTTTCCACATCTCTTTCAAAGACTTCCAGTGTTCTTCCACACAGGTTTCTTCAGGGATGTTCCTCGATATCTCCCATTTTGTCTTGATGGCTGGCTGTCATGAAGATTTCCTTTGTAGTTTCATCCTTCAGTTTCCGAGTGTTGTACTTGAACTGTGGTCTACCACCAGCTTCCTTGAAGGCTTTTAACTTGATTTGGAAGGTTCCTTGCACTAGATAGTGGTGTGAACCTACATCTGCTCCTCTTCTTCACCTTGTGTCAAGTAGGCTGACTGCGTCTCCACTTTCTTCACATTGAGATAAAGTCGATCTGATTTTTAGTGTGTCCGTCTGGTGTCTTGTGAAATCCATGTCGCTTTGTGGATATCCTTGTGCTTGAACACAGTGCCTAACCTCCAATCACCAAATCGTTGAATGCACAGAATTCTGCAAACAATTCTCCATTCTCGTTCATCACCTCACCGAGAGCTTCTCGACCCATGGTTAGTTCTCTTCCTGTGTTGTCCGCTCCCAGTTTCGCATTCATGTCACCCCACCCATTAGTATTTTGATATCGCCAACTGAGTTGTGGTCTTGTCCAGTGTTGATTGCAGTTGTCTGTGGAATCCCTCCTTCTTCTCTTCATCTGCGTCTGCATTATTTGTAGTTCCATAGGGTAACATTGTATGATTGTGACCTTCCTTCCTTTTCAGTTGAATCTTGCTGTCATGATCCTGATTGTGGAGGAGATTGGTTCCCACTATGTGAGAGCTTTCGAATCTCTCGCCGACATCATGATAGCCACTCTATAACTCAGTTAGCTGGTGGTTGTCGTCTGTGTGACAATATCGGAGTAGATTATTGACACTGATCTCCAGTTGACAGTTTGGAGAGTCCACTCACATTCCATCTGCTTTCGCAAATTCCTAACACTTCAATGAGATACCTTCTCATCTCTTTTGCAATGTGAGCAGCGTTGGTAAGTTGAAACATTGTGCGGACATTCCATGTCCCCATGCTTACTTTCGCTTTGATCGAGGGAGAGAAGACACATTGGCCAATTGGCTTTTCGGAAGCTTTCACTAACTGGCGTCATTTCGCCTCTCCGATTCCAGCGAGGGATAAGTTTGTTTTTATTTTTTATGTATCGTTTGTGCTTTGAAGTTTGTTTAGAGATTGGATTTGTTTTCTTGGGTAGGGTTGCTAGCCCTATTCCCAACCTTCCCTCTTTACTTGGGCTTAGGACCGGCTAGTAACTAGTGAACTAGTCAACCAGGCGAGGTTAATAATAATAATAATGATAATGGTAATAGGGAATTTGAAATAAACAAGATGAATTTTCAGGTTTACATGAAGCTTGTTCGGTTCATACTAGTATTCGTTACGAACTGAAGTCAGTTAGGGAACCATTGAAAACTCGTTAGCACTCGGCAGCTGTTTCGTTCTAGTATGGGCTGTACCACCGTGCCCCTCCAAGACCTCGCCACCGATGAAACGCAATACCTTGAGGTCGCGCAGCGAAAGTGTCGACTACTGAGCCACTGGGTTGGAGTTGAATGGTTCACAGTTTCTTAATTCTGTGAAGTTGCAATCGAGAGCAACTATCTACCAAGATCTTCATCTGGTATCTGCGTCACTTTCAACTTGGTTTCATCCACAGGTTACGGCTTCTCACTAGAACTATACATTAATGTACCCGAATGAATAATGCGTTGGTCGTGAAACGTGAAGATTCTAGATTCGATCCGTGGTGTGGTGATTGGCACGTACTGCTGAGTAGTCCTTTGCTGGGAAGAAACAGGAGTCGAGTACTTTCAGGCTTTCAATGATTCTCCAACTGATGTCATTTTATGATACTTACTAGCTCTAAATTAAAATCTCCATTCATCTCAGAATACATTACTGTGTAGTGCTCATGAGTGAGATGCTTTCAGATGGATATCATGAAGTTCTTAAGAGAAGCCGTAACCTGTGCGGTCAACCAGTCGGAAGGGAAAAGCATGCCAACTGAAGACCTTGGGTGATAGTCACACTATATCGTGAATAGACGGAAATTGGGATCTGTGAATCACTGAATCACCGACCCATTGACTGGATGCTTAACATACATACATACATACATACATACATACATACATACATACATTCATACATACATACATACATACATACATGCATACATACATACATTCATTCATACATACATACATACATACATACATACATACATACATACATGCATACATACATGCATACATACATGCATACATACATACATACATACATGCATACATACATACATGCATACATACATACATACATACATACATAAATGCATACATACATACATACATTCATATATGCATACATGCATACATACATTCATACATACATACATACATTCATACATACATACATACATGCATGCATACATACATACATGTAGATGGACAGACAGACAGACAGAGAAACAGACGGAAATGCCTAAATCATACACCTGTCTCATGTTCTCTTTTTGCTGTTGCGTATGAAAACTTTACTTTTGCATTCACTAACGCGATCGGTGAATGGGGATTAATCCGGCTTATTTTCAATTTTGGACGATAGAGTCTTTCTGAAATTTAAGTTGCATAAATATCGCCTAATTCCTTCTTTGATTGTATTCTACGTATTCTAGTCGAGTTAGTAAGCCTTTAGTATGAAGTTGAGTACTCTTTTAGTTATTAATATTGAATGTACACAAAATATTACACCTATATCATGCACGTAGTAGAACAATTAAAAAGATTTCTTGATTTTACACTTGTGTTTATTACTAGGTTTTCAGGCGAATAATACTCACTTTGTAAAACGAAAAACTCACCATATGGGAAGGTGAAGATATTTGTTTCACTATCCTTGACTAATCAAATGACAGGTTTCACTATGGAAATATCCGGTTGGTATTTTTTAATGATGCCAACGTCATATACGTCAAAAATCGCAATCTTTGACAAACGCTATTAAAATCGATGACTGTCTTATGAATTAAGCTAAATAAAGCTTTAAGTCATACTATATATAGGCTACTTACAAGATATTAAGTAACTAAAATTATTTAATTTGGGGATTTATTTATTAGACATTGGTTTTTCATTATAAAATAAAATCATTTGAGGAACCATTGAAAATCAGTATAGTGTTCCTTAGCTGTATGCACGCATTACTCTTTTCATCATTGACTTACTTTGAGATGAGATTTACTGGATTTTAAATATTAAGAAGTAGTGACCGTAGAGTAAATCAAGTCGGATATGAGAAAAGGGATTCAATGGTATCATTGGATGAAAATAACGGTATATCATGAAATGAGAAAATGAGTAAAATGTAGACCACTGAATCATTGATAGTCTTGATGATTATATGTGTGCATTTATGAAGGATTCAATACTAAGAGGAAACAGTTGTTCAATGTTCTCCAAATTTTCAATGATTCTTCAACTGATACCAATCCATGATATATCCTAAGTTTCTAGTGTTATTTTTATATTTCTGATTACTTAAATCTGTTTGTGAATTAAGAAATATTACCTCCAGATTTTCAGAAATTATTCCCAACTATATAATCAAAAAAATTTATTTTTAATGGAAGATTTTAGAAATATAATGAACTAAACAAAGGACTATCATCTTTTTGAATGCACTATCGGTGTGATGTTTTTTTAATTGATCTATGGTGGGTGCTACTAATAAAATTGCATATAAGTAGTATATATTGAGAAGGCGGCTGAAGTCATAAGCAATTACCAGCAATGGATGGATAGTCTGCACAGAGAAACGCAAGAGATAATGTGGACACTTGAAGAGCGAATCGAGATAGAAGAAGAAGAAGAAGAAGAAGAGAAAATGAAACATTGTGTAAATGACTATTTTAATGGAAATTGTACAAGATTTCATCACTGCTGTACAAAATGTCGTAGTAAATATTCCTCCCTGCGTTTAGCTCGTTGTCGTCTCTTACAATTGGTATCTCTGCTTCTGTAGGTGATGAAGATTCCACGGCTTGAAGTGTTCAAGGATGGAGACATCAAGGTCTTTATCAGGGATTTTGAATCAATCGCGGAGTTAGTGGGTGTCCGGGATCCAGGGGCGAAGGTCGTGTTGCTTGATACATTGTTGGGGGGGGGGGGGTAGAGCGAAAGTGGCATATAACGGCATGGAACGTGTGGATTGAAAAGAGACTTCGAAGAGAATGGTTGAATAACTGGAGGTGGAGTTTGACACCCTAATAGCCAGGAAGCTGGCAATGCAGTTGTTCTCGACCCCAACATTTGCAATAGACAAAGATCCACCACTATTGGCTGTGAACTCGGCAAAACTACTTCGACGAGCAATTCCCACTTCACATGACGTCTCCCAACAGCAGTTACTGGCTGCGCACCTCACCGAAAGTGTCCCGAATGCCATCACCTAGCAACTACGACCAGTGAGAGCAGTTCAACTCATGGATATTAGTGAGCTGGTCAAGGTCATCAGATAGCTAGCTGATGGGTACAGCATTCGCTGCAGTCGAGTCAGAAGAGGAAAATAACTGGAAAAAACAAATCGACAACATTCAGAAACAGGTGGCTGCACTTCGAATAAACATCAACAGACAGAATAAATGCTTTGCATACAGAAATCTGGGACACTGGTGAAGAAAGTGTCTGGAGAGGTGAACAAGGGAACGTTCTGAATGATATAATATGAGTTCTGTTTTTACAATCAGATCAGATGTAGAAGGATTGATGCATATTTAGAAATACTGTATATGCTAGAATGGGAATAAATGACTGGGAGATCGTGTATCCAATAGATATCTAGTTGGGGTGACAGTCTCACTGACAGATAACAGTCAGTCTCAGAACATAAGACCATGTTGGCTAACGTTCCACACAGTTGTTGGATACGAATTAGAAATCGCAGGCTTATCAGATTGTGTCGTTGAGATTGGAAGTCGGAAAATTAGATTTCCAGTCATTGTCGTCACGCGTGTACAACGGCCAATCCTAGGTGTTTATTTTGTGAGAGAAGTGGGTGGAGTTATTAAGACGAGAAGAGGAATGGTGTCGATGAAGTATGGGTCATTCACCACGCAGGAGAACAGTGAGGTAGCAGAAATTGAGGTGAGGTATCAAAAGCAGAATGTTTACTCATCTCTCATACTTGCCTATGACTTCTGCCGACCTCTCAACATATACTACTTATATCCGTTCTTATCAGTAGCACGCACTACAAATCTTTTATACTGTGTACTCTGAGGTTTTTTAAAAACACAGTTTACCGTGTTGTTAAGCCAATCAGAAGAACTTATCTCCCCACCAAATTGCTTGTTCCACGAATCGATTACTATAGTGAAAGGTTAAATGTCACTTATCCAGTATATCATCTATATATATAATCATTGAAACAAGAGTTATTTCTGATTGATAAGAGTTACACAATGCACCGCATAACTCAAATTTCGCAATAAATTTACCTCTTTCCGTCCAGAATCCAGTTGAATAATTATAATCAAGAATGAACTAATTTTTGACAGTAGAGGAAAAATTAAAATAAATTTGTTTTCTTACTGGATAGTATTTCCTATATGCTTACAATAAATCCAAAGTTTTGGAATGATTGAGGATTTTATTTTCATTTTTAAGGTTGTTATTCATCATGAACTGACACCATTTACAGAACTATTGAAAATTTAGTGAAACATCAGAGTATTGAATGTTTACTAATGAGTTTATACGTAGAATAGCGGATTATGATAGTTGAATCCCTCATTTATCACTTCAAATTTCAAAGCGTTATCCAACATTATTTTGTATTGTAAATTTTGAGAACAACATCACTCACTGGGATGGAGGTAAATTCGGCTGAAGAGTCCCAAAAGGGATGAAATGTGTGTACTTGATTCCACTGCTAGCCAGTACCAAGAAAAGCGCAGCATGATGAATAACCAAATATTGTCCAGGTATCTGCACAAGAGATTCTATGCCAGTAGAGAACGATCCATTCGACCGAGAATAACAACACGAAATTAGAAGTACCAAGAAATAATAGTCGCATCCTTTATCAGCTAATCATTTAGATTTCATTTTCATCCAAGAAAACTGAATTTTTGCACAAATGAAACTATACTATACTGATAAGTGTTAGTAACCAAAATATTAGACTAATTCCTGATGCTTAGCTTCCAACATTTAGTACCAAACCGATTTGACCACATAGGATGTTTATAAATTCATTATCAATGAGAGTATATGAACTCAGACTGTAGGGGTAGATAAAGTTAAGCAATATGATTACTATAACCTTGAAGTTTACCGCTGTTATATGGTCAATGACAAGCCCAATAGTTTCCTCATCTCAGATATATACTATTGACAATAAGACAGAAGATAAGTGTATACCAGAGGAATCAGGGAAAATTGATTACTGTTATACGATATTCATACGACTCAAGATGTCCTCAATGGAAATAGTTATTGCAACCAATAAATATGTAGTATACTGGAAATTTACCGTGTGTTTCAGCAATTCAATATCTGATAAATATTCTGCCTGAATTCGGCAGGAAGCTTCGCTCTTTCTAGGTTTTCTGATTGTTGACAAGCGTCAGCAAGGTGTATTTACAGCCTGAAGGGAACTGATATCCTGTCTGGGATTCCGACCCATATCACTAAGTGTTGGAGTCAAAGATCTTAGCACTGAGCTATTCACACAGCGATGGATCTCATGTAAGACTGGGTTACATACATTGGTTGGTAATGGGACAGTGATCAATTCCAAGTGGTCTAGTGCTCAGTGTCAACCGAATCTTATCGATCATATTCACAATGTGGTCATCGAGCTTAGAGGCTCAGCATCACGATGAATATTGGTAGATGCTAGTTGGTTGGAAACAGTCGGTAAGAAGCCCTGGACCTAGGTTTCATGCTTGTTAGCATTCGTCAGCAGGGTGTATCTGCAACCTCGAAGGAACTGATATCCTGTATGAGATTCGAACTCACGTCACCCAATGTTGTAGTCAGAGGCGTTACCAATAAGCTATTCAGGTCACGATTGACCTCCCGTAAGGTTGGAGCACACAAGCTGATTAGTCATTGGAGGATAAACAACTACATTTTGTTTAGTTCTATGTGCTGACTGAATTCTACCAGTCATTTTGCAATGTAGCAAGCAAGCTATGAGATTCATCGTAACTACACACTAAGATATATGGCAGTTACTTAGAGGTAATCAGTAGGAAGCTGTGGACCGCGATGCTGAGCCTCTCAGCTTGGTAGTCATTTTGTAAAATGGTCGACTGAATGCGGACATCACTCACGAATACACAACATAAAATAAGTTACTACCCACTATGCAATCAGAGTATAAATTTTCTACCTGCTCTTTGAAATGGTTTTCGGTCATTTCTTAATGATAAGTTAGCCTTCCTTAGTTAGTCTGTGAGTATGCGTCATTGTATGCAAGTGGAGTACAAAACGGTTTTCTACCAATGGATTACTTGCGAATGTGTAGTTTTCTTCTGATACCGTTTACTTTACACAAAAGTAAGAAGTGGTACTATAGTGAGTGTTGCTGATAAGGATAGATATAAGTAGTATATTTTGAGAGGGTTGCAGAAATCATAGAGAATTACCAGCAATGGGTAAGGATTCTACCCAGAGAAAAGCAAGCAAGCAAACAAGTACAAATCAAGAGAGAAGAAGAAGACGAAATCAAGCACATATTGGAAATGACTGTCTTAGTGTAAGGTGTACCATATTTAACGACTGCTGTATCACTCCCTTCTTTGTTGACTAGTTTCCTTCAATATTATTGTTAAATACCATCAGCTAGTGGTCTTCATAAAAAAAGTAGCACAGCTTTAAGAGCTGTTGATTCTAAAAACTTCCGAAAATATCAAATGAAATGAGACATTTTATGAAGTTGTTCAATGGGTACACACACCGACCTCCTCTCAAGTGCACATACAAAACCCTATAATTCGATGAAGCTTAGGAAAAAGGCATAACTAACTGATAACGTACAACTAATGGAATCGGATAATGCCATATTTGATTACCTGACGACCCTGCATACAGAATAATGAAAGGATAAGTCAGAAGGAAACAGCTGTTTAACTTTGCTTGATTTCTAACAATAAATATTCCACATGATCAAATGAAGGAAAATACCATTGAGCAAATCAACACAAGTAAACCGCTTGAGTGAATAACAATTATGTCTGTGATAAAGCAAGAAGAATGAAATTTGTAGCGATTGACCACGTGTAGGATTAGATTCGATACACAGATTGACACCTTGGAAAGTAACCAGTTTCGATGTTGTCTAGTCCTGTGTTTGTCAAACTCCCAAAGAGGGGTGACCTAAGTCTTTCCAAGGATAGGAACAGGCTCAAAACCATGCTTAAGTCCACACCAAGAAAAACATTATGCCACATCATACCGGAGAGAGGGACTAAAAAATACTCTACATTCAAATCTGCGACCACAGCAGGCTGAATGGCTGGCTGGTCGGCCGGCCAGCCAGCTTCAGGAATTACAAATCATCTGTGGATCAAGTTGCAACGCTACACAACGCGTCATCATACAACAGAGCATCGAATGCCAGTCAACTCAATATTTAACTCAACACCATTGACCTTGCAAAGGCCTTCAATCGAGGCGTTGACAGAGAGGTAATTTGGCAGGCAACTGCTTCAACACATGCTCACACCAATAATGCACAAGTTCGAATACAAAAGAATGTAGGAAGGAATGAAAGCTACCTGGCGACCGACTGGAAGAAGGGTTGGTGATGGTTGCGTATCTTTATCACCTCTGTCTGCTCTACGCTCGCATGAAGGAAGTCGCGTCTTCCTTCACTGCCTCGCCTATTCTGCCAATTGGTTTTTTTCGCCTGTGTATATCTTCAATTTCGTGCGATACCACCTAAAACATAAATCATCACCGACGAAATGCAAATTCTCTACGTTCTTTTCATCAGTTCAGCCAGTATATGCCCCCTCTTCTCACAGCTTCTCACAGTTGTCTGTTGCACAATCCAGTACAGTCCAGTTGACCACAATCAGGAATATGATGCGTGATGGTTGGCGGCAACCTTGTCTTACTCCTGTCTTCAATTCACTTCAAAGGCATCATCACTGAGCATTCCATTGTTAAGCACTCAGCATGTAGCATCAAATATCATAGCATCGAGCTGTTGACTGAGGTTGATAAGGGTTTGTGGCACTGAAACCGTGGTGTTGAAGTGGTTGCCTGCCAAATTACCTCTCTGTCAACGCCTCGATTGAAGGCCTTTGCAACGTCAATGGTGTTGAGTTAAATATTGAGTTGACTGGCATTCGATGCTCTGTTGTATGATGACGCGTTGTGTAGCGTTGCAACTTGATCCACAGATGATTTGTAATTCCTGAAGCTGGCTGGCCGGCCGACCAGCCAGCCATTCAGCCTGCTGTGGTAGTAATTTTGAATCCATCACATGATTTAGTCTCTCTCTCTATCTCTCTCTCCAGTATGATGTGGCATAATATTTTTCTTGGTGTGGACAGCAGCATTGTTCTGCACCAGTCCTTGTTCTTGAAAACACTTAGTTTTCCCTTCTTCGGGAGTTTGACAAGGTAACACTTCTTCCAATCGATCACCAGGTAGCTCTCCTTCCTTACTTTCTGCCTTTCTTCCTTCATTCCTCCTTCCCAAACCTTGTGCATTAGTGGTGTGAGCATGTTTCCCTGGTTTCTCTGCGTGTGTTCTGAGTGCTTGTGGAGGAATTCCATCTGGTCCTGCTGCTTCCTTCTCGGATCTCAGCAACTTTGTGGCATTGAGGACTGCAGTTGGGCTTTTTTCGGAGGTGTTGTGTTCACTGTTGATTGTGTGGCTGTAGTGGTCTGTACTGGCCTGCTGTTGGTATATCTGAACGAGTTGCATTTAGTGGTGGTTGAGGTTGTGGTTGTGGTGATGGTGGTGGTGGTGGTGATGGTAATGGTAGTGGTGATCGATTCAATAGATTTTTGAAGTGGTCAATCAGCTCATCGTTTCCTTTCTTCCTCCTCTTTGCTGACTAGCTTTCCTTCACTATCTCTCATTGGTTTCATCTTCATTTCCTTGTTCAGTGTAGTGTTTTATAGATTGTGTCTAGTTCCTCCCTTCGTTGTTCATCCCTGAAGTGCACTACACTAGTTCATCTTCTGCTCCACCATCACCATCACCATGTTCCTCTCCCCCATGTATCAGCTTCCACGTGTCCGTCGAGATACACTCCATTCCATTGCATTCCATTGCATTCGTCGTCTTGCAACTCCTTCCTTCCTAACACGGTTATGTAATTTCCTTCAACGTCGATTTCACAGCACACAGTTCCACTGTTCTTCCACGTCGAATCCTTCAGGGTTGTTGCATAATGTCTTCCATTCTGTCGTGATGACTGACTGACTGACTGACTCACGTGAAGATGTCCTGTGTAGTTAATTTTTTCAGTTTCAGTTGTGGGGTGTTGAACTTGAACTCTGGTCTATCAACAGCATTCTTGAATTGAAGGCTTTCAACTTGATTTTGAAGGTAGGTTCCTCACACTACATAGTCAGTCATATGAACCACCTACATCTACTCCTCTCCTTCATCCGATTTCCCCTGTGTCCAGTAGGCTGCGTCACCATCTCCACTTTCTTCATATTCAGTTGAAGTCGATCTGGTTTCTGGTATCTGTTCAAATCGAATCCATGTGACTGACTTGTGAATATCCTTGTGTTTGTGCACACTGCCTGCCACCAATCACCGAATCATTGAATGCGTAGAAGTCTGCAAACACCTTGCAATTCTCATTCATCATTTCTCCCATTGCCTATCGACCCGTGATTGGTTGCCTTCCTATGTTGTCTGTTACTCGGAGATTGGCATTCATGTCACCCCACCCATCAGAATGTTGATGTCGCCATCGCCATTGCCATCTCCATCGCCAACTGGTGTGTTGTCCTGTTGAGTATTGATTGCAGTTGTCTGTGGAATTCCTCCTTCTTGTCTTCATCTGCATCTGCATTATTTGTAGGTGTGTAGTATGGCATGATACACTTGTAACTCTCCTCCTTCCTTTCCACTTGAATCCATCTTGTTGTCATCATCGTGATCGTGATCGTGCAGGAGGGGAGCAGGAGGAGGAGGAGGAGGAGATTGGTTTGCACTGCATGAGAGTGAGCCTTGCATGCTCGTCAACGGGACATCATGATACACATTCGAAAAGTCAGTGTGGTCTGCTCGTGGTTGTCGTGTGTGTGTGTGTGTGTGTGTGTGTGTGACAATATTGGAGTAGATTATTGACACTGCTCGCCAGTTGACAGATGGCAGATTCCACTTCCATTGTATGTATCTGCTTTCACAGATTCCTCACAGATTCCACGCCCACGCCCACGCCCACTTCCATGCCATATCTTCTCATCTGTTCTGCAATCTGGACAGTCTTGTCAGCCAACTTCAAACATTGTTCGGATATTCCATGTTTCCATGTTTACTTTTGATTTCATCGTGAGAAGAGAAGAGACATTGGTCAATTGGTTTCCTGCAAACTTTCATCAACCGGCATCACTTGGTCTCTCCGATTGCAGAGAGGAATTATTTTGTTGATTTATTTTTTATATTTACTTTGTGTTTTGAATTTTGTTTGGTTATTGGATTGGTTTTCTGAGTTAGGTAGGGTTGCTAGCCGTTTGCCCAACCTTCTTTCTTTATCCTGGCTTAGGACTGGCTGGTAACTAGTGAACTTGTTATCTAGGCCTGGTTAATGTTTTTGTTCGCACTGTTCAAATGTAGTGTGCATTTCGCTGAAAGCTTTTTTGTGGGGAATGAATTTTTTGAACTACTTATTACATGGTGAGTATTCCTTACTGTGCCATATGTTTTGTTTGTTATAAATGTCTTATTACTGTTCATATTACAGTTTCCTGTATGAGTTGATGAGAATACAGATATGCGCCTGTTGACTAAACATCATTCAAAGGAAAATAAAAGCCCTCAGTCAATAGTCTTCTTGATTGTTATTCACTTCTCATGATTCTACAATACTCATATTAATTAGATACCATTATGAAATAATCCATGGTTAATTGCATTATGTTTAAAGGTGTACTACTGAAAAGAATGATTTCAGTAGACGCCATCAGTAATAGCAATAACTATTAATGGTTCAAACTGACAATAGAACAAAACAGGAAGTTCGTCTCTTATTGAATGTTTTATGCATGCCTTTTCTGACAGTCATATTGCATCGGTGAGCGGAAATAATGTGCTCAAAACTGTTTCTCAACACTCCATATATGTGACAAATTATTTAGATTACGGACAATGAGATAAAAAGGAGACATTTGTTAATTTATATGTCAAAATAACTGAATGACTTGATTGAAAGTTTTATACCGTCTACTGTACTACCAGTAGTCATACTCATCCATGACAATGACAATAAACAAATGAAAATAACATTAGACCATTACTAATCTAGGTATGAAGTTGACAGAGACAAATTTATTCAATCATCTTCAACTGATTCCTGTGAACATAGTCGTTGCTTAGCAACACATTATGTTATCCCTGTTAAAAAGCTTTGAATAATCAATTTTCTATTGATACTTTGTGACGATTGAAGATGAAATAAAAATTTGGTTGGCGTCAAGATTTGAACCTAGGGTTTTCGATTTACTCATACAATACTCTGCCAGATGAGTTACAGTACCCGACAGACAATTAAAAGGAATTTTTAAAAAGTCAGAATTACTTAGGCAGTTTGTATTTAAGAAGACTGAATTGAGTGGTTCAGATATATATATATATATATATATATATATATATATATATATATATATATATATATATATATATATATATGAGGACAACGGTCTAAGCAAAATGATCTACTAACCACGAGTCACTTACTTCGACTTGAGATTGCCAAAAGTTCTGATGAGAGGTCTGATGGAATTTCAGGTACTCAATGATAGTACTAACTGGAAGTATCGGTACATTGCATACTGACAAATGTAAGAAAATGAAGACTTTTGGATTCCGATAGAATGGCTGGTTGCTGAAACTGAAAGTTCTAAATTAGATTGCAGACGGGGCTGTGGGTGCGCACTGATGAAAAGTACTATACTAGGACGAAAAAGTTACCCAGTGCCCTCAGGTTTTTAATAGTTCTCCAACTGATGGCAATTCTTGGTAAATGACAACTTAAAAATGATGCCTGTTTGTTGACATAATGATTTATCAACTGAATTGAGAAATGAAGGCGTAGTTGAACTGATAACTCTGATACTATCATAGGATCCTGACTTTCTGTACGCCTCCCACTATCTAAATATGGCTGTACTGGTCTATGCTTTACTCTCGCCTAAGGGATAATGTACAGTATCTAACATCACTTCATATGGAGTTATTTCAGAAGTCAGTGAGGTTTCAATAAAAGACTGTAGAGTTCAGCTTCACAATAACATTGTGAAATAATTTCTAGGTGAAATGTCCTTTAAAATAAACAAAGTAGTATGCTTTACATAACTTAAGTGCTGTTCTCCATATCCTTACTTTCTTCTCTTATACCAGGAGGTACGGTGAAGAATTGAAGGGAAAGTTTACCAAGTTTCATAACCTATTCAATATCTGATTTTTATAAGCAGGCAACTGTTTGTACGAACACATAGAATACTCTTGTTTGACTGGAAGACTGCTTACATCATGGACTGACATCATCTGGAGAAACATTGAAAATCTGGGAGCACTGAAAATATGCTTCGTCCCAGTATAGAACTGCTCAGCAGTACATATCCATGACCCTATCAGGGACGGATCTCAAGACCTAACTCTAACCCTAATCATCCAGTCACTGGATTGGAGAACAGTAGTCCACAATTTCCAAATTCGGTTAATTCGCTATCTAGAGCTATTACTGGCAGGATTGTGAATCTGTACTGTTTTGAAGTCTCATATTAAAAAGAAACAGTTGTCTAATGCTCCCAGGATTTTTTGTGATTCTTCAAATGGTGTCAGTCCACCATAAATATTAACTTGAAATCAGTCAATCGATCTCCACAAACCATCAAATTGAGTTATTTGGGTTTTAAAAGTAAAGTTTTGTTTTAGGGCTATTGTCGAGATTAGTTATTGTTCAGTTTGTTGATGTATCTGTTTACTTACATTCCAGAAATGCCTGTAGAAAATATCAAAAGCAATATGACATTATCAGACAAAAACAACTACTTATCTGTTCAAACTGGATGAATGAGCCAGTTGATTTAATCTCTGACTGTTGATTCATGTAAGGAGATGTAAATTACCAAGTTGAAGTCTCTGAAACTGTAGGGATCAGTGGTTGAGGAATCTTGGTGACATGGGTGAAAACTGGTTGTGGTGGTGCAGATGCTTAAATATCCCCATTATGCGTTATCCACAGATTGTTTATTCTTTCAGACAACTAACTCTACTTCAATATCACTCTTTTTTTCACCCAACTTTTCTTTGTATCCTACTGTGGAGTGTAGGAATTTGAAGTGATACAGTTGTGTTCAAGATTCTAAGTTGATTTTGTCTGTGTGCCCATCTGTCTAGGACTTTACAGTGTAGACTATCGCCTCTGTTGTTTGAAAAGTTTTACCTCCACTTCCTGTTTGCCTTCATGAGGACCTTAACAAGTGTGTACCCTGGTATCTGATGTTGTAAAATGCTTGAACTGGAATAAATATGTATCCAGTTTTACTAAACATTCATTTAATCAACAAGACACAACGTAAACGATTAACTTTCAGTGGCCTGGTGGAGTAAGTGTTCACGAACGAATCTTTTCTTAACCACTGAATCTAAATATTTAGTAAGATGTTACACAAATAAATGATTTAACTGTGTAGTTCCTGCAAAAGTTGATTGGGTTTGTCATCAGGGATTCACAGTTAGAAAATAATTAAGATCTGGGGATCAAAGGTAGGTGTGGAAGGTGATTGAAAAAAGTCAACAATTATGGCTGATAGATTCAAATCTATTAACTTGAATAGTTACATGATTTTCACTAGACCTGGTGATTCCAAGAACTATGCTGTATGTGGTTCACGTGAACACTGGTAAAAAATTTACAAACTAACGCTTCAACTGTTGTCAGTCTATGCAGAAATCTGTTTTCTATAAAGACTGTTATTTATCATTTGAAGTCTAATATTTCAAAGAATTTTTATTATTATCATATCGTATCATTTCAATTCAACTTGTTATGATTAGTGATTAAATATTGCTGTGATAGTTATAGATGAACTTCCGGTCATCTTCCTTGAAGGTCAACAGGAAGTAGAAAATAGTTGCTATGCTTTTAAATCCTTCAACTAAGACACTAATTTCAGGCGGGTGAAGTTTAAGCATAGGGTAACAGATTATAATTTAGTTCATATTTATACTGGTTCAAAAAGTAAAAGTTGTAATGATTAATTCTTATTGAACATTAAAAATGTACATTAAGATTACTTAATATCAGTATCAGAGTAGAAGCAGTTCAACAGAAATTCATCATTCCTGCCTAATATCAAAAAGCAATCATGGACAATATCAAGGGCTTTGTATCAGATCCCATATCGTCAAAACTGACGGAAAAAAAGAACAATTGCAGAAAAAAAGTCTTGATGTCGAACTTTACCTTTTCAGAAAGAGTGTGATAGCAAGCGGTCTTAAATGGAAATCAACGTGTTAAGTCATCACCAACAGTTGAATTTTTGTTTCATATCACTGTGTGGTCAAGAAAATCTTTATTGGATAATTTTAGATGTTAGTTGCGTGGAGGCAATCGGCATGAAGTCCTGGACCTAGGTTTTGTGCTTTTTGGCACTCGTCAATAAAGCGTATCTGCAACCTCGACGGGATGGATGTCCCGCCTAAGATTCGAACCTGAGTCACTCAATGTTGTAGTCAGCGATTACTAATGTGCACTGCAATGATGAGCTTCCTAACCCGGTTGCCACATTGCAAATATGATCAATAGGATTAAGTCTGTACTCAGGACTAGACAACATGAAATTGGTTACACTCCTATGACCAATCAATAAGCCAGTAAGCCAGTCCTACAGAAGGTCAATCGCCGCCCGAATAGCTCAGTGGTAAAGTCTCTGAATACAACACTGGGTGACGCCGGTTCGAATCTCAGGCGGGACATCAGTTCCGTCGAGGTGGCAGATACGCCTTGTTGATGAGTGCCAAAAAGCGTGAAACCTAGGTCCAGGGATTCCTGCCGATCGCCTCCAACCAACTAACATCTACTAGTGTGAACCGCCATGCTGAGCTTCCTGGCTTGGTTGTCACATTGCAAATATGATCGATAGGATTCGGTCTGCACTCGGGACTAAACAACATGAAACTGGTTGCACTCCTGTGACCAATCAGTACATTTTTAGGTAATTTTTTGTCCTACTGTTGACCAATCAAAGTAAGTTATTTAAATCTTGACCTAGTGGATTTATATGTACAAGCACGATCTTTGTTGAACAAAGTGTCTTCCTTAACAGTCATAAGTCATTTTTGCTTCTGGATACTTATGTGTCTCAGTGAAGCATAAGCTATTGAGGGATAACAATCGGTATTCGCGTCCAGTTCACGTGACTCATCGCATTAGTATCGTTAGTGCATCTCTTATTATTCCACTTGGTCACTTCAGTTCGTCTATCGTACATCACTAGGCCAGTAGATATCGCTTTGAAGTTTCAAACGATCGTAGCTACCTTCATGTCTCTGTTGGAAAGTAATCAATCTCCTGACGAGTCTCATATTACATGAAATGTATTTTTCAGATACCAATACAAGCAATTAACCATCCTTAATGAACACACCATATTTACTAAATAAGCCGAAAAGATGTAATTGACATACATTTTTAATCAATCAGCAAGGAATTTTGTAAACTAGGTCAAAGCAAATTGAATAATTGTCATTCAGTAAGGTCAAATGACCAGGTAAATGAATAATTCAATGAATAAATGAATACGTTTAATTAGATTTATTGTAACCTCACATAGCTAATTGATGTACTAGTTACCAGTCGAATAAATAGGGAAAGTTGGAAATAGGGCTAGCAACCCTCCCTACATCAGAATACCAATCTAATCCCTACACGAACTTCAAAGAACAAAGTTAAAAAGTAAAAACAAACTTATTCCTCTCTGGAATTGGAGAGACGAAATGACGCTGGTTGGTGAAAACCTTCGAGAAGCTTACTGGCCAATGTTCCGTCTTTTCTCTGGATGAAACCAAAAGTAAACATGGGGAAAAGGAATGTCGGAACGATGATTGAAGCTATCCAATGAGGCTGCCTTTATTGTTCTTTGAGTTCCTAATAGAACATGGAGATTCAGTAGCACATCGTCATTCCACTCTCTTATATACAGTCTGTTCAACCTGGCTCCACAGCAGCCCACAAGTTCTCATTTATTCCTCACACCACCTCCGACATGTCACTCTCGCCTCGCACTCCCAAATCATCGTTTCCCATTCGGCTTGCACTCGAAGACCTGGCCTGGTCTGGCCTGCCATGTGATGTCCCCAATCTGTCTTCTCAGTGTATGCCCAGTCCATTCCATCTCCACTCCCTCATTATGCATATTTGTTAGGCGATAGCTTCTTGGTTGGTATGTCACCAGCCAGCCAGCCAGCCAGCCAGCCAGCCAGCCAGCCAGCCAGCCAGCCAGCCAGCCAGCCAGCCAGCCAGCCAGCCAGCCAGCCAGCCAGCCAGCCAGCCAGCCAGCCAGCCAGCCAGCCAGCCAGCCAGCCAGCCAGCCAGCCAGCCAGCCAGCCAGCCAGCCAGCCAGCCAGCCAGCCAGCCAGCCAGCCAGCCAGCCAGCCAGCCAGCCAGCCAGCCAGCCAGCCAGCCAGCCAGCCAGCCAGCCAGCCAGCCAGCCAGCCAGCCAGCCAGCCAGCCAGCCAGCCAGCCAGCCAGCCAGAGTTCCTTATTACTTTTTCCTATTATTTTTCTAACCATACGTCTGATCGATGTTCAATATCGAGTGACAGAGCGTAGATAGCAGCTGTTGATCAATGTCTATAGTTTGTTGCAAATGCTTTTCGTGACACGCCAAGTAAGCCTCTCAACCATCACATAGAAACACTGACTCACTTGACTCACGTTGGTGTTCAAAATCCGTATCTCCTTCACACTTCACCCTGACTGCAGTGCAGTAGTTCCCCAACCTGGTTTCACATTAATCAAAGTCTGTCTTGCTGTCTTTACCATCCTCACTGGTTTTGACATCGTCATCTGTGCCGCCACCGCCTCCTGTAATTGAAACGACTCTGCCTTTGTGGGTAGGTAGGTGGGATGGTAAAAGTGTCTACTTCCTTTATATTTCTCCCGTTGATAGTGGTTGGCGCTTGTTGTGGTTGTTGTTGTTGTTGTTGTTTGGATATCTTCATCACTTCTGTCTTCTCTACATTCACTTGAAAGAAGTCCCATATTCGTTGCATCTTCTACCAACTTACTGGTTTGTGTCTGTAGATCTTCGAGTTTGTGCGACATAAATCATCACTGTTAGCGAAATCCAAATCTTCTAGGTTCATTTCATTAGTCCAGCCAGCATATGCCCCTCTTCTCACAGCTGCTCACAGTTGTCTGTTGCACAATCCAGTACAGTCGAGTCAAACCCAGTTGACCACAAACAGGAAGATGATCGGTGGTTGTAGGCAGCCCTCCCCTCTATCACATTCGCATCTTCACTTCAGTGGCATCACTGAGCTGGGCTCTCTACTGTGAATCACCAGGCATGTGGCGTCTTCATATAGCTGTTGGTTGATGAAGGTTGGTGAGGGTTGGTGGCACTGAAATCGTAGTATTGAAGCAGTTGCCTGCCAAATTACTTCTCTGTCGACGCCTCGATCGAAGGCCTTTTCAAAATGTACGAAGTTGAGGTAGAGCTGCATTTGACTGCCATTCTGTGCTCTCTTCTATGATTATGGGTGTCGTAGCATTGCGTTGCAATTTGAAGTGCACATGATTTGTTCTTCTTGAAGCGGGCCAGCCAGCCAGCCAGCCAACCATTCAGCCTGCTGTGGTAGTAATTTTGAATCCATCACATGATTTAGCCTCTCTCTCTCTCTCTCTCTCTCCAGTATGATGTGGCATAATATTTTTCTTGGTGTGGACAGCAGCATTGTTCTGCACCAGTCCTTGTTCTTGAAAACACTTAGTTTTCCCTTCTTCGGGAGTTTGACAAGGTAACACTTCTTCCAATCGATCACCAGGTAGCTTTCCTTCTCTCCTTTCTGCCTTTCTTCCTTCATTCCTTCTTCCCAAACCTTGTGCATTAGTGGTGTGAGCATGTTTCCCTGGTTTCTCTGCGTGTGTTCTGAGTGCTTGTGGAGGAATTCCATCTGGTCCTGCTGCTTCCTTCTCGGATCTCAGCAACTTTGTGGCATTGAGGACTGCAGTTGGGCTTTTTTCGGAGGTGTTGTGTTCACTGTTGATTGTGTGGCTGTAGTGGTCTGTACTGGCCTGCTGTTGGTATATCTGAACGAGTTGCATTTAGTGGTGGTTGAGGTTGTGGTTGTGGTGATGGTGGTGGTGGTGGTGATGGTAATGGTAGTGGTGATCGATTCAATAGATTTTTGAAGTGGTCAATCAGCTCATCGTTTCCTTTCTTCCTCCTCTTTGCTGACTAACTTTCCTTCACTATCTCTCATTGGTTTCATCTGAGTTGGTCTCTTCTCTCCCAGATTGTAACCTGGTTATTTGATATAGTGTTGTCAGGTCTTTATCTCTTCTGCAGCCTACAGCCTGTAGCCTGTTCTGCTTCACTTGCAAGAGCATCGTTGAAGAATCTTTCGTCTTTCCGTGAACTCTTCTTCACTTCGTTATCCAGTCTAGTGTTTTATACGTTGTATTCAGTTCCTCTTTTCTTTGTTCATCCCTGAAGTGCACTACACTAGTTCATCTTCTGCTTCACCATCACCATCACCATCTTCCTTCAGTTTCTGTTCTGTAGTGTTGAACTTGAACTGTAATCTGTTGCCAACTTCCTTTAGTGTAAGGCTTTCAACTTGGTTTTGAAGGTGGGTTCCTCACATAATATAGTCAGTCATGTGAACCACCTACATCTACTCCTCTCCTTCATCTGATTTCCCCTGTGTCCAGTAGGCTGCATCACCATCTCCACTTTCTTCATATTCAGTTGAAGTCGATCTGGTTTCTGGTATGTGTCCATCTGATTTCTGGTGTCTGTTGTAATCGAATCCATGTGACTGACTTGTGAATATCCTTGTGTTTGTGCACACTGCCTGCCACCAATCACCGAATCATTGAATGCGTAGAAGTCTGCAAACACCTTGCAATTCTCATTCATCATTTCTCCCATTGCCTATCGACCCGTGATTGGTTGCCTTCCTATGTTGTCTGTTACTCGGAGATTGGCATTCATGTCACCCCACCCATCAGAATGTTGATGTCGCCATCGCCATTGCCATCTCCATCGCCAACTGGTGTGTTGTCCTGTTGAGTATTGATTGCAGTTGTCTGTGGAATTCCTCCTTCTTGTCTTCATGTGCGTCTGCATTATTTGTGTGTGTGTAGTGTTGCATGGTACACTTGTAACTCTCCTCCTTCCTTTCCACTTGAATCCATCTTGCTGTCATCATCGTGATCGTGATCGTGCGGGAGGGGAGGAGGAGGAGGAGGAGGAGATTGGTTTGCACAGCATGAGAGTGAGCCTTGCATGCTCGTCAACGGGACATCATGATACACATTCGAAAAGTCAGTGTGGTCTGCTCGTGGTTGTCGTGTGTTTGTGTGTGTGTGTGTATGTGTGTGTGTGAGGCAATATCGAAAAAGATTACTGACTCTCCTCCCCAGTTGACAGATGGCAGATTCCACTTCCATTGTATGTATCTGCTTTCACAGATTCCTCACAGATTCCACACCCACACCCACACCCACTCCCACTCCCACGCCTACGCCCACTTCCATGCCATATCTTCTCATCTGTTCTGCAATCTGGACAGTCTTGTCAGCCAGCTTCAAACATTGTTCGGATATTCCATGTTTCCATGTTTACTTTTGGTTTCATCGTGAGAAGAGAAGAGACATTGGTCAATTGGTTTCCTGCAAACTTTCATCAACCGGCATCACTTGGTCTCTCCGATTGCAGAGATGAATTATTTTGTTGATTTATTTTTTATATTTACTTTGTGTTTTGAAATTTGTTTAGGGATTGTATTGGTTTTGTGATATAGGTAGATTTTTTGGACCTGTGCCCAGCCTATCTTCCTTAACTTAAGCTTAGGACTGGTTAGTGATTACTGAACTAGTTTACCGGGCGTGGTTAGGGGATATTGCTGCAGACCTTTTATTCGTTCCATGAATTTTGCTCAGTGAGATCCCCACGTCTTTATCATAGGGATCTTATTTAAGTATTGAATCATTGTTACCGCGTCTGTTTCCTTTTTCATTGACTTCATACCTTCTAAGGACAAGAATACATATACTTTGTTTATTGTTGATGGACATTAGTTAGCAGTGGAATTCAGGACACTCGTTTCGTCGTGTTTGGAACACGTTTTCTGCCTGCCTCCATGTAAGTGATGTTGTTTCTACTGGGACTCGAACTCGGGACACATCAGTTCGGTCGGATTAACGATGGGTTAATACAAGTAAAAGGATAGATATACTTTCATTAGACACTTGACATTATCTCATGCATATCTGTATTGCTAAGCGTTAAATAAATATTTTAATGTCAAATGTAGAAGTCCACTGGATTACAGACTGAAATCTAACTCAGTTTTTACAAACAATAAGAATGAAACATTATTTTACTCAGAGGAAAGAACAATTCTATTTATTTTATAATTGCGTCATATCTGTTTGATAACGTCAAACACATAAGTAATATTACGCTGAAATATTTGCTGCTTATTTATTGAAAAAATAAACAGTATAATGAAGTAATTGAACAATATTTGATAAGCAAACAGTCTATTTCTCATTCGTTTACTTACGAACAAGCAACTAAATAATAAATCAGTCTCGATATTTGTGTGTAGATTTTATTGATTTCAAATATCCAGGTGACGAGTGGCGAATAGGATAAAACGCGCTTCCAGGATTCTACTGCTAGCCATTACCACTGAATTTTTATACAGCATCGAAGCTTCCACAAAGTAGCCCATCTGTCAATACAACAACCGGAAATTACAAGTATCAACAAATAATATGTCACTGGTTGGTTTACAATGAAACATTCAACTTTTAACCTAATTCAGATGCATATCTTTTATATCCCATTTATTTCTACACTAATTCCAACTTTATATGAGTTCATGTTTCGACGATCCTCATTAGAAAAATTAAATTTTAACACGAAATCAGCGAAAATCTAGAAGAAACAACTGAAAATCATCAATTCTAATATCTGCTCTATATGAGCCTCCAGATTGCATTAATCTTACCATAGGACTGATAAATTATTGATTTCTCGCTAGGTTTGAATAAGTATTACACAAATTTAAACGAACCAATAGTGTGATTAGACTCATAAAAAGAGTACACATTTATACCAACAGCTTCATATGTAGAGTAGTGAACACTCACTCGGCAGAACTTATACCTTTTGTGGGGAATATTCATAGTCTATACATATCTCCCCTCTTTACTTTCTTGTCTGAGATTGAAAGTGTAACAAAAGTGTATAATTGAGGAAGCAGAAATACTCAAACAACGTATTCGTACTAACTAATTTTCTGACACTGATTTCATATTTATAATCACTAATCAACTAGGCGTACCCATAAATTCATGGCTATTGGTTGTATTTCAAAGGTTAAAACTTCAATCAGTCAACGTTGTGGTTAGCCACGCCACCAGTGAACACACTCATTATCTTGAAACACGGAGCTTAGCAAGGAAACTGGAAAAATGCTTGATCACCATGAGATTCTGTCATCTTCGAAATTATACTGATCTTGATGACTAGCAGAGGAATTTAGGATGCGCTTTTCATCCCATTTAAGACTTGTCAGCTGGATGTACTTGCACCCCAATGAGTGATGTTTTTCTTACTGAGGTTCAAACCCAGTACCTATCGTTTCAAACGCCAGAGCGTTGTCCACTAAGCCACTGGGACACGATAGCGACCTCTTGTGAAGTAGGTGTTGGTTGTTGTTGTTATGATACTTATAATCTCCCGTTGCTAAATAGGGTCGAATTCCTCGGCCTCTGATGTTGACAGATGGGCTCCTATGCACAAGAGGTGGCTATCGTGAACCAGTGGCACAGTGGATAATGCTATGGTGTTTGAAGCGAAGAGTATTGGGTTCGAGCTTCAGGGAGAATAACATCGCTCACTGAGGTGTGGGTACATCCAACTGACAAGTCCTAAATAGGATGAAATGCACATCATGGATCCCTTTGCTAGCCACCAAGATCAATGTAACGTCATGAATATTCAGCAGTATCGATGCATCTGAACAAGAGCCCATTTACTAACAGAGGTCGAGTTATCCGGCCTTGTAAAGCAACGGGGAAAAAAAGTATCTTAACAACTTTGAAATTATTCGAAAAAACTATACATCGAGTATTCGATGATTTCAAGTTTTTACATATGCCTGTAGTAATCCACAGAGAATGTTTCAATTAGTTGGTGAAATCGTTTCATGGTGAAAAGTGCCCTGGTTCCAAGAAAGAAGAAGGAGTTTATGCATGCTTGGAACTTAAGCTAGTTGTAACTGTGTTTGGTTGTAATTGTCTTAATGTGTGGTAGTTGGTTGGATGCAGTCCGTAGGAAGTCATATATTTAATCTTGAGGGAAGTGATGTCTCATCTGAAATTCCAACCCACGTGGTCTAGGGTTGCAGTCAGCCACGTTACCGCAGAACAATCATGCCAGCAATCGACGTCCTATAAAGCTGGATTTATTACTTTAACTAATCACTAGGGAGCAAACAATTTCATTTTGCAATGTGGTGATCAGGTGAAGAAGCTTGGTATTGAGGTACACTTTGATGGATATTACCTGGTTGGAAACAATTTGTAGGAATCCGTGGACCGGTGCAGACGAGTGCAAACAAGCATCAATTCTAGGTTGACCAGGACTTGTTATCTATTGCTTCCAACCAACTAACATCGATCAAAGTGCACCACTATAATGAACCTCCTAGTTTGATGGGCACATCGTAAAAAATGATCGAAAGAATTCGGTCAGCACTCAGGATTAGACAAAGTGAAATTGGTTGCTTTCAGTGACTAATCAACGTATGCAACTACCTTAAGCATGTGACTTTGCCGATTCAACCTTAACGTTGCCCTTGCACGTAGTTGACCTTGAAAAAGTATACGTAGTCTTGCATATACGCAACCCATCTACACGAAGAACCAAGAAATTCGGACCTCCCAACCGATAACAACAGAACAAAAAGTGCAGAACTTAACTTTCCTGCTTTATTTCAGGTGATCTGAAGTCGGGGTTTGATATTTTACGCTTTTCTGCTGAAATAAGAGACTGAATCGCTGAATAGGAACCTCACCTAGTTTACTAGCCGGTCCTAAACCCGGATAAAGAGGGAAGGTTAGGTAAACGGCTAGCAACCCTACCTAACTCAGAAAACCAATCCAATACCCAAACAAAATTCAAAACACAAAGTAAATATGAAAAATAAATTAACAAAATAATTCATCTCTGCAATCGGAGAAACCAAATGATGCCGGTTGATGAAAGTTTGCAGGAAACCAATTGACCAATGTCTCTTCTCTTCTCACGATGAAACCAAAAGTAAACATGGAAACATGGAATATCCGAACAATGTTTGAAGCTGGCTGACAAGACTGTCCAGATTGCAGAACAGATGAGAAGATATGGCATGGAAGTGGGCGTAGGCGTGGGAGTGGGAGTGGGTGTGGGTGTGGGTGTGGAATCTGTGAGGAATCTGTGAAAGCAGATACATACAATGGAAGTGGAATCTGCCATCTGTCAACTGGAGAGCACAGTCAATAATCTACTCCAATATTGTCACACACACACACACACGACAACCACGAGCAGACCACACTGACTTTTCGAATGTGTATCATGATGTCCCGTTGACGAGCATGCAAGGCTCACTCTCATGCTGTGCAAACCAATATCCCCTCCCCTTCCTCCTCCTCCTCCCCTCCCGCACGATCACGATCACGATGATGACAGCAAGATGGATTCAAGTGAAAAGGAAGGAGGAGAGTTGCAAGTGTATCATGCAACACTACACACCTACAAATAATGCAGATGCAGATGAAGACAAGCAGGAGGAATTCTACAGATAATTGCCATCAGTAATGAACAAGACTCTAGATTGTTCCTCTAGGAACCAGAGGGAGAAATAATAATAGTATTCGCCTAATGATTGATGTTCAGCAAAGAAATCTATGATAATCGACCATCTGTTCTCCTCATTTATCAACAAGGGCACTTTCAGCATTTTAGTGAATGCTCTGAAAGCTTTATCATATCTATCCCCTACCAATATAAACATCAACAATTTGAGAAGTGTAAGTTCTTCATATACTTCACTTCCGACAGTAAAATCTCATGAATAAATATTGGGAGACAAAGATTATTTTAAAGTTTAGTCCTGTTTCATGAACAGCGACGTGTTTCACAGACCCTTAAGCTACTGTAATTCGTGAACTACTGATCCAGATAAGTAAGTCATTAGATAGGTATGGATGTTCATTTATGGAACTAATGGTTACTGACTCAAGTTTAGTCACTTCAAAACTGGAATACTGATCGTATGAAGGCTTAAACCTAGGCCTTGAAGAGTGATATATATCTTACTGTAAGAACCACTGATGGTTCTAGGCCCATATGAGTGAACACTACTGAGATGTCCCACAGCTGGGAGAAATAGATACTCACTACTTCCAGATTTTTAATAATTTATCAACTGATGTTAAACCACTAAATTACTAAAAGCCAATAACACAAAAAACAAATTAATCATTATCTTGTTATGCAACATAGACTTTCTACCCTATTTATACTTATCAACCGAAAAATGTCCTAATTTTAGTCTATTCACAAGAATCCTTATTATTTTAACTTCATCAAATAACAGAATATACAATAAAAAAGATGTATAATTTTGTACTGAGTTATCAAAACAAAATATATTTCTTGATAGGAAGTGAGTTGGTCTACCTTTAAACAAAAGTAACACCCAATATACATAAACATAACTCTGTCGTGATTAATTTGTCTAGTTTCGCTTTGTATAAGTTTAAATACGCCACCATGTAAAAAGTCTTGTAGAGCCAAAACAGGGCGGATATAAATTGATGAACTGAGAAGAGAATTTGAGGCTTTGTGGGGACTTAGTGACCCCACCCCATCACGGATCGAACCCATAACCTTCAGGTACCATGGTCACTACATTAACATTGAGTCATTGAGTCGGAATTCAATGATCCATATTTCCAACTTCTGTCAGTTCATGATATAGCGCAACCATTACCCAATATCATCTTTGATTATTTGTCCTCACACCCACCAACTTTACCCCACCGGTCACAATTTCTTATTGGAACTTCAAGCATCATCTCTTGAAGTTAGTCACCAGTGAGTACTACTTCAATTTGTGGGGATTTAGAGATTTTCCAAGTTAGTATTCATCATAGGCTGACAGTAGTTGGAAGAACACTGGAAACCTGGTGGGGTCATGCATGCGCACTGCTGAAAAGTCCTATTCTAGGATGAAATAGCTGTTGTTCAGTGCTCTCAGGTCTCCAATGTTCCTCCAACTGATAACAGTTCATGATGAATACCAACTTGGAGAACTGAGAATTGGTATTGGAAGGATGATTAAGATACGAAATGGCTTCATCATTTATTAGTAAAACATAAACTTTATTGGACATCACGCCTTAATAGTTAACACTTTAAATGAGACCATAAAACTGCCATTCATTTTGTTTTGGAGTAGTCGTACCAATCAGGACCTTTTAGTTATGCACAGGTGAGTACTTTGCACACCTGAGAAGTTTAAAGTGACTGTTATAATGTACAGAAAGATTGACAAAATCTTCATAGGAAGCCGTATATATCCTGAAGCCTTTTACAACCAATCTCTTTGCTTCAAAATTCCGGGGAAATACACGTGAACAAAAATTTAAATATCTGGTTTATTGAAGAAACGAAAAGTCAATAGGATTTAACTCTAGAATGGCCTGGAACTAGTTAGGGACATTATAACCTTGTATCTTGTATATATTTGTTGACTTTGTAAATACACCTTCTTGTCATATTACCGCCTTTTCTATTTACGGAGAACCTGAGTGACCATTAAAGGTGGAATCTGAAGTCTCTGGTAAAGATATAAAAAAGTAGCGACGAGTAAAAAAAATGCCAACTCTTTCTCATAAAGAATTTCAAGCTATTTCGCAACACTACAGTCAAAGAGTGTAAGGCCAGGATTATTGAGAAATTCAAGCAGATGTTGGCTGACATCCAGGCAGAATATACGTCCATAAGTTCTCAGATTTTATAAAAGACTTTCCGTTAATACTTCCCTGATGGATATAATGAAGCTGAAAATGAGTCCAAAAACACTTGATAACATGGATCATGTTATATCGATGGATGAGAACTATATTAACTCCTCCATTACCCAGAACGAAATGGTATAGGATGCAGACATCCAGTTAGATCATGTTGATGAAAACTATGAAGCACTTGTCGAGGGTTTTGCAACATGATGCAATACGTTTTGTACCATCCAGTCTTTCTACAATCATACCTCACAATGAATGTTCACAAGAAGTTTTCAAAAGGCCCAGTGAACGCTGCATCATCAACGTCAACAATTACACAGATATACAAAGGGGTTCAATTTTCCTGCACATACATCAATTGACATAGTTGCTCCACACAGTAGTGGATTACTTTATCAAAAAAAATTTATCTCCACACAAGGACTGTCTGCAAGCCAGCTTCACTTCAAACATCACATTCACTAACCAGCAGGCAAATGAATAACCCCAAATCCACTTAAACTCATAGGTTCATCCAGCGATCAGAAGCATTTCATGGGGGTAGTTTACTGTGGTGTTGAATATAATGATTTATCGTATAGCAAAGTACCTTATTATTCCTACCAACTACACCTGGATTATTCTGGATCAAAATGCCTACACTGTCTTAGGGTGTCATCCAGAAAACTAAGGTTTACTGGCAAACAGAACCAAAAAAGTGTAACAATACTGCCTGCTCAAAAAAATCTAAGTGAATTGATTCATTGAAGTTGCAGACTTTATGCAACCATTTTGCTGTTAAAAGTCCTATGGCAACACTTAACTCTACACAACAAGGTTGAAATGAACTTAAGGTGTTTTTACAATTTCAGTGCTGGACAGTATTGGAATTCGATAATCAAAGCTATGGCAAATGTTTTTACGAATGCTTATCAGTCTATTTCCAACTCCGATTCAGTTACTTCAGGTTATGTATGCCATAGCACAGATTCATCAGTTCGATATGCAGAAATAATTTGTTATGACCCAGTGAAACGTTACCAGTCAATCAATAGACATCACTGTACTATCCATCTCAATTTCAAGGGAGGTCTTGTAGTGTGGTATAAGATCACCAAGATCTTCATAAGTAGTCGTAAACCGTTAGGGCCTTTTTCAATCAATCTCTTTGCTTCAACATTTTGGGAAAATACACTTGAACCAACGCGTAAGTATCAGGTTGGTTGAAGAGATGAAGAATCAATAAGATTTAACTCTAGAAACGCCTGGAACTAGTCAGGGACATTATAACCTTGTATCTCATGTATATTTGTTGACTTTTTAAATACACCTTCTTGTCATATTACCGCCTTTTCTATTTACAGAGAACCTGAGTGACCATTAAAGGTGGAATCTGAAGTCACTGGTAAAGATATACAAAAATGGAGACTGCAGCTATATAAACGAGATCACCAATCAAAGTTAACCAAAATTGATCGGCATGAAAATCTAATGATATTCATTAGTGTTCGAGCCTGTTTTACTTTTACAATGAAATGACTCAGTCACTTTCATTTTTCTACTTATCAACTTCACGTCTTACGGTCACCACAGTTTCATCAAGTTATGATGGGTAGTTTGATTGGTTTTGGCTAGAAGAGGAATCCAGGACGCACGTTTAGTCCTATTTGGGACGTGTCAGTTGGATGTACTTGCACTCCAGTGCAGAGTGATGTTACCACTGAGAATCGAACCTCGTACTCATCGCTTCAAACTCCAAGGCGTTATCCACTATGCTATAGAGGAAAGACTGCTGACTCTTGTACAATAGGTAGTAGTGATTACTATTTATTGATATACTTGTAACCACTGTTTTTATTGGATCGAATCATTCCACCTCTATTGGCATATGGGCTCCTATGTGGATGCCTCGATATTGCCTGAGTACTAATTATGATAATTTGGTCGGTTGTGGCTAGCGGAGGAATCCAGGGTGCAATTTTCGTCCTATTTTGGACAGTTCAATGTAAAACAAGTGGCTATCGTTCCTCCGTGGCTTAGTGTCTGAAGCGATGGGTACGAGGGTCGAGTCTCAGTGGTAACATCACTCAGAACTGGGGTGCAAGTACATCCAGCTAACGAGTCTCAAATAGGACGAAACGTGCGTCATGGATCCCTCTGCTAGCCACAACCAACCAAATCATCATAGTTAGTACTCAGACAATATCAAGGTATCCGCATAGAAGCCCATATGCCAATAGAGGTGGAACAATTCGCTCCAACAAAACAACAGAGAATTACAAGTATATCAGTAGATATGATGAGTATTGACTGATTTTAAATAATTTGTAAATCATTCTGATAAGCGAATATTAATGAAAACCAGGGCGCGCTTTTCGTCCTGTTTCTGGCTCGTCAGTAGTGTGCACTCGTCGCTCTCACAGTGATACAATCCAGGTTTCACAGGAAGTACTCTACTGTTGAGCCACCGGGTCCAATTATAATGGTTCACATTTTACTATTTTTGTCAGTTTGCAATATAGTACCACTTTCATCCAATCTCATTATTGAGCATTTGTCCTCATCTCCTATTTGATTTACCCCACAGGTCGTGACTTCTTATCAAACCTTCAGGAAATCTCAAGTGGATAGTAATTTAATTTGGAAATTTATGGGTACTTTATCGATTTCAAGCTGATATTCATCCTGGAGTGATTTCAGTTGGAGTATCATTGGAAACTTGGAAGCGCTGGATAGCTATTTCTTCTTAGTATGAGGTTTCTTCAAATGAGTTCGTCGCTCGATTTCACTTGAATAATTTAATACTTAATCGGTGGAATTTCTTATACAATTTACTATGACCTATCAAGGTAACTTTGTAACAGCTTACATTTTACTTAGATGGATAAAAGTTTCCAGGAATTGAGTCATTCCTTTTGAACTAAGGGTAATACAGATTAGAATGTCAATTTCTCTGTATCTTTAACTGGGTTATTAATCCTTACGGACTAGTCCCCCAAATCTTTTACCTGTTTATATAAAATTGTTTACAATGTATTGATTAAGCTTTTTTTTCCCTTTAAATGACTCACTTTATCTAAGGTCATACATTAGATAAGTGGAGAAAAGATTTTTTTTCAATCTTGATAACCGAAATAGAATTAAATAATTGACTACTATGACCTATTTACTTGACCCTGAGAAAAGGAAACACGATTATATAGAAATCAGTAAACACTGAATTCTTCCTCTTAAAAAAAATCCCTTAGAGCGCTTGAATCACTCAAATTAATCTTAGAGTTAAATTTTGAGGGAGTTGTGGAGATTCGGAATTATTTCAAGTTGTTAATCATCGTAGACTGACATCAGTTGGAGGAACAAAGGAAACCTGGGAGCACTGGACAGCTGTTTCGTCCTAGTATGCGACTCCTCAGCAGTGCGCAACCCAGTGACCCAGTGGCTCAATGGCAACGCGCTGGCCGCGGAACCTGAAGGTCGCGGGTTCAATCCCTTCTGGTGGGGTCGTGGGGGCGCACTGCTGAGGAGTCCCATACTAGGACGAAACAGCTGTCCAGTGCTCCCAGGTTTCCTTTGTTCCTCCAACTGATGTCAGTCTTCGATGAATAACAACTTAGAGTTAAATGTTTATTTATAAATGATCAAACTGATTGTATGTAAAATATACCTATAAGGATATGAAAAAGAATTTCAGTACAGTCTTTTTTCAATGGTTTCATTTTCAATGTTGTATAAGCATATCAACAACATCCTAATTGAGAATAGATACTCAAAACGCTTTATAGACAAAATATCAAGCTTGAACTTAGCAAAGAGAACCCTACAACTGTGTAAAAAGAAAACAACACTCTAGATGAGTCTAAACTTCAAAGGTGTTTCTACTGCTGACACTTAACCGAGCTACGTAGAACATTCTTTGAATCAAAGGTGAGATTAGTTTTTCTTTTGTTGCCCAATGATTCATAACAACTTGAAGGAAAAGTTTTTGCATTTTACCACTTCCAAGTGCATATATATCAATTCACCTATTCTTGTGGAGCCAGATGTACAGGTCGTTATTCAAAAGCCTTCAAGAACACTATCCCATCTGGTTACAAAGAGGTAACAATGGAGTGTCATAATTGAACACATCTTGAACACAAATCACTCTATCTATAAAACCTCTTCGTTCAAAGTCATGTATAAAGTGAAATGTAACCTTACAAAAGCTGTATGTCTTCTTAGTCTCTGCATCACCGAAAATCTTGCCATCCATATAGAGAAACCTGAACTGTGTAAGCAAAAGAAGATTATTCAATCTCTTCTCCTTTCATGGTTTTAATTGTTAGTCTTTGAAATAACTTCTTCCCCCCCCCCTTCCTTTATTTTTTTGTTTAGACACAAATTACTTCTTGAGTAACTTGCTATTTAGTAATGATGGGTAGACAGCGGCTAGCAGTGGAGTCCAGGATGAACATTTCGTCCTATTTGGGACTCTTCGGCTGAAAATACTTGGTATTCTTTCTTTTACCATGTTCTTTTTGATTGTAATTCAGTTTCCAAGTTTGTCATCATGTCAAGAAACTTCTTTTCCAAATTCACTATTCATCATAGTCGTTTTTCGACTTTTTGATTTTAATAGTAGCTAAATTATCGTATATTATGCTGAGGCTCCTAGCCTGATGGTTAAATTGCAAATGTGATCGATAGGATTAGGTCCGTACTCAGGACTAGACAACACGAAATTTGTTACACTCCTGTGACCAATCAATATATGTAACCCACTCCTACAGGAAGTCAATCGTGGCCTGAATAGCTCAATGATAAATTCGCTGACTGCAACGCTGGGTGACTTGGGTTCGAATCTCAAGCGGGACATCACTTCCGTCGAGGTTGCAGATACGCCTTGCTGATGAGTACCAATATGTACGAAACTTAGGCACAGAGTATCCTGCCGATTGCCTCCAACCAACTAACACCTACTAAAGTGTAATTTCATTTGTCTGTACTGATGGAAGTTGGAAATATGAACCGGTGGATTCCGACCCAGTGACTCTATGTTGATGTGCTGGCCATGGAGCCTGCAAGTTCTCGGTTCGATCCGTGGTGGGGTGGGGTCATGGGTGCACACTGCTAAGGAGTCCCATACTAGGGCGAAGCAGCTGTTGTCGAGTGCTCTCGGGTTTCCAACGTTTCTCTACTGATATCATTCCACCATAAATTATAACCTAAACTTAGTACTATAGTTTTTCAACTCATTACCCACTTTGCTTTGAACTGACCGGTTAGTTTTATTGACCACACTGTACCGGTTTTTTCTGTTGCATACAGGATGTCATAATAATTTATAATCATACAAGTTTCAGTTTAGTGGTTTACGGCGAAGAGTCCTAAAGGACTCGTGATAGAACTTTTCGAATAGCTTACTGGCAACGTCTCTGACTGCAACGCTGGGTGGCGCGGTTACGAATCTCTCACATGACATAGATTCCCTCGTGGTTGCAAGTATTCCTCATTGACGACTGCTAAAAATCAACAAACCTAGGCTGAGCAGAGATGAAGTGACCAAGCGAAAAATAATAATAATTACCTGAACGATGCTAATGCGACGAAATACCGGAACTGGATGCTAATACCAACTGTTATCCCTCAGTGTTTTATACTTCCCCGATCCACGAAAATCAGAAGACAAATATATGTCTGCGAATGTAACGAAGACCACTTCTTTCGAGAAAAACACATTTATATACGGATTTCATGAATATATATATATATATATATATATATATATATATATATATATATATTACCACTAGGTCAAAAATCAAATAGCTGATTCTGATTAGTGGACTGTGGGATGAAATTGTCCAATCAGGATTTTCTTGTCCACTGAGTGACATGAAACAAAAAGTAAAATGCAAAAACTTCTACATTAGAGGATGATGACCTAAAATGTTGATATCTACTTAAAGTGGCTTCCTATCAAAGGTTTTCTGGAGATCGTCTCTAGCCGCTTAACACTATGTGAATATCTTTTGACCTGCCAACAGCCTTCAGGTAGGTACATTTTACTTACCGATACGTCTAAATCAATCCAAATTTCCTCTCTGGTTTCTTGACTCTAACGAAAGCTTATTTCTTACATGTGCATTCTTGTATACTCCAGATTACTAGATTCATGAAAAAGCCAGACAACTGATAGTATACCGAAAAGTATATTTTGAAAGCAATCGTATTTATAGAAAAACACAATTCCAACTATGGAGGAGGGGGAGGGCAACTTAGTCGAACATGAGGATAGTTACTCAACGACGATATTGGATGTAGGTCTCGTTATGTCATGAACTGACAGTAGTAGGAAATATGGACCATTGGATTCCAACCGACTAGGTCAATGGTAATTTGCTGTCCATGGAGTCTGAAGATCGAGGGGTTCGATCCGTGGTGGGGTGGAGTCATGAGTGTGCAGTTGTGAGTAGTCTCATAGTAGGATGAAACAACTTTTGTCCAATGCTTCCAAGTTTTCCATTTTCCTCCATAATGGATTCCAACCTGAAAATTTTAATCAGTTTGACTATCTAAGATAGCCATGGTTTGACAAATTTGTCTAGATACCAGGTGATGAATGAGTGAAAGTAAAATGAAGTCCTAGCTAGGTAACTTTCAATGTGAATAAGATGAAACGAAAGTAAAGTATCATGGACTCATATGAGAATAAGACAAAATGCTTCATTATTGAATTAAGATGAAGTTGTAGTCTTCATTGGCATCTTGTAAATCTATTGGTAAATCTTTATTTAGTCAGCCAAGCTGGAAGTCGTTAGTTCAAGGATTCTTGTGTCTTCCATCATCAAGGAATAATTATTTAGTTCTTTTATTTCAACTTACTATTCAGTATAAAATCTCAAAACTTTGTTTTCAACAAAACTAATAATCACTGAATTTCAAGTTGTTATTCATCGAAGACTGACATCAGTTGGAGGAACAAAGGAAACCTGGGAGCACTGGAGAGCAGTTTCGTCCTAGTGTGGGACTCCTCAGCAGTGCGCACCCACGACCCTAGTGGCTCAATGGTAACGCGCTGGCCGCGGAACCTGAAGGTCGCGGGTTCGATCCCTGCTGGTGGGGTCGTGGGTGCGCACTGCTGAGGAGTCGCATACTAGGACAAAACAGCTGTCCTGGTTTCTTTTGTTCCTCCAACTGATGTCAGTCTTCGATGAATAACAACTTGAAATATTTCCAAATCTCCACAACCCCCTCAAAATTTAATCACTGAATTGTCAGTTCATAAATGATTGATGGTATATACATAAGGAAATAATGAAAAATTATCATATGAATTCATTTATTTAAATTTTTAGAAAAAAAAGAAAAGAAAATATTTTCCTCGATTTTTCTATTTTGTCCAATATTTAACTCATAACTAACCTTAAAATGTACTTTTGATATGTTAGTTTCCATGTTTATTCATTCATTTTCAATCAAGTACTTCAATTTATTATGCACACATGTTCATATAGAATTTTTGGTTTATTTTGAAATGAAGAGAAAAAAAAAGTACAAGGAAAAAGGTAAAGATGAAGCTTAGATAAATGTTTCACCAGAAACTAAATCTTCAAAGCTATAAACAAAGTGAATAAATGGAATGGCTTAGATATGAATAAGATGGTAATGAATCTATCTGACAGCAAATAATTCGAATATGAATTATCCCTATCTCTGAAAGATTTGCATATATTAATTTGAACAGATCATATCTATCAGCATTTGAAGTTATATCTGGAATCGAATCAGCTTTAAACAGTATATTACATGAAGTAGCGAATAAGGTTGGACATAGAACAATGAAAACATTACTACATAAGAAGCTTAATAATATTTACATTATAATTTGTGCCTTTTTCACTAGCATGTCTTCATTCCACTCGCTTCTCTGCAGTCTCTTCAACCTGGCTCAACAACTGCCTACAAGCTCTCATTTATTCCTCACACCATCTCCTCCATGTCACTCTCACCTCGGACTCCCAAATCATCGTTTCCCATTCGGCTTGCACTCGAAGACCTGGCCTGGTCTGGCCTGCCATGTGATGTCCCCAATCTGTCTTCTCAGTGTATGCCCAGTCCATTCCATCTCCACTCCCTCATTCTGCATATTTGTTAGGCGATAGCTTCTTGGTTGGGATGTCACCAGCCAGCCAGCCAGCCAGCCAGCCAGCCAGCCAGAGTTCCTTATTACTTTTTCCTATCATTTTTCTCGCCATAGGTCTGATCGACGTTCAATATCGAGTGACAGAGCGTAGATAGCAGCTGTTGATCAATGTCTATAGTTTGTTGCAAATGCTTTTCGTGACACGCCAAGTAAGTCTCTCAACCATCACATAGAAGCACTGACTCACTTGACTCACGTTGGTGTTCAAAATCCTTATCTCCTTCACACTTCACCCTGAGTGCAGTGCAGTAGTTCCCCAACCTGGTTTCACATTAATCAAAGTCTGTCTTGCTGTCTTTACGATCCTCACTGGTTTTGACATCGTCATCTGTGCCGCCACCGCCTCCTGTAATTGAAACGACTCTGCCTTTGTGGGTAGGTAGGTGGGTGGGTAAAAGTGTCTACTTCCTTTATATTTCTCCCGTTGATAGTGGTTGGCGCTTATCGTGGTTGTGGTTGTTGCTGTTGTTGTTGTTGTTGTTGGTTGGATATCTTCATCACTTCTGTCTTCTCTACATTCACTTGAAAGAAGTCCCATATTCGTTGCCTCTTCTACCAACTTACTGGTTTATGTCTGTAGATCTTCGAGTTTGTGCGACATAAATCATCACTGTTGGCGAAATCCAAATCTTCTAGGTTCATTTCATTAGTCCAGCCAGCATATGCCCCTCTTCTCACAGCTGCTCACAGTCGTCTGTTGCACAATCCAGTACAGTCGAGTCAAACCCAGTTGGCCACAAGCAAGGAGATGATCGGTGGTTGTAGGCAGCCCTCCCCTCTATCACATTCGCATCTTCACTTCAGTGGCACCACTGAGCTGAGCTCTCCATTGTGAATCACTAGGCATGTGGCGTCTTCATATAGCTGTTGGTTGATGAAGGTTGGTGAGGGTTGGTGGCACTGAAATCGTAGTATTGAAGCAGTCACCTGCCAAATTACTTCTCTGTCGACGCCTCGATCGAAGGCCTTTTCAAAATGTACGAAGTTGAGGTAGAGCTGCATTTGACTGCCATTCTGTGCTCTTTTCTATGATTACGCGTATCGTAGCATTGCGTAACAATTTGAAGTGTACATGATTTGTTCTTCTTGAAGCTGGCTGGCTAGCCAGCCAACCAGCCAACCATTCAGCCTGCTGTGCTCGTAATTTTGAATCCATCACATGATTTAGTCTCTCTCTCTCTCTCCGGTATGATGTGGCATAATATTTTTCTTGGTGTGGACAGCAGCATGGTACTGCACCAGTTCTTGTTCTTGAAAACACTTAGTTTTCCCTTCTTTGGGAGTTTGACAAGGTAACACTTCTTCCAATCGATCACCAGGTAGCTCTCCTTCCTTACTTTCTGCCTTCCTTCCTTCATTCCTTCTTCCCAAACCGTGTGCATTAGTGGTGTGGGCATGTTTCCCTGGTTTCTCTGCGTGTGTTCTGAGTGCTTGTGGAGGAATTCCATCTGGTCCTGCTGCTTCCTTCTCGGATCTCAGCAACTTTGTGGCATTGATGACTGCAGTTGGGCTTTTGTCGGAGGTGTTGTGTTCACTGTTGATTGTGTGGCTGTAGTGGTCTGTACTGGCCTGCTGTTGGTATATCTGAACGAGTTGCATTTAGTGGTGA
The DNA here is from genome assembly GCA_944470555.2 of Heterobilharzia americana. Taxonomy (NCBI): domain Eukaryota; kingdom Metazoa; phylum Platyhelminthes; class Trematoda; order Strigeidida; family Schistosomatidae; genus Heterobilharzia; species Heterobilharzia americana. The sequence goes on along the minus strand of OX104129.1, from coordinate 59,005,684 downwards.
TTGTGTTTGTGGTGGAATCAGAATTTTGATGTCGCCATCACCATTGCCATCTCCATCTCCATGTCCATCGCCAACTGGTGTGTTGTCCTGTTGAGTATTGATTGCAGTTGTCTGTGGAATTCCTGCTTCTTTTCTTCATGTGCGTCTGCATTATTTGTGTGTGTGTAGTGTTGCATGGTACACTTGTAAGTCTCCTCCTTCCTTTTCAGCTGAATCCATCTTGCTGTCATGATCATGATCGTGATCGTGCGGGAGGGGAGGGGAGGAGGAGGAGGAGGAGGAGGAGGAGGAGGAGGAGGAGGAGGAGGAGGAGGTGGAGGGGAGATTGGTTTGCACAGCATGAGAGTGAGCCTTGCATGCTCGTCAAGGAGACATCATGATACACATTCGAAATGTCAGAGTGGTCTTCTCATGGTTGTCGTGTGTGTGTGTGTGTGTGTGTGTGTGTGTGTGTGTGTGTGTGTGTGTGTGTGTGTGTGTGTAAGGGACAATATCGGAGTAGATTATTGACTGTGCTCTCCAGTTGACAGATGGCAGATTCCACTTCCATTGTATGTATCTGCTTTCACAGATTCCTCACAGATTCCACACCCACGCCCACTCCCACGCCCACTTCCATGCCATATCTTCTCATCTGTTCTGCAATCTGGACAGTCTTGTCAGCCAGCTTCAAACATTGTTCGGATATTCCATGTTTCCATGTTTACTTTCGGTTTCATCGAGAGGAGAGATAAGACATTGGCCGGTTGTATTCTCAAAGGCTTTTACCAACCGGCATCATTTCATCTCTCCAATTCCAGAGACTAATAAGTTTCATTTTACTTTTTATATTAACTTTGTGTTTTTAAGTTTGTTTGGGTATTGGATTGGTTTTCTGATGTAGGTAGGGTTGCTCGCCGTTTGCCTAACCTTCCCTCTTTATCGGGCCGTAGGACTGGCTTTTACCAGTGAACTAGTGAACCTGGTGAGGTTTCTTCATAAATTTCACTGCAATAAATGGAACGATGGATTCCGGAAGAAACTAATCATCGCAGCACGATGATATTTAGTTTTCTGACCAGTTATTATGGCTACCATTTTTTCTCACTACTCTTTTCAAGTCTCTAAAAATTTTTTATTGCCATATAAAACTGAGAAAGGGAAGACATGAATGGATAATATTCTAAACAGCAGCCTGTCATTTAGACATTATAACCTGTAACTTCCTCTCTTTGATTGGACGGGATTCATTGGCCGTTTCTGATATATTGGCCGCTGTGCCTTTGCTTCCTGTATTCTACTCCTAACGACTATCTATCATTAATAACAAGTGAAAATACCGGCAATATCGAGGCATCTGTACAGCAGCCCATATATCAATTAGGTTTAATCATCGGCAGGACAATAAAAGCAACATCGTACAAACTACATCCATTGCACAAGAAGTGGCTATCTTGACTAACTAACCTAGTGGATAACATTCTTGCATTTGAAACGACTAATCCTAGGTTTAGGTCTGCATGGGAACAACACTATTCACTGGAGGGCAGGTACATCCAGTTGATAAGTCCCAAAAAGGACGAAACACGTGTCGTGGTTTCCACTGCTCACCACTATCCCCCTATTAATAATAGCCTATCCTTAAATACTGATATGTTCAAAAGTGACTAGGATGTTATTTTAGAAAGCTTTACAGCATTTGATTCAACTATGAGGTTATGGAAACATGTTGATGTCCTTCAATGGGTATAAAATAATTGTCCCTTTCACTTCATCCATATGTAGGTGAAGTTTAGCCAAGGCATTTAAGATGTTTAAGAAGAAAACTATGGGTACTTGTGTGTCAAAGTCTTCCAGCATAACTGACATTATATTGGTTAGTTATCCACTGAAGCCTTACCACAATTACTCTTATTCAATAGTTAAAACCTAAATAATTTCCCTATTGCTTCGGATAAAGAAAAGGAAAGAAATTATAAGTTGAGATATCAAAGTGCAAGGTAGCTTTCGATTTCATTGTCTGAAGTAGGGCTGTCTCTGAAAGTATACGGAAACGATGACTGAAGGTTGAAGAGGCGAATCCTGACAAGTAGATAGTCTTATCAGTGTTTATTCCAACATTCCATCTCGATTTAGATTGTGATTGATATTACGATTAACTTTAATGTTGGATAAAATCAGGACATTAGGTTTTCATGGACTAATCGAAATGTGTATTCTAAAAATGCATTGAACTCAGCAAAGATATACTCGCCATCAACTGGGATGAAACCAATCCGAAATCTGGGACTAGCTTCGACTTAGCAGATTGGAGACCAACGGCAGGAAACCCGGTCCTACCTAGGTTTTGTGCTTGTTAGGACTCGTCAGCAGGGCTTATCTTCGAATTGGCGAATCGGGCTCTCACCACCCAGAATTGTAGTCTATTACGTTAGCAATGAGCTTTCTGAGTCGCAATCGAACTATTTTAGCAGTGGATCATATACCACGATTGATATCAAGTGGCCAATCAGTATAAATTTAACTTCCTCCATTTTCTGAACAGTCAAACATTCACTAAATGTTTCACTAGAATAAGTGAATCTAGGAAACTTGTCTTATTTCTTAGATGGATTATTGAGGAGAAGAAAAGATTATGGTAAGCAAACAGTCACTAGTCACTAGGTAACTGGTGTAGGTGTCTGGTCCTTTGTGGACAGAAGTGATAGGAGTCTATCAGTCAAATTCTGCATTTTTGCTTATAAGTGAAGTGACGTCGAACTACATTACAATACACTATATTTTGTACTGACTGATTCACAGCTCCAAACTCAACTCAACTATATTTGGCGACGATGGGCACTGGAATCAAAGACGATTATTTCAAAGGGAAAAGACAAAAAAGACAGTAGTAGCGAAGTTATTTAGTAAGCTTTACATTCATGAATATATATACTAGAGTGGGTCGAACATTCGACGGTTGTTTTCGATCAGGAGTGAAAATATGTTGAATAATGAAAGGAAGCTACATAATTCAAATAAGAGCTCAGAGTAGGAAAATGAACAAGGGATTAAGAAAATAAAGATATAATTATGTAATACATTAAAAATCTACGGCTGTCAAAACTTTTGGACATATATTAGTGGTTTGTACTTCTGAATGGCTAGTGATTCAGCTATATCTAAATGCCTTGATCTTACCATCTTTGAGTGGTTTGATCCAACCATGCAGAAGATTTTGAATGAGTTCTCAAAAGCAGCTGATTGGTTTGAGTTGACAATGTGTTCCATTATTGAGCTGAAGATGTATTTCCATTCTCCTTTTGTTAGCCAGGCAGGGTAATGCTCTCAAGCACGTTTTGTAACAAGATATCTAGTACCATCGATTTACTCAACTCCACAGTGGAAAACAAACCAATAAGCACCCACTCCCGATCAGAAATAACTCTCGAATGTTGTGCTCATTGTAATATATGTTCATGAATGATATAGCTTATTAGATAACTTCGTTGGAAAAAAAACCATTTTTCGCTGCAGCCGTTTTTCTGTCTTTTTCTATGATCAGATGATGTTTTCGTCTAGTTCATGACATACAGCGTGGATGTAACTGATTTCATGTTGATGTGACACTGATGTGACACTCACTTCTTGGAAAATAAACTAGTCATTTACCGAACCACTCACTTCAGATAGCTGTCTATCAACCAATGAGGTTTATTACTTATCATTATTGATGTGCAGAATTTGGCTAATCAACCTCTATTTGCACATAACTTACCGACTTGCATACCTACTGAATGACAGAAGTAACTATGACTCATTCCACAGTTATGGGTCAGAGCGTCAAAGTGAAAAAGCTCCACATGGTGTAGTCAGGTGGTGTGGGTGTTTATGTTGATGGCCTGAAAAACAAGAGACGGTGTGTGCATTAGTGATCGCGGGCTGACCCTAGTTGCGTACGATGGTGAGTCTCTTTGTTGCCCTACTGGATATCTCAAGTTAACTTAGTGAACACCACAGTCGATAGGATCCACATGTATAAGTTCACTGGTGTGAGTCTCCAAGACACGGAAGGTTTTATAAACCGTCAAGATTCTTCCCAATACCTTGTGAACAGTAAAATGGAAAGGTAAGTTGAATCCAGCTTGTTGTCAAAGCAGACTAGTGTAGACTAGTGTAGTCTTACCTTGCGAAAGCGAGTTCAATCCGAAACGCCAGAGTCGTTAGCCTTAGCCTTGGTTAGATTTCAGTAACCTAAAGGGACCTAAGTGGGTTAAGAAGTCAGGCCCCCTGATAGGATACTTTTCGATAAGGTGAGCCTCAATTAAGTCTGCAATATTGTGGAAACTTTACTAAGACGTGTCCCACTGACGCCTGCTCATGAGGAGGTGGGTTCTTTTAAAAAACGGATAACTCAGCAAATGGGGATGTGTTGAAGCCTGACTGTTAGGAGGCTTCTGAGATAACACTAATTAGGTTTGAGGTGGTGTTAACAGAATTCTCTGATAGGAGTGCTCAGTTTCATGCCAGTGCGTTGCTAGGATATTTCCTTCTTTACGCTGAGACCGATAAATCAGGTTTGTGTTGAAACATTCATAGATCTGAAGACCAGCCTGTAATTAAGAGGTGGACCGGAAATTGAAGTGGGATCTCACATATAAGTGCCAGGATTTAGTACCTGCATAATGTTGTAAAACAGGTATACTGCATATATATGACTGACAATATGCAGATATTGAAGTCGGTTATTACATATGATTCTTTCTTTGGCAAAAGATATTTCCAGTTATCACCTCTGCATATTACACGCCATATTTACAAAAGGGATGCCAAGAAGGAAAATACCTACATGTCACATAGATATCGTTTATCGAAGTCAACTTATTCGACAGTTCTACTCAAATACATATCTTTCACTTAAGTTATGAAGAAATGCTGACAATTGGAGATCTTGTCAAAAACACGACAGCTGGCATTACTGTTCCACAGTACAAATCGTCACAACTCAAATCAGCAAACTGAAATGCATGTGGCAGTCTTATGCACGTCCTTGCAGTGAGCGATGAGTCACACCTAATCTGTTGAGGTTAATGACACTACCATACTGCCAAATGTTTGGTAGATGGAGTGGAGTTTTGCGTGTTTAGATCAGTGAGTCACACCTCCTACATAGGAGAAGAAGGAAGTGTGTAATCAGAAGGTACATAAGGTCGTAGGAGGATGAAGCAAATAAATTGACGAAATATAATTTAACCATTATGATGAAAACAGTGTGTGGAAAGATCTGTGTCACTACGTTGAATTCCAAACTGTATCACTAAGAGTCATCAAATATCAGTGTCCATTGTCACGCTAACCATAATCAGTAAGTTTATATTCTTTTATTATTGATGGATAGTGGCTTACAGTGGGATCGAGGATGCACATTTCACCCTATTTGTGATTTGTCAGCTGCATTTATCTACCACCTAGTGGATGATGTAGTTCCCCTTCGCAGCCCATCAGTTCGACCCAATCAGAGATGGAGACTCACAAGCCATAACATCAAAACTACATTTTTCTTCACACCTCAAACCAACAGTCAATAGCTTAATAAACTGACGCCATGTTTCACCTTCACCACGTGTAACCGACTTCCAGCCGGAAACTACTTCAGGTAACAGTTAACATCTGGGAAACCGGTGATTAGACAAGTATAGAACAAGTTCCAGCCAATTGAGTCGATGAAGACTTACAACCGCATCAAATGACTTACCGAACCTCATCAGTCTAGGTGGCTAAAACATACATTCTTCTTGTGCACTCTATGTTTGTAAGAGGAAATCGGACATTTAAGAAATATCTTAACACAACTTCTTCGAGATAATTAATTCATTAACTAATATTCATCGAATAATGATAGCTGAAAAGATCATTTATCTACTCGATTGTTCTGATTAGTTTTATCATGTATCAACAATGATGCATGTTATAGTGTAGAGTAAGATTGACAAAATATGCATAAAATGCTCCATATCTTTGATGATTTTTCCAACCAGTCGTTCAAAGGGAAGCACGTGAACCAACTTGTTAATATGAGATTGGTTGAGGTGGCAAAAATCAATAAGATATTCGAGTGTAGAATGGCCCCAAAGATAGCCAGAGTCATTGTGAATCTATGTATATATACCCTTGTATTTTGTATATATTTTTGATGTTGCAATACATCTTCTGTTATCTTCCCGCCTTTTGCATTTATCAAGAAAACTAGACGACGACCAAGGTGGGTGAAATCTGAAGGTTGTTGTTCAAGTATCCTTCTCTATATAAGTGAGGTTATATGAAGTAGTGACTCGAAGAATATAACAATTCAGGAAGGAGTGAGAAAATAGTTATGCTTAAGTAACTTTTATTGAGAGTATAAGTTACAAATGAAATTAAGAGATGATTAGCATTTGTGTGTCATTGTTCAGTCAGTAGGCAGTTAGTTATCTGTATGATGCGAGTACTGGTGCTCTGGTTTGCATCCAGTTGGAATTTCCATATTATTTCAACTTCAACCAGATACCTATCAATGTCATCATGTTAGATAGGACTTCAGTGAAGTCACCAGTTGCCGAATTTAAAACAGGCATCACTAAATATCACTGAAAGCCGAAAGGAACATAGTTGAAATTAAGATACATAGGTTTCGTGTTAGCGATCTCTTCAGTAGTAGTACCCATTCAGGTTTCATTATCATTGCATTCTTTGATCCTTCAATTAATGTTGCAGAGACCATATTTTGTAGTAAACTATACCCAATAACATTGTATTCAAGGAATACTGTTTTGAAGATATTTACAGAGGTCACTAGTTGAAATCAAGCTAAAAATCATGTTTACTTTTCACTGACTGTTATCACCGCGTATCATAAATCATGATTGTTTTATATAGTCTCGTCAAGAACTAAAAATGCTCAACTGAACAAGGAGAAGAAGCGTATTGATAAGGAAGTAGAAAGAAGTTAGAGATACTAGTGAAATTTCGGAGAATGAAGTATGCATACATCTGTAACATCATAGCCAGATTAAAGCCATAAATACATCCAGAATTCGATTCTTTTAGTTCTCAGTGCCTTAATGACGCTATCCAGTTCGTGTAACTGTCTTCATACGGCGGACTCTTATTGAACAACTTCCTATTTTGGTGCTATTTCATGACCTCATCATGAGGCGATCAAGTGAAACATTTAATGTGTCCAGAATACGGAATGTTGATTTGCCAACAGAATGTTCATAATTGACTATTTGACGCTTTTTCAAGTGTTCCATAATCTATATCTCTTTGGCATCTATGTTCCATCCAACCTAGGGATTTAACATTTGAGTAATAAGTCAAATAAGTAAACAAAGTCTAAGGGATTATTGATATATAAAAAGTAATTGATTCTCAGTAGTAAAGTTGTACAACAACTTATATTACAGTAATATACAAAAGCGCAGATGAAGAAAGTTATCACATATGAAAAATTACAAATTATAACTGAAAACAGGAAGTTATTATGGGAAAATTATCAAATAATAGGCATAATCCAAGCAATTATATCCAGATTTATTGGGTTAATATGTAAAATCTAATTGTTGCCTGACTTATGAGTTTATCTATACGTACATTTTTAGCATAAGACTGTTGTCCTTGGGGAAGGTTTTATATCAATCGATTTTAATATGATCTCTTAATTCAATATTTTCATCAGCATTTACTTTAAAAGTAAAAGAATAAATTAAATTTTCATGTTATTCAATCATCTCGAAAACAATAGGATAAATATTACCTTCAAGACTGAAACTATACTAAATTAGGAAAAATCTTGTACTTGACTTTAATAGAAAGTGACCTAATTCGAAATCAACATTTTAACGCCTCATCTGTTAACGTAGATGTTTTAAATTTCAATTTATTTTTCTTGTCAGGTTAAAAAGAACCTTATTGGATAATTTTATCTTATAACTGACCAATAAAAATTAGCTATTCAACTTTTGACCTTGTTATTTTATTATGATCATGAAAACTGTATATAAGTGAATAAAATCTCTTTCTTATAGTTACAGGCCAGTCTTTATCGTTTGGTATTTTCGTGGTTTAGTGAAGTCTAAGGTAATGTAGGATAGCAGTCGCCATTTGCATTCACTCCAAGTGTCTAATCGCGTTTGTATTGTTCACGTATTCACTCGGTCACTTACGATTCATATCATGGATGAATGAAAGTACTAATTTCTTCACAGGGAAATGAAAAGATGTTAACAATAAAAGCAAAAGAACCATTAGCTACCAATGCAACTGCTCTCCACTTCATAGACGCAGGATATTAAGATGACACCTTAAAATCTTTCACAATAATCAGCAAGTAGAGAAACCCCACAAGCTTCTCCCTTCCGTTGAAGTTGTTCCAACCTAAAACCTAGAACTAGGTTAGTGTATTGATAGGTTAATTTCAAATTCACATTCAGCTTCAGTTTTATTCCAGTAAGCCCAACTCAACATACTTTGCTTCAGAATTACCTTATGTGTGCACGAAATTTACTCACGTAATCTTTTTTGTAAATCTCACATATTCTTATAGTCTACCGTTTTCATTTCTGTTTAAAGAGAACATTCTAATCAATCACACGTATAAATATAAAATATTGGAACCACTTACTGCGTTCACTTCCATTGGAGGAAATTCCAGTCTTATTATGCCCTTACATCTCAAAAGGATCTACCCATTGACTGCTTGTTGATGAACTGAGGTATGCTGAATTTCTATTGTAATACGGCAACGAATGTTTTATAGGCTGTCAGCAGCTGATGAAGACCAGACGAAGTAAGATGATATCGTGTTATTTTGATCAGTGTTCTCTCTCCTCTCAACTTTCCAAAGGCTAACATGTGCATGGACAAAACGTCTTATGTATTGAAGAAGCTTTTGACATATTCGTTATTCTTCATCATATCATTCTTAGGTAATATTCATAAGTTTAATTTAGGGGTTTGCAAGAGCTTACTGACTGATTCCAAGTTGGTACTCATCATGAACTGATATCAGTTGGAGAAGCATTAGAAACTTGGTGGTACTGGATAGGTGTTTCGTCTTAGTTTGAGACTCCTCAGCAGTGCACACATATGACCACGCCAGGGGTCAGGCTAACCACGTTACCAATGAGCCACTGGGTCGGAATCCAGTGGACCATATTTCCAACTTCTGCAGATCACGAAATAGCCTGAACATCAGCCAGCGTCATCGGTGGGCAGTTTTTCTCACGTCCATTAGGGCTGCCCTACGGGAGCTCGCTGCAGAACTTGAAGGTGCTGGGTTCGATCCCCGGCGTAGTCATTGGTGCGCACTTCTGAGAAGTGCCATACTAGGCTGAAGCAACTGTTTATTTCCCCAGGCTTATAATGTTTCTCCAACTGATGTCAGTCCATGATGAATAGTAGCTTGAATTCATCAGTTTGCTTTTCATAACTGTATGTCCTTTGCTACCTAGACGGGATAGTTTTTTAACTTTAGACATCTTAACTGAAAGTCTGTGGGACTGACAAATAACATCAAAATTATCGAGATTATTACCATGCAGTTATCATCACTTATTTCAAATACTTGTAGATGGAGGTTAGTAGAACAGATCAGTCATTCAACGCTTGTTTGGATCCAGTAAGGATGCTGAACAAATGACTAGAGATATGAGAAATACAGACTCCTAATTGGAAAATGAGTCTTCGAAGCAACTGTTGGTGAACTACGCAGCATTTTAAAAGTTTTTCACAGAAAATAGGCTTAACTGGTGCGTTTTAGCTAGTCGGTTTTATTGACATTCCCTTCTCAATAGATAATTTCAATGTATCTAGTAGGTGAATGACCTCTCTTGATGTAACATCTCTTGTTATCAGTGTCTCTCTAACAAAAAATATCTGTTTTCTACATGATATCATTCAAGATCATAATTTCCATGTGGATATCCCAAAGCAATGTTCAAAAGAACAACTTCTAAGATGTACTTTGAATATACAGTTTAAATCCAATAACTAGTTGTATAGATAAAGGGATGGGGTGCCAATGAGGCCACCACTTGTACCATTGCTTGCAAATTGTTTAGTGGCAAACTTAGAGAATAGTATACTTCACTCAACAATTCATAGTTTCTACCTACATAAGTTGTATACGATATTGAAGAGGTGGTCAATAAGTATGAAAATTGTCACGCATCGATCAACTTCACAAAAGAATTCGACGACAACTTTGAAAATCTTTTCTTTGGATGTCTCATTAAAGCGGAGACTAGATAGTTCCGCCAGAGATCAATTCGAAACCGACCTGAAATGGGTAATTCATTAATCCCCTTAGTTGGACACCACTTAGCGGAAAGGGAAATCTGATTCATTTCTCGCCATCAATAATCAGAAGAATCATTCAGGCATGAACACTATCGACGATGAGTTGAATAAAGCTCGATAAATTCTCATGTGAAATGGATACCCATCGAAATTTGTGCAGAAAAACTTTGGAGTTCATTCGGAATATAGAGCAAGTGGTCACAGCTCTGAAGAATACTTTATTTATGAGTGTTAATTTCAAAGGTGATATGGCAACAGAGATCCTGATTCGAGATTGTGGACAATATGATCCAGAATCGACAGCTCAGACACAGATGAATCCACGCACCATCTTCATACCAGTCGTCATATCACGCTTTATTACTTTCTACGTCATATCTGCCCTTATTCTAATTATGACTCTAGGACTTGATTACATGATCCTATTATATTTCTAGCTACCTTCCACATAATAATTTAAAGGGGGGGGGAACTTGCTCCGTTACGTGGTAGGGCTTGGTCCCATATCATCCTTAACTAAGTTACATCATATGACCGTTAAACAATGATCGAAAGCAGATTGAGGGCATATTTAACCACTGATAGTGCATTAAAACTACTCTGACCACTCACTTTTATTCTAGACATAATAGTTTTTACCTAAATATCTGCTACAGATTGTTTTAAGGTTAGATAATTTCAAGTAGAAATGATTCTTGTTAGGGATACCTAATCCCTAAGAAAAACCAGCTTATAATATATGTACATATTATCATTGCAAAATTTGAACCTTATTTTTGCGCCCTTTTTGCTCCGTTACCGTGATTTAGGATACTAAATGCTGATTGGCCCGTTTTACACTCTTAATATGCTGTTTTGTTTTCCTTGGTCAAGGTCATATTGGGAAATATAAACGACTGAATTTTCAACTATAAGACCATTTGGTTAAGGTAAACATACTCTGACACCCACTGTCTTCTTCTTCTTCTGGTGTCAGCTGAATAGCCAGTTGAGAAGTCATTGTTCTATCGTTAACCGTATCGTGTGGAACCATAATACCATTATATATACTACAGTTCACAAAAATTCTGTTTGGAGGTTTTCTGGAATTATATTGATTTCAAGCTGATATTAATCACAAATCACTAAATCCTAAACTAGTAGATGAATGGTAAATTGCCTGATGCAGAACCTGAAGGCGCTGGGTTTGACTCTCGATGGGGTCATGGGTACCCACTCCTGAGGAGTCTCATATTAGGACGAAACAGCTGTCCAGAGCTCTGGCGTTTTTCAACGGTTCTTCAAGTGATGTCAGTCTATAATAAGTGCCAACTAGAAATGATTTTGTTTGCTTAGTATTATCGGTATTGTTATTGTGTGCTTATTGTTCCCTGCAATGTTGTTTTTGCCTTTGCCATTGTTATCATCAGCTTCAATTGTGCACTTGTGTCCATTCCATTGAGATACGAATATCAGCTGATTAGTAAATATACTAAGAAGCTTGATGGTTTGTATATTTGTAAAAATGTACTCAAAATTTTGTGAAGACAGCTCATCAGGTGGAGATGACTACGGTCAGGTTGTCAGTATACTCTCACTGATCATACACATATATAGATAAATATCCTAGAGAAGTAAGCAAAACAGAAGTAGAACACAACTTATAGTAAATAAAAGTTAAATTTTAAAAAAGGATATTTTAGCTATGAATTAATAACTGTTAGTGACTTTGTGGTAATTATTAGGATTTTCGGTGCTAGGACGCGTAGTTTTGTAAACTTCAGATCCTTTTAGAAGAGACTTCGATTGAGATTTATGGAAGCGATAGCCGAGGGCAAATTGAAATCACTTTTCCGTGCACGAAAACTCTTCATTGTTACACTATACCTATCTTGGTTAACTTTGTTTTCTAACCAAGGGTTAGGGTTAGTTATGGTCATTCTTACTTTTTACTCTGATCTTTCCCAATCTTATTACACTTTTAGTATTATTGCTTGTATTATACCGTCGTTGATTGGACCGGATTGACCGGTCTCTGTTGACATATGGGCTACTGTGTGGATATCTCGATATTGCCTGTGTTTTTAGTTAAATAATAGTGATAGGTAGTGGCTAGCAGTGGGATCGAAGATGCACATTTCGTCATATTTGGGACTCATCGGCTGGACTTACCTGTCTCCCAGTGAGTGATGTTCCCACCGGGGGTTGAACTCAGGACCGATCGTTTTAAACACTAGAGCGTTATTCACCAGACCAATGAACCACGATAGCCATTTCTTGTGCAACGGATATAGTTTTAGTATTATCCATCATTACTATAATTAAAAACACAGGCAATATCGAGACATCCACACAGGAGCCCATATGCCAACAGAGACCGGTCAATCCGGTCCAATAAACGATGGTATAATGCCAGCAATTATATTAAAACTATATCCAATGCACAAGAAGTGATTCTCGTGGTTCGGTGGTCTAGTGGAGAACGCTCTGGCGTTTGAACCAATCGGCCCCGGGTTCGAATCCCAGTGGGGACAATATCCAACTAGGAAGTCCCGAATAAGACGAAATGTGCATCCTGGATCCCACTGCTAGCCACTATCCGTCATTATCATTACACTTTTGCCCTAGTTTTCCTATTTGTCCTCCTATACCTATTGTGTGATTGTGTGTAATCGCAATCATTGCCATGGCTGAGCTTTTTTCTAAATTACTTACCTTAATAGGACCTACTGCTTTTGGCTCAGCTAGCGTTTTGTGCTCATGTGGCCCAACTGGTCCTGTTCGTCGACTGCATCGACCTATGTATTTGACCTCGCAATCGATGCAAGAGATTTGGTTAACTGAGGATGTAGGAAACAAGAAGACTGAGACGCAGGAAGGAATGCTTTTATTGTTGATATCTTGTATAGTAGTCATCAAATATTGTACACTTTCCACTAAAATAGTCATTTGCAGAATGTTTCATTTCCTCTTCTGCTTCAATCTCCACTTGCTTTTAATACGCTCACATTGTCTCTTGCATTTCTCTGGGTAGAATATTTACCCATCGCTGGTAATTGTCTAGGATTTCTGCAGCCTTTTCAACATATACTACTTATATTCATTCTGATCAGCAGCGTCCACTACAAGGATATTCTGCTAAGTTGGATCAATAGGATCCTTTGATATACGAAGGATATTTCTAAGTGAGTTCGTAGGTCTAAATGCCACTCTGACCTCAACCAGCCTTGCTGATATTCATAAGTAATGTCTGTGAGGTGCCTTTTTGTATGATAATACTGTAGAGGTTTTGAATTCTCTCTTCATAGTATTGCCATTATTACTAGTGACATTATTATTACTACTGTTAAAACATGTATCCCCAGTATCTATCATATTTTTTATGCGATTCCTAAGGAACTTACCAATTAATTTAGGAGGGTAATTGTTGATGAGAAAGGTGTCCTCAATGTATGTGGTTTCTTGTCTTAGATCTTCTGTTTTACTAGTAAGTTTTCTGGCCCTGTTACCTAGACACTTGACATAAGGTACGATATTTTGAAGTCTGAGTAACAATTTGAATGTGAATGTTGTCTGTAGACACTAGTGTCTAAACTTCCACCCTGTTTCCTTTTTATTCTACAACTCAGTATAACTAATTCCCTTTCACCACTTTCTAATTCATAGGTGTAATGGATTGTGTTACTACTGAATTTATATATGTAAAAAGTCTATGTGTGTGTGTGTGTGTGTGTGCTCTGATTTCAACACTTTAAACGTATCGCCTACATATCGACACCATACTTTTGACACAGGACTAATTGTTCCTACAGCCATTCGTTCTCTACTATCCATAAATATGTCTACCAAGATAGGGGATTTTCATGATCCCATGATAACTCTTTCTCTTTATTTGCATATTTTATTCTGAAATTTAAAGATTATGGAGGTTAGGCCTACCTGTACTCCTAACATGATTTCCTGTACTGGGAACTTTAGTTCGTAGCGTAAACCCAATGTTAGTATCGAGATAATTTCCAACTGCTTCCAGAGTCATGTTCTCCACATAATGTGGTAAATAATACTGTTCCACTATATAATGCTTGTAATAAGTCAACTAAAGTGAAATCCAAGACGACTGTTACATCCTATTAGGGAGTCATCAGCTGGGTGTGCCTGCACCTCTGTGAGTGATGTTGTTCCCACTGAAGCTAGAACCAAGTACTTATCATTTCAAACACCAAATCCATCAATAAGACTATAATATAATGCGTATCCGAGCAGTATCGAGGTTAACAAAGGCACAGTAATTCTACCCAGACTAGTATCAGGAAACTACAGGTAGCAATAAACAACAACTGTTACTGGTTGCACAAGTTGAGGTTCTCGTGTCCTAGTGAACAACGTTTCGACGTTTGAAGAGATGGGTACTGAGTTCGAGTCTGATTGGGGACAACATTGATTAGTGGAGTGCAGGTACATCCAGCTGACGAGTCCCAAATAGAATGAAACGCGTGTTTTGAATTCCACTGCTAGCCACTATTCATCACCACTACTTTTTCTGATAGTTTAGAATAATGTGGGTTGCTTAAGGTATTTACGAAACTCATGTTGACGTACGCTTTTTTGAAGTCTCATCGTCAGATTTAACTATTAATACGCTGGAGCATGAAACTGGAAAGCGAATAAGCAAACTTTGGGGTATATCATAATCATCCGATGAAAAAACTCTTCATTTTATGTGCCCAATAAGCTTAGACAATCACAGTATTTTCGGTTGTAGAATATGATATTTATATAAGTGTGGTTGATGAAACTTATGGCACGAACTAATCCATATGATCCTCCTTTGAAGGTTTATAAGATGTGTTACTTTGATCCTTGCAGGTTATTACTTAACTACCGCCAGTCTGTGCTGAGATGACAGTCTGTAAACAAAGAGAAACTATGTCGAGTTTAGCGGAGCTGTGGCTGGTTGATTTTAGAGAAATAACTTTCAACCAAAGGTTCACAAGTTGGAAACCCTCTCCACCTAAGTTTTGAGCAGCCAGATAGCACCTAAATAGCCCTCAGACAATAGGTGTGACTCATTGCCTACTGCACAAAAATATACACAAGATTGCTGAATGAATTTTGACTATCATAGACACAGATTTGGATGATCACAGGTGATGATCATATTGTACAGCTTTTCGAATAGACAGCAGTTGATATAATGTTTCACTACTTCGTAACTGAACTGGGCTAATGATGTAGTTCAACGTCAAAGTGAATGTGAGCATATCATAAAGTGAATTATGCTATTTTTTTGCTATCGACCTTATATTCATCAATATGTGATATGCTTTCCTTTAGTCCAGCGGTTTCTTTTATTCATCCTTTTCTCCAAATAAAGATTTCCAAATACAAATAAGTTCAAAATGACAAAGAATAATGCTTTATTGTATAGAAAAGAAAGTAATTGAAATAAATTAACATCATCTAAAAAGGAAAAGTAAAGTATCTTTTATTTTTGGCGGTATTCTACTGAAAAGTAAAACAAAGAAACAAAAATAGGATAAGCTATACGTCGGTTTATTTATTCATGCTATGTTCTAGCTTTATTAGCATGAGTTGTCACATAGGTAGGTTAAAGAAAAGAAGTCAGTATTCAGTTAGATTGTCTGACTCATCATTTTTAAAATGTTCATTGACCTGATGGATGTATTGATTTTTTTTTGCCTTATAGCTAGATAGGTTAATGTATGTTGAGTAAAGGCATTAGATGAGACCCCAGACACAAACGGATTGATGAACAATATGCTAAAAAATATCCTCTATTGTTTATACTTGTGATTCGTAAAAATATAAGCAAAATTGTCCCAGCTTTCGTCGCAGATAGCCTTGAGCCTGAAAGTGTATGTGCAGCTTTTCTTGTATCCTAGTTATATAGTAGCTACTAATCAAACACTTCAACTGAATTTGTTGTCCCAAGAAATAAATAAAAATTTTCTTTATTTTATTTACCCCAAAGGATGAATTTTAATAAATAAATACCTTTTTGTATTGTATGAACGACTTTAAAGGTCATCTGAGCAATTGATGAGTCAACCAATCAGGTTTCAGCTTTTCATAAAATAAAGTAATGCAATTGGTTAATCCAGCAGTTGTTGAGGTGGCCTTTAAACTCACTCGTATTGTATTGGTTCTTTTCTGACGATGTGATTCCATTATTTGGGTTAAGTCATTCAACTAAACTTTCTGATTTATTTTCTCATTGCGAAAAACTGTCTTCAGAAGTAGTGATCATTATTTACAAGTTTATAAAACGCTACATGATTTTCTAACTAACTTCAGGTGTCAAGGTAGTTTTCTTTGTGCAAAAAGGACAAGGAAGAAAAAAAAGTATTTCAGAGGTGTGTCTTTTATGGATGTTCTCATTCTCGAAGTTATACAGTTTCAAAGTTGCACACTTTTCTTGTGTTAGTGTACCAAAGCTAAGATTTCTCCATTTGTTCAACCCCTTCACTTTTAATAGGCTGGATTTTGACCACATGAAATCACCTATTTCTTTCGACACCGTTCTACATGTAGTTGACACAATACTGCCCATGTAGGAAGGTAGGTAGTTAGGTAGGTAGGCAGGTAGGTGTGAAGGTAGGTAGGTGTGTAGGTAGGTGTGTAGGTAGGTAGGTAGGTGTGTAGGTAGGTAGGTAGGTAGGTAGGTAGGTAGGTAGGTAGGTAGGTAGGTAGGTAGGTAGGTAGGTAGGTAAGTAGGTAGGCAGGTAGGTAGGTAGGTAGGTAGGCAGGTAAGTGAAAAGGACAACCTGCTTCAGATTTCTCCCATTCATGCTGACTCCTGCTTCTCAGGGTTGTATTTGGTGTCGGTGGTGATAATGATGGTGATGGTCGGGTATCTATCTACATCACCTCTGTCTCGTCTACGTTCACCTGAAGCAAGTCGCATCTTCCTCCACTGTGTTGTCTCTTCTGTCAACTTGTTAATTTTCGAGATCTGTAATGTTCGGGTCTGTGTGACAATACATAAGACATAAATGATCATGAGTGAAACTGAAATCTTCTTCTGTGGTCTTTTTATCGATCCAGCCAGTGTACGCCTATCTTCTTGTTTCACAAGTACAGTTAAGTTGTTATATATAGGATGAAGAGCTTAGACTAGAAGGGTTACCCCTTAGCCTTGGCTGACTACTGAAGGATATCCAAAGATGACCTGAATAAAACGTTCTATTGACTTCTCTAACTATACGTTGTGATAGGATGCCATTTGGAGTGCCTTCCTTGAGCTGTGATCACGCTATCATCAATTCTCGTTCAGCATTATTGTTAGTAATGTTAACTTTGATGAACATTTTAGAATATACACTTTCACTTAAAATATCATGAATACACAGTACATATTTTTTCACACATTTCAAACATTTGTATTTCATCGATACGAAGCTGAAAAAGTGAGTATACTGTGCGTTGTACGTCGATTTTCTATGTATACATTTCTTAATACACAGTCATCTTTTATTGTCAATAGCACATTAAGAAAATGTATTGAATCGTTAATGGATGAGCACAGTTGAAATGGTTTAGAATAGAATTAACACGTACACATTTATCAAATACCTAAGAAGTATCATTTATGCATTGACTGTACAATTTGATCTTTCAAAAGACTATTTTCTTATATTATCAGAAATATATCTGCTAATATTGCGTCCAAAAGAGAAGCCATTAGCCATTGACTCCATCAACTTATCTCTACTGATTAGTGTTGAAGATGAACCGGACATTCATTGCACATTTTAGCAATTATTATTATTATTTGTCCCTTGGGTTCCTAGTCGAACATAGAGACGCAGCAGCACGTCTACATTCCACTCTCTTCTCTCCAATCTTTTCAACCTGACTACACGACTGCCCACAAACTCTCATTTATTCCTCACACCACCTCCTCCATGTCACTCTCATCTCGAATGCCCAACTCGTCGTTTCCCATCAGGGTTCCAGTCGAGAGCCTGGTCTGGTCTGGCCTGGCCTAGCACGTGATGTCCCCAGTCCGTCTTCACAGTGTATGCCATATCCAATCCATCTCCACTTACTCATTCTGCATATTTGTTGACTGGTAGGTAGGTTCTTGATTGGTTCGTTGACAGTCAGCCAGAGTTCCTCATTGCTTATTCTTATTATTCTGGCCATCCATCTGATCTTCGGTATTGAGCCAGCGTAGGCAGTTGTTGATGAATGTCTGCGGTTTGTTCGAAATGCCTTTGGTAACGCGCTAAGTAAGTCTCTCAACCATCACATAGAAGCACTGACTCACTTGACTGAAGTTGGTGTTGAAAATCGGTATCCTGTTCACGCTTCATGCAGAGTGTAATGCAGTAGATCTCTACACTGAATATTTCAGAATAATGAGGGCAGGCCTGTCTTGCTGTTTTTGACGTCGTCGTCTGTGCCACCACTGCCACCTGTAGTTGAGACAGTGCTGTCTAGATAGGTGAAGGTGACAACTTCCTTTAGACTTCTCCGGTTGATGATGATTGGAGCTTGTTGTTGTTGTTGTTGGTGGTGGTGTTGGTGTTGGTTGAGTATCTTCATCATCGCTATCTTCTCCACGTTCACTTGAAGTGCCGTCTTACTTCACTGCCTCACCTCACCTCTTCTGTCAACTTGTTAGTTTTCGCCTGTACATCTTCAAGTTTGTGCTACAAGACATTAGACACAAGTCATGGTTGGCGAAATCCAAATCTTCTACTATCTTTTCTCCGGTCCAGTGTATGCCCATCTTCTCGCTCCTCACTGTTTGTTGCATGATCCAGTTGACCACAATCAGGAAGATGATCAGTGATAGTAGGCAGCCTCGCTTTAGGAATAGTTCTTTTAACTTCATAGTAGGAATGCTATTATTTAATTTTCTTTGCAATAATTGTTCACATAAGTTTTTATTTTATTTTGTCTACAAACTGGAAGGTGTCTTTCACGATATCCTAATCGAAGTAACTATTTAGCGATTGCATGGTAAGGTGAATCTATCATATCTAAGATAGAGTCAAGATGCATAACAGGTGTGAGCACTTTTAGTAGGCTATACATCTATCATAATTGTCCTATCAATAGGTTTCAAAGTTTTAAGTAAGAATAATTAAATTTATCTATCATCTTTTAATTTCTTTATTGAGACAATTAGATCCTTTTCTGTGTTTTTCATTTTTCGTTTACGTCTTTTTCCTTGAATATGTCAATCTATAATAAGTAACAACTTGAAAAGTTGATTAAGTTTTTGATTAGAATTTTTATTTAATTATTTGTAATCAAATCTTAGATATGTAATAAAAGTTTATTACTATAAATAATGAAGGTATAAAGAAATCGAAAATTAATAAAGAATTTCTTTGAATTGGTTGAAATATGTGCTATGGATTAAAATACTGTTTGTATTCATTCTAATGAAGAATAGGTTATTCAACGAATAGACTGTTTTCAATAAATTTATTTTCAAGCTGTACAAACTGTATATACATGATATTTAAAAAAATTATATCCCATGAGGAAAACTACACACGATACGATGATGACAGTAATAAGAAAATGCGGTTTTGGGGTTGGTAGAGATTCATTTATTGATTTTAAATTGGTATTCATCATGACTGACATTAGTTGGAGGAACATTAGAAACTTGGGAGCATTGAATAATTGTTTTATCCAAGTATGAGATATCTCAAAGGTCCGTACCCATAAACGTACTGTTCTATATTCTGAATGGATATTGTATGGAAGCTTAACTGACACCTAACTTTGTACATAACAGCCATCGACTGAAATCTGGGACGAATAGAGAAGAAGGCCGAAGCTAGATGAAAGACTTTATTCCTTTGACTATAATCAATGAATTCGAAAAATCTGTGAGTTTATATATACATGAAATATGACCTTGTCCGGAAATTAAGGCACTAACATAGTTAGAGTAACCAAGATTAACCAATCAGTGAATTACATTACGAATGGAGGCAGAAAATAAACTAGTAGTCATAGGGTAAAAATGGTGTGGAAATGACAAATTAAAGATGTTCAGACCAATAACAGTGTTTCATGCAAAACTTGGGACTTACAACACCTATCTCCCAAGGATCGAAACCAGGACCTTCGGGTTCCACAACCAGTGAGTTACCATTAAGTAACTGGGTTGTAATCTAGTGTCCCATATTTTCAGCTTCTGTCAGTTCACGAGATAACGTGACCACCACCAAATGTCATCGCTGAGTATTTGTCCCCACGTCCACCGGTCACGACTTAACATTAGAACTTCAGGAATCCCACCTCCAGGCTAGTCACCAATGAGTACTGGATTAATCCAGTTTGGGGATTTATGGAGGATTTATTTTCTGAATTCAAGTTGGCATTCATTGCTTTTCTGTATATAGATCTTTTAAGGAGTCCATTCTTACATCTGGTGACAAGCATATCAAGAAAAGGAATAGTTACCGAAAACGATTACCCTTGACGTTTAATTGAGAAAGAAATATGAAACCAGCCATCCACTCGGTCTCAGAGAAAAGATTGTTCATGAGACTAGAATTTAAAGGTGATCAAGTATCAGATTCACCTAAGAATCATCTATGTAAATTAATCAGTATCGAACTTTCTTCCCAGCTCGACTTCAGCTGACTTTTACCAGCCGTGAACTATTCTCCGTTTGTGTTAATAATACATACCACTTCACATGCCTTTGTGGAGCAAGATACACTAGACGTAGTCAGAGAATGCTTTCTACGCGTTCCAGCTTGGTTTTATAAAGGTGAAAGAACGACTGGTAGGAGTTTTATTCTAGAACATTTGATTAATTTTCATCGCTCAACAAACCCAGACAATGACTTTAAAATCTTTATGAAATTCTAGGAAACCTCCAACGTTTTCTTCGTTTTCAACTCCTTAAAATAGTGAAGGCATTTGCTATTCATGAAATAAAACCTGATCTGTGTGTATAAAAGAAGTATGTACAGCTAATATTTCTACCATGGACGTGACATTTTCCCACTCCTATAAGTTTCTTCTCCCCCATTGGTTAAATTAACCTTTGATACTAGGTAATGATTGAAGGTGAAATGAAAATTTGTATCGCGGATGAATCCAAACCAGTGGTCCCCAGGTTTACTGCCCGATGTTTTATCAACTGAGCCACGAGGTTCAACTGTTGACCTGATTTCTATATTACTTCAACTACAAGTAGGGTTTTGACCGACTACTATGTGAGGAGCAAGAAGATAGGCGTACGCTGGCTGGATCGATGAAAAGACCACAGAAGAAGATTTCAGTTTCACTCATGATCATTCATGTCTTATGTATTGTCACACAGACCCGAACATTTACAGATCTCGAAAATTAACAAGTTGACAGAAGAGACAACACAGTGGAGGAAGATGCGACTTGCTTCAGGTGAACGTAGACGAGACAGAGGTGATGTAGATAGATACCCGACCATCACCATCATTATCACCACCGACACCAAATACAACCCTGAGAAGCAGGAGTCAGCATGAATGGGAGAAATCTGAAGCAGGTTGTCCTTTTCACTTACCTGCCTACCTACCTACCTACCTACCTACCTACCTACCTACCTACCTACCTACCTACCTACCTACCTACCTACCTACCTACCTACCTACCTACCTACCTACCTACCTACCTACCTACATGGGCAGTATTGTTTTAACTACATGCAGAGGCGGCACAGATGAGGATGCAAAAGCCAGGATTGAAAAGACAGTAAGACAAGTCTTCCTCCATTAATCTGAAATAATCAATTTGAAGATCCATTGCACTCAGAATGAAGCGTGAACAATACTAATGTCAGTCAAGTGAGTCAGTGCTTCTATGTGATGGTTGACAGATATGGAGTGTTACGAAAAGCATTTCCAACAACCTGCAGGCATACTTCATGAACAGTTGCCACCTACACTCACTCGATACTGGAGATCGATCAGATGGATGACCAGAATGATAATAGGAATAAGCAATAAGAAACTCTGGTTGGCTGTCTGACTGGCAATGAACCAACCAACCAAGAAGCTATCGTGCAACAAATATGCCGAATAGGGAAGTGGAGATGGATTGGATTGGAAATAGACTGAGAAGAAGGTTAAGAACATCATGCGTCAGGCCAGGTCAGGCCAAGCCTTCAATTGAAAACTGAATGGGAAACGACGAGTTTGGTGTCCGAGGTTTACAATGAAGCGATTGTGTGAGGGGAGAAGGAAAGCTTGTGGGCGGTTGTGGAGCCAGGTCAAGAAGACTGGAGAGAAGAGAGTGGAATAGAGATGTGTTACTGAATCCCTATATTCCACTACGAATCCAGCTGACAAATAATAATGATAGTGTTGAACAAGTTGCATAGGGTCAATGATTAGGCAGGTGCGTCTCCCGATATGACGGGATTTACTGGCTTGGTTTGCAAAGTGTGAAGTGAAGGTGTTGAAAATTCCATCCCAGTACACCCAGTAGACATCCAGGGTATTAAACAGATGCTAATGAAGCTTACCATGCCATTCATTGTACCATGTGTATCTCACCAATACCTGCTGAACAAAGAGGATGTTGTCAAAATAAGACTGATGAAACCCAAAGTGTGTATTCAGAATCAACACGTTCAATCGTTATTCCTCTCCCACATATCTTCCTTATACTCTGTCTTTTCGTTCATTAACACATTATTCAATTGTCATTCCAATCTTTAGTTGGATAATATTTTCGTCGTAGTATAAGACTCCTCAGTGGATGAAAGAGCTAGCTAAAGTGTTTTCAGGTTAAGGACTGGTTTCACTCTATGATATCATCGCTGTTATAACAGTACAACAATTGTAAGATTCATCAGTAACATAACTGATATATGGAAGTCATGATTTACGAAGAAAAGAAGATTTTTCAATCATCAGTTTGTCATTAGTTGAAGAAAAAAGGTATCTGAATGTATACAGAGTTTACTAACCAATTGTATATAAGGATGTGAATCAATTCTTTATTTGAATATATAACGAATGAACTTGGTAACTATTTTTTTTTCGAATTTCACCTAAACACTATCTATGAGATCATTTAAACAAATTTTGTTCAATTAATCATCATCATGTGCATAATATTTTCACACAATAAAATGCTAATCTATGTGTAGATTGTTTCTTCTTTTTTTTTTCTAAAAAAAAAATGCAACATTTTGTTATAAAAGTCTGTTCAATGTTAATTGAACGAGTGCATTTAAACAATAGTGTATATGAACTATAGATAAATCATTTCTTTTCTCTTAAGAACTATTGATTAATTACATGAATATTAAATATGTTGATGTCTGTCTCATATTATCATGGCTATGTATTTAGTTTGTGGTCTATGGGAGTTGAATCGACTTCAACGTTGTATTCATGATAGAATGATATTAATTGGAGAACCATTGAAAACTTGGAAGTACTGGATAACTGTGTTATCCTAGGATCCGGTTGACTCCTCAGCAGTAAGCACTCATGACCTAACTAGGGTTTGAACTCAAGACCTTCAGGTTTCATAGAGGAAAAGCGTTAACCATTGAGCTACAGTTTTCACTTCGTGCTACAACGCAACTATCTCTCATGGTCTTCAGATGACATCTGCTTCCCTTCCGACTGAGTAATCCCACAGGTCAAGGGTTTCTTATCAGGAAACTGTCAAAACCTAAAACCAGATCGATCAAAATTTGTAAAGCAGTCCTCTTTGATAATTTATTCACATCCCACTGGTATCATCTACACAATTCATACTTTTGGTGAATAATATATTTAATCTCTTCATTGGTTCAATCATTGATCAAGTAAAGGTTGAAGAATTAAGGCTGAATCACATTTGAGTAAGCTCTTGCTTCAAAAAATAGATGATCAATTTAGAAAATTCATGGTCCACCTTGATATATCTCACAATAGGGGAGTAGTTTTTTCAACTGCTCAACCCTGATGTCAACACGGTTCCCAGTAAACATCATCCACCAAGTTTACTTAGTGTCGTATGTGACATAAAATTGTCGTAGACTGGCATAATATTCTACTGAACAGTTTGAGCAGTTAGAAACTACTAATTTGGCTCTGTCAGGTGAATTTGTCTGGGCACACTGCTGATGAGCTGGGTCATTGCCAAGCGAATAAAACAGCTGTCCAATGTTTAGATTGATCACTCTGATCTGGCTGACTGGAGAAATCAATTAATCACCTCGAGTACTTTCTTATAACTTAAATTGTCCAGCAGCCCTTGCTTCTCATACACACCAGGGACGTGTTATTAAAGTTTTATGGATCTAAAGGTACTTCGTAAAAAGTTGCTTACTTCAAGGTTAATGTCAAAAAGTGTAACTTCACTATCACCACCACCAGTCCCTTCGAAGTTTTGGATACGCCTTGTTGACGAATGCCTAATAGCGTTAAACTTAGGTCAAAAGCTTTTCGCCAACTGCCTCCATCCAACTAATATCTAAGATGAGCCGTTCATCAATGTTGAGGAAATGAGAAAAATTTCCAGACGAAGTTGCCATGATATTCGTTACTTGGAGAGAATTTCAGACATAATGATCTTCTTCAGAGTTTTTATGAGATTTTCTGATGTATGCCAGTTCTTGGTGTATAGTATCATTTGATTTTATGCGATTATGATCATATTTGTCCTTTGGGTTCTTAGTGGAACATAGAGCGTTAGTAGCATGTCACCATTTCACTCTCTTCTCTCCAGTCTTTTTGTCCTGCCTCCACGACTGCCCACGACTGCTATAGAGTTGAATTTGACTATAGTTAATCTGTTCTCAGAAAAGAACGAGGAACAGTTGTCTGTTACTTTCAATTCAATAAACTCAGCTGTCTCTATTGCCTAGTGTTCCATTCAATAAGCTAATAGACTTAATTCGTAAAAATAATTTGGTTGATTATTTTATGGTGACATTCCAGGTTGAATAATGCCTTGTGAGTTTCGTAGTTTCTCGCTCTTCTTCAGAGTAATAACCTAATCATATCACATCTATCCACAATAATCTATAAGGTAAACTAACTTAACCGTTTCCCCCTATTCTCAAGTGTAAAATTAATTTTACAGTTGCTCAGTATTCTTTGTCAGGGTGATGAAATGAGAAAAGCTTGTCACGCATCATTCCTAGTACTCAACTGTTATTGAACATTAACTAAAGTACTGGTTAACCATTGACATAGCTTCACTTCTCGGTTACACTTAAATTAATGATGTTTCATGCTCGTAATCTCCCACTGCCATACTAAGTTGAATCACTCGACCTCTGTTGGCAGATGGACTCTTATGCAGATGCTCTGATACTGTCCGATTACTTATTATGTTATAACCTGTTATCTATCAAGACATAGGTACGTGGTTCGAATCCCAGTGGGAACGAGATCACTTACTGGGTTGGGGGGAGGGGGTAGGCACATTCAGCTGACGAGTCCTAGATGGGACGAAACGTATCTCATGGAATCTATTGAAATCAATGAATTTATCCACAATGATATCGTTTTCTGATCTTCCCTGAAACACAGAAATAGATATTTTTATGACGGATTCAGTTATATTCATTATGTTCTTGAGAATTTCACGCTCCGCTGATTGGATAATTCAATAAGTTGATTTTATCGATGAATTTTACACTTCATGTTGAATTTTTCTCGATAAGAAAAAAGGGAGGGAGGGCATTGAACAAGAAATTAGTTGCCGACTGAATAATTTGTTTAATTCGTGTAAAATATTTTTCGTATAAAAAAATAACTTTGATCATTTACAAATTATTTTTTGGTGTCAGTTGATAAATGCGAGACGTCCACTGCTTTTACCCTATTCACATGATAATAATCGATTGGAGTACAACTAACCATCAAAGACCGAGTGACTTGAAATTGTTAAAAAACAATTAACAACTAGTTTTCAAAGTCATTTAACTAGGTTAATTGATATTTTCACTCTTTGTTGGAAAATCACAAGCCACTATTTATCATTAATATCTATGGTATTATTATTCTCTTATTTGTCCCTTGGGTTCCTAGTCGAACATAGGGATTCAGTAGCACGTCTACATTCCACTCTCTTCTCTCCAATCTTTTCAACCTGACTACACGACTGCCCACAAACTCTCATTTATTCCTCACACCACCTCCTCCATGTCACTCTCATCTCGAATGCCCAACTCGTCGTTTCCCATCAGGGTTCCAGTCGAGAGCCTGGTCTGGTCTGGCCTGGCCTAGCACGTGATGTCCCCAGTCCGTCTTCTCAGTGTATGCCACATCCAATCCATCTCCACTTACTCATTCTGCATATTTGTTGACTGGTAGGTAGGTTCTTGATTGGTTCGTTGACAGTCAGCCAGAGTTCCTCATTGCTTATTATTATTATTCTGGCCATCCATCTGATCTTCAGTATTGAGCCAGCGTAGGCAGTTGTTGATGAATGTCTGCGGTTTGTTCGAAATGCCTTTGGTAACGCGCTAAGTAAGTCTCTCAACCATCACATAGAAGCACTGACTCACTTGACTGAAGTTGGTGTTGAAAATCGGTATCTTGTTCACGCTTCATGCAGAGTGTAATGCAGTAGATCTCTACACTGAATATTTCAGAATAATGAAGGCAGGCCTATCTTGCTGTCTTTGATGTCGTCGTGTGTGCCACCACTGCCACCTGTAGTTGAAACAATGCTGTCTAGATAGGTGAAAGTGACAACTTCCTTTAGATTTCTCCTGTTGATGATGATTGGAGCTTGTTGTTGTTGTTGGTGGTGGTGGTGTTGGTGTTGGTTGAGTATCTTCATCATCGCTATCTTCTCCACGTTCACTTGAAGTGCCGTCTTACTTCACTGCCTCACCTCACCTCTTCTGTCAACTTGTTAGTTTTCGCCTGTACATCTTCAAGTTTGTGCTACAAGACAACATTAGACACAAGTCATTGTTGACGAAATCCAAATCTTCTAGTATATTTTCTCCGGTCCAGTGTATGCCTATCTTCTCGCTCCTCACTGTTTGTTGCATGATCCAGTCGACCACAATCAGGAAGATGATGGGTGATAGTAGACAGCCGTGTCTTACTCCTTCCTGTCTTCACTTCAGAAGCATCACTGAACTTCCCATTGTGAAGTACTTAGCATGTGGCGTCTTCATGTAGTTGTTGAAAGAGGTTGATAAAGGTTTGTA
Source organism: Heterobilharzia americana (assembly GCA_944470555.2). Classification (NCBI taxonomy): domain Eukaryota; kingdom Metazoa; phylum Platyhelminthes; class Trematoda; order Strigeidida; family Schistosomatidae; genus Heterobilharzia; species Heterobilharzia americana. The sequence continues at coordinate 58,978,254 of OX104129.1, read as the reverse complement.
ATATTCCGTAGTGTTGAAGCAATTGCAAAAATTTACTTCTCGGTCGAGGCTGCCGAAGACCTTTTCAAAGTAGATGAACCTGAGGTAGGGATCAAGTTGACTGCCATCATATACTGCTTTCTATGATGATGCGTAGAGTTGTAATTTTTTGTGCACATAATATACACTTCCTGAATCCAGCCAGCCAGCCTGTTCCGGTCGTAGTTTTGAATCCAGTGCATCTTTTAGTCTCTCCAGGATGATGCGGATTAATTTTTTGCTTGGTGTGAACAGGAGCATGTGTCCGCACTAGTTCTAGTTCTTGCAACCACTTAGGTCTCCCTCATTTCACAGTTTGACAGGGTAACCCTTCTTCTAATCAATGGACAGGTACCTTCACTTCCTTCCACACCTCCTGCAATAGTGGTGTGGTGTGACCATGTCCCCTATTGTGTCTGCTTCTGTTCTCAGTGATTGTGGTTGGATTCCATCTGGTCCTCCTGTTTTCCAGCATTTCACTAGCTTTATGCCTCTCAGGACTTCCACTTTTGTTGGAGGATTCATGTTCACTTGTAGTTGTGTGGCTGAGCTGTAGGTGGTATTTCTGACGAAGTGCAGGTGGTGGTGGTGGTGTTGGTGTTGGTGGTGGTCGATTCAAGAGTTTTTTGAAGTGGTCAGCCAGCACATCGTTTCCTTTGTTTCTCTTCTTTCGTAATTAGATTTCCTTCATCATCTTTATTGGTTTCATGTGTGTTGATCTCTTCTCTCCCAGATAGTAACCTTGTTATTTGATACAATGTTGTCAGGTCTCTGTCTCTCCTACCAGCCTGCAGCCTGTTCTGCTTCACTTGGCAGTGTGTCGTAGAAGTGTCGTTTGTCTTTGTGTGCACTCTTCACTTCTTTGTTGTGTGTAGTGTTTTATAGGTTATGTTCAGTTCCTCTTTTCGTCGTTCATCCCTGAATTGCATTGCGCTAGTTCATCTTCTGCTTCACCATCCTCCTCTCGCTGTTCTATCAGCTTGCATGTGTCCGTGGAGATCCATTCCTTTTCTCGCCTCTTCTTCCTTCCTAATACAGTATTTATAATAGGTTGAATGTAATTTCTCTGAAAGGAAACAATATACAACTCGAAAAGGGAAGAGCTGCACCTTATTGTTCACTGAGGCTGGTGTTCCCTTAGGGTACGGTCCCTTCCACGCACCTTTTCTCTTTTTTTATATGACTTACCATTTTCAGCTAGTATCAATGTTATCAAATATACTGACGACCTGGCAGTTTCCATACCTATCTGTTGTCCAACAGATTGTTCTCACTTTATTGATTTCCTATCCACTGTTAGATAATGGTCCTCCATGAGTGGTTTTGTTCTTAATTCTTTAAAATGTTAGACGATAAATTTTAACATAACGTATGTAAACTGATTAGAGAATATTACAAGTGTGATTTATCTCAGTGTATGTTTTTCTTCGGACTTTTCGTGGTCCTCCCATATCTTGGTGATTTACGAAAGAATTTTCCGCCTGATTTTCTATATTAGGAAAGTGAGAGTGGTATAACTCAGTCTGTCCACTTGTGTTTCATAAACTCTTACATCTTGCCTGTTCTCCTATATTCTTCGTCTCTATTCTTTCTCGCGTTGCTGAATAAGCACTACGCTGTATAGCCCAGAACTTCGAAGATTACCAGGAGTACTAGTGGTGAAACTATGGCCTTTGAAACTAGATTACGTGAGGCACTTACAGGTTTTTGGGCATAATTTCCTCATAACATTGCTTGTGCATGCTGGAATCACCATCTGACCAATGTCGAGATTAGGTAGGAGATAATAAGCAAGTCAGATGAGTCGGTGGATGGTGCTGTGAACCTTCAGCGACTGAGATGGTTTGGATATGTGTATCTGGTACAATTGAGCCTATTCTCTTGTGTTTCATAAACTCCTACTTCTTATCTGTTCTCATCTATGCTTCCTCTTTATTCTTTCATAGGTTGCTGTGAAGAGACTATGTTGTATGATGTGGAACTTTGAAGATTGTCAGGAAAATTAGTGGTTCACTCCTAAACCTTCTAGTTAAAACAATTATGGGTAAACATCTTAACTCATGTAAACATCTGGCAGGAGTTATTTTATCACATGACCAGCATCCTCTTTACTGGATGGTCTCTGGATGTCGGGTCATTTGGAAAGACGAGGAGTAAGTACATAAGACTCTATCCACTTACTACAAACTATAAGAACTCTACAATACCGTATGTATTTAGCTCATCTGCTGTGCGATGAAGAAAGTGTTAGAAATTAACTGTTTAACTAATCAACTTATACATTTGAAAGCAAACTAATTAATGAGTACACAACTTACTGTTATGTAAGTGTATTGAATCTAACTGCTAATATGACTGTTTACCCAAGTTGTAGACAAAGTGAATATGCTTATCTTTTCTTCATGTAATTTATACTTTATAATAAAGCCATTATTATTATTATTATTATGATTATTATGACCATAAAATAAAGGGATAGTTTTATCATGCGTTTATTGATCTATTCCAGTGGTTTAATTTGAACGATATCATCTGAATTCATATTTATTTACTTTCTAATATTATAATTTTATTGTCACATATATTATTGAAGTTAAACTGTTGGGTTTTTTCAACATTGTACTATTTACCATAAAGTCACATTATTTCATACCTTATCTATTTTAAAATATTGTTAACTTTTTTTCTCTCCAAAAATGAATTCGTTACAGTAATTAATTAGTTAAGAAAGATTAAAAAAAAGCCACATTACTTACTTGAGAAAATCTACATTATTTAGGCATATATACATATAATACTGGAAATGTTATTACAGTGTTAATAAATAAACGTGTCGATATGCTCTACACACATGTACACACGAACAGCGTAAATGTAATTTCATGTTAAATCCATCTATTGATTCATTCATCCACCAAATATGTTTTATACGCAGATCATTTTAAAATTGGATCTATTTGGAGATAGGCCTTAACTATAATGATCAGACTCATGTTTGTTCACACATACACACAAGGCTGATTAGTATAGTACACTTTACATGTATTGTAAACCCATGGTGAAAAAATAAATGTGAATGTATTACTGATTAATTTTAATGAAAAAAAATCTTGATAGCGGATTAAATCATTAAGGTAACTAACTGGATAACACTACAGTCTTGGCTTCAAGTCCTAGCGGAGACAGTATTGCTCACTGAGAGGAAGGTACATCAAACTGACGAAATTCAAATGGGAGGAAATGGGTGTCATGCATTTCACCATTAGCAGACAGACACAGACGGAAAAAAAACATTGGATAACGTTGTACATAAGTGGATCGGTTCATTGTGATTGTATCTGCGCCGTTGTCATCTGTTTTCAGTCATATCACCCAGAGTCCTCAACCAGTGATTCCTATCGTCCCGGGGACTGTCGTCACATGTATAAGAGTAACAGTCATAGAGTTTGTCAACGGGTGTCATGTCTTGGTATGGCCACTCTTAACCCTTTAAAACCCAATCCAACGTCACCTAAAGTTGTACTTCCAGAGAGGTGGTGACTTGGCGTGCTCAGTATACGTCGAAGCCACTTCAGTCAATGAAGAAGCATAACCTCATCAGTCAACTTGCCTAGTACCCTTGGCTTCACCTCGATATTGCTTGCATGGTGATTCCACCAAACGCGAGCAATGCTTCAAAGATCCCTGTATTCAAAACCCTGTAACCGCTTCATATCTTTTACTTTTGGTAGCCACTAGCAGTCATTGGTGGCTTTAAAGGCCACACTAACAACTGCCGAAATAACCAATCAGGTTGCAGCATTTCGACTGGGAAGACAATTTTTCATAGAATTGAGAGACGTGATTGGTTGTTTCATCAGTTACTACAGTGGCCTTTGAAATCACTCATCGATCAATAATATCACATTTGAAAACATCGGAAATATCAAGACATCGACACAGCAGCCCATATGCTAATAGTGGCTGGTCATTCCAGTTCAGTCAACCACAGTGATTCTCATAACTTTCACAACAAACAAACAAACAAACAACTGTTGCTACTGTACAGAATATAACTGTTTGACTCGAGCTGTTGTGTTAATTAGCCAAATCAAGACGAGTAAACCCTGCAAACTGGTAGTGCCACTTACATGAGTTCAAGATCACTGGGCGTGTACTCCCGGTTGAGGGGGGAGGCAACTTGGGTGACTGGTTTGCGCAAATTAATCAAATTCTGACTAGTTAAACATTCATATCCTATTATGTAATTTTCACTTGAAAGCTGTATGAGATATGTTACTGGCTGAGTTAAGTAGCGTGAAAGTGCTGAAACCAGACAGAAGTTCTTGTTAGCCAGATCGAGATGGTCTGAATACTGGACGACTGTTTCATTCGTTTGTAGCTGAGGTTATCACAGGTGTACCTATATTGATAAATATCAGACAGTTAAATTGTTTATACCAGCTGAATTTTTCAACTTAGTAATTTAGTCAACTGTTCATTCATTCCACCAACACTCAGTATTTGCAAACAGATCCGTTAGTTGATTGGAAGCCCGGGACTAAGTTTCTCCCTTGCGAGCGCTTATCAGCAAGGCGTATCTGCGACTTCAATGGAACTGGTTTCCTCCCGCCTGAGATTCGAACCCGCATCACCCAGTGTTGTAGTCAACGACGTTACCACTGAGCTACTTGGGCTACGACTGACCTCCAGGGCATTTTTCTGACTGCTTCTAGTCAACTAATATCTGCCAATGTGCACCACAATTCTGAGTCTCCTAGCTTGATGATCACATTGCAAATGCGATCGATAGGATTTGGTCTGCATTGAAGATTAGACAGCGTGAAATTAGTTGCTGTCGTTTGGGCAGTCACTGTATAAACATCAATCTGAATCAACAGGGTTTCTGCTTCAAACTATTCAACGGACATCAACAGGTGTTACATCTGACAAAAAATTGTTATCAGCTAGGGAAAGATACAACTACTGATCAACTTGAGTAGTTAGAAAACATTTACGCTTATCTGTAGATTTCACCAGCCAGTTAGATCAGATTGATATAAACACTGGAAAGCCGTTTCGCTTGTTTAGAGCGAAGCTCACCAGCTGTGAATCCGGAAGAATCCAGCTCCTAAAACCAAATTAGTTGAGATCCCCAGAATCTGACCAGTGGACTTGCGTGAACAGATACACATAAAAGAGGATAATCAGTTTAAAAATTGTACATCCTACGTTGACATTTATCACAACTGGGCTCTGTGAGCTGAATTTGTCGGGGTACACCGCAGATGAGGTCATCACCAAAAGAGTGAAACAGCCATTGGGTATTTAGATTAATTAAATTTGGCTGGCGAAATACTACAGATCAACCCGAGTGGTTTCTAACAAGTTCATGACACTCTTATGTCAGTGGTTGCACCTTGTGATCTCAACTGAGTGGTTTCCAGCGGCAACTTTGTTGACACCAGAGATGAGCAGTTAAAAGTATAGACCATGCAGTCTGTAAATCATTTGCAAAGTGTGCATCCTATTTTGGACTAAATCAATTTGTCTGAGTACAGATTCATATTGTTTTCAGTCGAATAGATGTTTCTTGAAAGCTACAACTCACCTCGTATCACCTTTTTTATTCACCAAAATCTAACACTAATCTTCTGAACACCTTTTTGTTCTTTCAAATGTCGATTCTAATTAGAAAATCTTCAATTCAATTATGAATGTGCTTAAATTTATCTCAATACATTTCGACAGCCATCAATAATGACATACGCATATACAAATACAGAACTATAAGGTTCTGACTAATTAGTCATCAAGTATTCATCCAAGAAGCTTCGTCACTACTTCAGGTTGGTATTCATCACAGACTGATATCTGTTAGATAACGATTGGAGACCTAAGAGGACAGCTGATTCTTCTTAGTATAGGACTGTGGGTTCATGTGTGCTCACTGCTGAGGAAACCTATACTAGGACGAAACAGCTGTTTAATGTCCCCAGGTTTTCAATGGTTCTCCAGCTGATGTCAGTACGTGATATATACCAACCTGAAATTAACAAATAAATCCCCACAAACCTTCAAATTAAATCCGGCATTACTTCCTGTGAAGCGCCTTCTTGAATACTTAACAAATAAGCTAAGAAACATGTACATGTATAGGTTGAATTAGTGGCTTTTGAGGGTTTCGATAGGTTTCAAAGTAATTTTCATCTCGGATCAAAACTAGTTGAAGAGTTGTTGAAAACCTAGGAGCACTGTTTCGTTCTAACTTGTGACTCCTCAGGATTCCAGGTTCATGATTCTCATAGGGATTTCACCTAGGACAACCACTTCTTACGACAAGCGCATCACCGCTAGGTTGGAACGCAATGAGCTATGATTTGCTGATGCTGTCAATTCGCTATATAGTGTGATTATCATCTAATGATGACGTTGAGGAACTTTCCTAACTCCTGACTTAACCTATTAACTGCATAGATGATGACTTTGCACTAGAATCTCGTAATGGGTACTGAATATTTATTCAGTTAACTGCTTTTAAGGATTTTATTGATGTGAAGGTAATTATCATTGAAGATCCTGGGTCTGATGCCTTCCAGAGTTGTAGGTGCGCACTACTGAGGACTCTAATGGTCCTCCAATAAACGTCACTCTATCATGAAGACGATGGATAATGAATACCTTTTAAAACAACTTCCGTTGATGAAAAAGATGATATGATCTGGAAGAGGACGGGTGAATTTGTCAGAACAAAACCAAGTAGGGGTGTTTTCGACTTTCCGCTTTGCATTCTGTAATGACGCTGAATAACCTTAATGACTGCTAACGGCCTCGTATCAGCGACGGGTCTTTCAAATGTCTGCCTAATCAACTCGTTGTCAGTTTATCTACCAACCAAGATTGAAACGTTTATCACCAAATGCGGGTTCGATTTCGGAGAGGGAGCCTGACAAATGGCTATCACATTCAAGGACGGAAGCAGGCGCGAAAATTGCCTACTCCTGGAACGGAGAGGTAATGACGAAAAATACTGACACGGGACTAAGTTGAGGCTCCGTAATTCGAGTGATTATGATTTAAATCCTTTAACAAGGACCAACTGGAAGGAAAGTCTTGTGTCAGTAGCCGCGAAACCTCCAGCTTCAAAAGTGTCTATGAAATTTACTGCAGTTAGGAAGTTTGTATTTGAATTTGGGTTGTATGGTTGCTTGTCTTTGTTCATTCATGGTTATTGGTCACGTTTAGAGCTTGTGTTCGGCTAAGTTTAACATCTGTGTAGTCTGTCAGCCGTGTCTGTGTCAAACTAATGCTGATTAGTTGATGAGCTTGTCTCGTTGACCTGTTGGCACGCTGCCGGATGCTTTTAAATGGGTCTTGGGAGCAGATGGTATCTTTGAACAAATTTGAGTGCTCAAAGTGGGCCTATATGGTCAAAAATTCTTGCACGGAATAATGAAATTGGACTTTGGTCTTAATTTAATGGTTTACAGATCTGAAGTAATGGTTATTATGTTGCGTACTTTATTACACAATTCAAGATTTCATTCTAAAGCCTGAGATATTCAACAAGACACTCATATATCGTCGCGAAATTCCGTACTATTTGACAGAAATTATAATTATCCAGCCGCAAATGAAGAACATATTTGCGATCATGACAAGATTTCTGAGACCAATTGGAATTAGTGTGGCTCGGAAACTAATAAATTCCCCTCAAAGTATTTTATGCAGACCGAGGAGTTAACAGCCAAATACTATTTACAAAGTCGACTATAACAACTGCGATCAGCATACACGACATACGACAAAGTTGTTCATCTCTTCATCTTTGTTTCCACGAGAATCAGTTGACCAGCAAACGTCACAGCATTTAGTCACTCATATGAATATATGTAGATAACTATGAAAATAAATTCAGCTGTGAAAATAAAGAATATCAGAGAATTCCTAGGAGCTTATCGTTTAGTTGAGTCACCAATCAATAGATGTATAGACATAGACCCAATCTACCAACCTACGAGATAAGTGATAAACAACTGCAAGGTCATGGTACAGGCAGAGAAATAGCCAACAGAAAAATTTATGCAATTAGTCAATGCCATAACAATTAAAGGAAATAACCAATCACAAACCACTTCGTCAAGGTGAGCTACTGAATCACACACGTAGAATTCCTGATAGTTCACTTCATATTGAAGTTAGTGGTGTTGGTGATATTATCTAAACAAATAAATGAAAGCTTCACAACTAAACTCAAAGAAACCAACACAACCAAAATTTATGAACTCATTCTACCTATCGCATGTATGTAAGAAGAGAGAGAGAGAGAGAGGTAATCACTCCTTTGTCACAACCATGGGAACAACCAGGTAAACATGAATAGAAAATAATATTGAAAAAATAATGACAAACTGAAACAAAAAATAGTCAGAGTTATGCAAAATAAAAGTTTTTTCTTTTCTCTTTTCTGCATACATTAAATTTCGAGAGGAATATGACTAAAATTAGTTTCCTTTGTTTTGCCTTCTTCCAAAATAGACAGAAATTTTCTTCTTTTAATTTGCCTTCAAGAAGTCATAGTGGTTATAATGACAGCGTGGTAATCTGAAAGGAGAAATGATGCTTGTAGAGTCGGCTGACTGGAATTGAAATGTCAGCTGTTCAAGTTGGACACCTGACAATTAACTTCTGTTATCTTCGTTTATTATAGTTCTGATTTTCAGTTTCTTACACAAATTTCCAAACAAACTATCTATTGTAACTATTAGTGCATAGATATTTCTTGGAGGTGGAAAGAAATCATGGTTTCGAAAACAGTATCAGAGTATGATACTTTACATCTCTATCCCCACTGCATTACTAACTAAGCTACAACAATTCAACTTAGAGGTTTGTTAGGCATTTATTGATTTCAAGTTGGTATTCATCATGGACTAATATCCTTTAGAGAAATACTGAAAATCTGGGAGCAGTGAACACCTATTTCTTCCTGGAGTGGGATTGCTCAACACTCCTTGTCAGAGAACCCAGCAGGGCTCGAATCCAAGACATTCATATTTCGCGGTGGTGCAAGTTACCATTGAGACACAGGGTTGGAGTCTAATGATCTACACTTCCTACTTCTATCAGTCCACAGTATAGCTTGACTTCCATTCAACGGCGTCACTGAGTAACTAACTGTCTTCACGTCCCACTTGGTTTGCCTCACTGGCCATGACTTCTAACTAGATCTTTGGGAATCTAGGACTAAATAGGTGTCGAATGCTATCAAGTTTCCAATGGTTCTTCAATGAATAAATCCCAAAATGCCTCCAAATAGCAAACAAAATATCGGTCAGCAGTTAAGATAAGTAAACAAATGCACTTCCAACTCACAAATATATACTTTTTATTAGCTGTGGAGGAGAGTTTCACTAACTGAGGAAATTCCTACTAAAACTTCTACGAACAATATGATAAAAACTCACTAACACTGAATATAATGAGAAGTGGTAAGTGTCTTTCATTTACTGGATAATTACGACAGCCGGTTAGCCAAATCAATCAAGTTAGTTACAAGAACACCAGAAGATTTTATGCCATGACAATAAACTTGGTGATTAGAAGGTCATTTTTTAGTCAATATATCGGTTTACCTTAGAAAATGACGCTGAAATCAGCTACAGAAAATCATATTGACGGAAAATTTAAAAACTTAGTATCCAAAACTTGAGAGTCTGTACATCCTACTACTGATAATCTTACAAGTAGTATGCTGGCGAAGTTATTTGTTGAAATTTGAATTGTCTTCTACGGAGTGTAACCATTTATACTTTCGTTACTTCCACCATATAACACTTGTTGAATCAATCGATGTAGAAAGAGATCATTTACTAGGGAATGGTGAATGAAAATGAGCGACATGAACGTTGAGTTAACTGCAGAAAGTTGAAATGTTGATTGAGTTTTAGTATATTCACGAGTAGATTCATTTGTTCAACGTGTGGTGTTTAACAGTGTTACCTTATGTTTACAGGAAACGGGATATTCTTTCTTCTACTCATGGCTTCTAGCTTATGGTCTGGGCTGGATCAGGAGACCGAACTTTTGGATGGCTGCTCATTTCAACTGTTTAAGTTTTTGGTACTCCCTTGTTTTGACTGATTTTTTGGTTTGTATCAATTCCTGTGAAGTCGTTTACAGCTAATCGATTCGTGACCTGTAGTACATATTACACTTTATTTTACTGAAGCGAAGCCAGTTAGTATATGTTGGAAACAAGTACAGTTTGTTTAGTAAAAGAAAAATAAGTGAATATGATGTGTGCGACTGCTGAAAACTTGAGTAGTTAGAAACTATTCACTCTGGTCTGTATATTTTGCCAGCCAATCACAGCGTAGTGATCCAAGCACCAGATGGTTGTTCTGCTCGTTTGCGATGGAGCCACCTAGTTACCGGTGTATCTAGAGCGATCCAGCTACTACAGATAGATCAGTTCAGATCACTGGAATCTGACTACATGACTTGCATGAACTGGTTTACCTAAAATAGGTCACTTTGATTTGGCTGGCGAAATTTACAAATCAGCCTGAGTGGTTCCTAACTACTCAAATTGTTCAGTAGTAGTATCTTTCACTAATTCATAACACTTGTGTCAGAGATCACAACTTGAGATCCTGGTTGAAGATTGGTTTTAAACAGAAACCTTGCTGACTGACACCACAGTTGGGCAGTTGAAAAACTACTCAGCTGTTAGAAATGTTAAGGTGGACAGCGAAATTCGAGAGTCATTTACAGTTGTCATCATAATTTTTTAGCTGAGCCTCTTATTCAACTGAAGGTTCTCATTGAAAATAAGGCCTGAAAGAAGGAATAACAGAATTATTTTAACATAAAAAGATATCATGTAATAAGCACTCAGTAGATTAATTGGTGTTAACTGCGCAAAGTAATGTTTAAAAATATCATGAAGTGAATACTATGGTAGAATTATAGAATCTTGCCATCCTTGGATGAATACCAAATGATCTTGAAGCAACCAATAGAGTTCAGAAAGGGTATGCAGTTGTTCTTTAGACTTTTCATTCCTAACTGAATACTGGTCATCATGGACACGCTTGAAGTGAATCCAGATGAAGAGGAGATAGTTGCATATCTAACTGATAATAAGAAAGTGACGAAGGGTAGAAGGTGTAGTTATGATAGTGATGTGACTGAGTCCGAGTTGGACGTGGATTCTAATAGTAAGCGAAACGAGTAATAACGCAGCGAGATACTTGGACGGGATACGAGTAATGCAACTGTTCTCCTCCACGCCTGATACTTTACAGAGCCACGAAAATCAGAAGGCAAAAGACCGCAGTGTGACTGACTTAAGGGAGACAACTTTATTTGACAAAAAAACAATATTTATATACACCTGCTACTTAGAAAATGAAGTCATTAGATAGCCATTCGGTTGAAGGACAAAATTGTTCAGTAATATTTATTTGACCATACATGGATATAAATGAAGATCTGAGACGAAAATATTTCTACTCCAACGGCGAGTGACCTTGAGTGAAGATTTCCATTTTTGGCTACTTCCTAACTCATGGTTGTGATGCTTCATTTCCCGTGCAGCTCTATGCGGGATTAATTAAAGCTTGGATGCAGATTATGCTGGAGCTGCACATCTACTCAAGCTGCCTTTTTTTTCACGAAATCTAACATATTGCTGAGACAGATTATGCTACCTGCCATAAAGTGAATAAGTGGCACACACCAGTAACTTCAATTAATAGGAAAGTGATGATAGCTATGCAACAGAATTGGTATTGTAGATAAATTTCTTCTGAACTCTGTCTTTGGTGGTCGGGATGGAATAATCAAGAAGGATGAGAGAGTGGTAAAGAAAAAGGTGTACATTAGTCACTTATTTTTTTCATTTCTGCAGGAGTTCATACTAATAATGGAGAAGGAATATGGAGTCATCTGATTGCAAATTTCTGTTAACACGACAACCCTTGTGGATTAATGCTATAAAGCTGTGTATTGTAATTCCTTTTTAATATTTTGCTGTATAAGTTACAAAATAAGTATCCATATTCTTAGTTGTGAGTTCAAGGTCATTTGTTGTTCGCTCAAGGATGGCGGGAAACTACAATTCTACTAATTCCATACACAAAGCAGAAATCCGATTCATTGACAAGTAGTCATATAAATTTAAGATGATGTAATTGATTTAGAGATGATGATCCTTCACTTAGTAGGTGTTTTATTACATGCTTCTAATGTATTCACTTTGGAAAATATACATGTAAATTAGTTTACGTAGAACAGAAAGAGTATGTGGGGATTGATTGATTGCAAGTGAATATTCATTACGGTCCGACGTCAGTCAGAGGCCAGTTGAAACTCTGGTGACACTCAACTGCTACTTCTGCCTAGTATGGCAGTCCTTAGCAGTGTGCAATTATGGTCTTAGCTTCTATCCGTAGCGGGGCATACTGCTGAGGAGTCACATACCAGGACGAAACAGCTATTCGATGCACTTAGGTTTCCAATGACTCGCTAAGTACGAGAACGGTAATAACGTGATGAGAAAAGTGGACTGAGTAGGTGTAGCGACTGTACTCTTTCAGAACCTGATACTTAACTGATCCACGAAAAATAGACTATACAGACTGGTCTGTGACTTGAAAGGAAACACCTTTTCATTTATATACAGTTTTCATCAATCTATAAAACCACAGGTTCAGAGGTTAGATACTTATTTTAGTTAGTCAAATGTAGAACAAAATTGTCCAATCAGGTTTAACCTGACTAAAACTCCTACCTTAGCGGCTGTTGACCTTAGGCTGCTTCCTACCTAACTGGTACTTGTTGATCGCGGATTTCATCAGTTAACAAACATAAATCATCATGGGTGAAATCCAAATCTCCTAGGGTCTTTTCATTGGTCCAGCTAACATATACCCATCTTCTCACAGCTCCTCTCAGTTGCCTGTTGCATGGTCCAGTCCAGTCGACCACAATCAGGAAGATGATCGGTGATTGTAGGCAGCAACCTTGTCTTACTCCTGTCTTCACTTCGAAGGCATCATCATTGAGCTTTCCATTGTGAAGCCCTTGACATGTAGCATCCTCATGTAGCATATAGCTGTTGAATGAGGTTGGTGAAGGTTTGTGGCACTAAAACCGTAGTGTTGAAGCAGTTGCCTTTCAAATTACTTCTCGGTTGACGCTATCAAAGGTCTTTTCAAAGTCGATGAAGAAGAAAAAGTACAACATGCAACACAAGCGAACTGATAAGCGACTTAATTTCAGTTATTTATGTCTAGTTGAGAAGGAGACTTTAGACACATGCAGGATGTATGAACTTCACAGTATGAAAAATTATGTGTGGATCAAATTGCAATGCTACGCTATGCATCATCATAGAACAGAGCATAGAATGGCAGTCAACCTAATCTTTAACTCAACTTCATAGACCTTGAAAAGGCCTTTGATAGCGTCAACCGAGAAGTAATTTGAAAGGCAACTGCTTCAACACTACGGTTTTAGTGCCACAAACCTTCACCAACCTCATTCAACAGCTATATGCTACATGAGGATGCTACATGTCAAGGGCTTCACAATGGAAAGCTCAATGATGATGCCTTCGAAGTGAAGACAGGAGTAAGACAAGGTTGCTGCCTACAATCACCGATCATCTTCCTGATTGTGGTCGACTGGACTGGACCATGCAACAGGCAACTGAGAGGAGCTGTGAGAAGATGGGTATATGTTAGCTGGACCAATGAAAAGACCCTAGGAGATTTGGATTTCACCCATGATGATTTATGTCCAATATAATGTCGCACATACTCGAAGATCTACAGATCTCGAAAACTAACAAGTTGGCAGAAGAGGTGAGGCAGGGTAGAGAAGACAGAGGTGATGAAGATACTCGACCAACAACAACAACAACGAAAAGAAGCACCAGTCAGGATCAGTATGAGAAATTAAAAAGAGTTGTCTCTTTCACTTACCCACCTACCTACCTAGGCAACATCCTCTCAACTACAGGCAGAGGCGACACAGATGAGGATGCAAAAGCCAGGATTGAAAAGACAGTAAGACAAGTCTTCCTCCATTAATCTGAAATAATCAATTTGAAGATCCATTGCACTCAGAATGAAGCGTGAACAATACTAATGTCAGTCAAGTGAGTCAGTGCTTCTATGTGATGGTTGACAGATATGGAGTGTTACGAAAAGCATTTCCAACAACCTGCAGACACACTTCATGAACAGTTGCCACCTACACTCACTCGATACTGGAGATCGATCAGATGGATGACCAGAATGATAATAGGAATAAGCAATAAGAAACTCTGGTTGGCTGTCTGACTGGCAATGAACCAACCAACCAAGAAGCTATCGTGCAACAAATATGCCGAATAGGGAAGTGGAGATGGATTGGATTGGAGATAGACTGAGAAGACGGTTTAGGACATCATGTGCAAGGCCAGACCATTGAGTGGAAGCCAAATGGGTAACGACGAGTTTGGTGTCCGAGGTTTACATGTAGATGGTGTGAAGGGGAAATGAAAGGTTATGGCAGTCGTGAAGCCAGGTGGAATGGCGAAGTGCTACTGAAGCCCTACGTTTTACTAGGAACCCAAGGGACAAATATTAATATAATATAATATAATAATAATAATATCCGTTTTTCCCTTACTGGAACAAGAGAACAGTAGTATTATAGCAGTAAGTGAATGTATAATGGTCCCCCGTGGATGGTTTTCTTTCCAGAGTTTCTAACGCAATCACTACCGGCAATATACTCCCAATAATAGTAATACACTATAACGCTTCTTGATGTCATTTTCAAGATAAATGAACTAGAAATCTGAAGGTCAACTGTGTATTTATATTTCTTCAAGTTATGCATTACTTACATTTCCTGAATAAATGTGAACTTTCTTACTCGATAATTTGTGAATATGAGCATTTTGCAGGGAAAAGTCAACTTTTCAAATCCTATACTACTCATTCAAAGCAAACGACAGTTCTATTTTCAATAAGGGCTTTGAAGGGTCAAATGATTCCTCATAATCGTCTGCTTAGAGTTCCACAGCACTCATTATTAGTACTGACCTTCTTAGTTATAACAGACTGCCTAAACTAATGACATAAGGGTTGGCTTCCCAACCATTTACACTGACCTTTTGTTACGTGATCCTTAAACCAGTTACTCAATACACTTCGTTATTTTGGTACGGTGTATATTCCACGTGGTTACCCTATTGTTTTCTTTCTTGGTCTCGTACATGTACATGTTCTACAAGTATGAAGAATTGGTCATTCCCATCTGTGTCTTTCAAGTTCTCGTGCTAATTTCAGATTAGTTATATTATGCTACTTACTGTCAGCATTTTTTGTTCAATGTTTTTTTTAAACATCACAACAGTCGTAAATTTAAATTGACGGATGCTTACACAATAAAAAATCTTTCGACCTCCATAGTCCACCTTATTCAGCGTCTAAATATCTGTAACTAAACCAATAGCAACGTTGTATAGTGGGCAGCTGGTTTTGTTAATTATGAATGATTGGTTGAATAAAACAATTTTGTTGATCACTTAGTACAATGTTATTCGTCTACTTCCAGACTAGCATGTGACCCATAGACAAAATTACCTCGATTCTCTATTTGTCACATGTTAGGTGACCTAAAAGTAAAGAGACTTTTTAGTCGAGCATCAAGGTCATTCATTGCTATTAAGATTGTCAGGTGTTGAAAAATGTCAAAATTTTTGAATATTTTTTAAAATTCTGAAATATTTTACTGCTTCTATTGGCTATGAAATTTCAGAAAATCACTAGTGGAATGATAAACAGTTAAGGTTAGTGTTAGACAACACTTCGAAAGCTTATCATGTGATTATAGAGTAAACTAGTATACTTCTATATTGGAAGAGTCATTTCAGACCACTTAAAATTACTGTTGTATGCAAGAAGAAACCATTTTCCAGGTTGATTTGACAATTAGTTTACCATCAGTTGCGAGACCAACGAATACTAACAAGCAGTCTAGAAGATGAGAGAACCGCCTGGTTATCAAAGACTTCCTCACTGAATTCACTGTCAACTGGAGGCCACATTTAAATCAATAACTTCTATCACCTGGTAGTAGTGCTAGGAATTCTTAATACGGTTGTTCTTGGGACTTGTCAGCTGAAATTACCTGCTTCGCAATGGGTAATGTCGTTCCCTTTGAGACTGAAAACCAGTAGCCATTGCTTTTAACACCAGAGCGTTATACACTAAACTATTCAGTAATGATAACTCCTGATTATACGGTGAGTGTAGCTTGACGTCACAGAGCTCGATAAATTCGGCGCAGTAGACGATGGGATTGTAGAGGATATAGAGCCAAAGTACAAATGAAGCCTAAGAAATACTTTTCCTCGACTCTGCCTATACAATTTGCTCTGCAGTAAAACTACTTCAACTTAAATCAGAAAGAAGGAGTACCTTTTATCTCCAAAATAAGGTGCATACATAAGTTCAGCAGCTTATGTGGAGCAAGTTACAGCGGCGCCGAATGAGGACCTTTTTCCAACGTGTGAGAGAACACTGTCAACTGTAGTTAAGTAAAGGAAGTGGAGAAAAAAAATGAAAATCAACCTTTTAATTAATCAACCTTTAGGATAGAAGTGTATTTGTTTCAAATTTTGATTTGTATCTACATATGGATAAATTAATCTGGTTGGGTGATTTCATACGGGATGTAGCCAATAATTGTTATTATTTGTCCCTTGGGTTCCTAATGGAACATACGGCTTCAGTAGCACGTCTCCAGTGAACTCTGTTCGCCGAAATCTTTTCAACCTGGCTCCATGACAGCCCACAACCTCTCATTTCTTCCTCGCACGATCTACTCCATATCACCCTCGCCTCTGACGCCCAACTCGGCGTTTCCCATCTGGGTTCCACTCGAGTACCTGGCCTGACGCGTGATGCCACCAGTCGGCCTTCTCAGTGTATTCCCAATCCATCTCCACTTCCTTCCAGTTCATATTTGTTGAGCGATAGCTTCTTGGTTGGTTCGTTGCCAGCCAGAGTTCATTGTTGCTTATTCCTATTATTATTCTGACCATCTGAGCTTCAGTAATGAGCCAGCGTAGACAGTTGTTGATGAATGTCATTAGTTTGTTGGAAATGCCTTTCGTAACTCAGTAAGTCTCTGAACCATAAAGGAGCATTGAATTGACTGACGCTGGTGTTGAAAATCCGTATCTTGTTCACGCTTCATGCAGAGTGCAGTGCAGAAGATCTCCACACTGGTTTCAGGCTAATGAACGCCTGTCTTGTTTTTCCGATTCTGACTTTGACATCCTCGTCTGTGCCACAACTGCTGCCTGTAGTTGAAACAGTGCTACCCTGCCTGGATAGGTGAAGGAGGTTACTTCCTTTAAGTTTATCCCGTTGATCGCGATTGGAGCTTGTTGTTGTTGTTGGTGGTGGTGGTGTTGGTTGGGTATTTTCATCATCTCTGTCTTCTCTACATTTACTTCAAGTCCCGTCTAACTTCGCTGACTCGCCACACCTCTTCCGTCAACCTTTTAGTTTTCGCTTGTACATCTTCAAGTTTGTGCTGCAAGACAACAGTAGACACAAGTCGTCGTTGGCGATATCCAAATCTTCTACGATCTTTTCCTCGGTCCAGCCAGCGTATCCACCTCTTCTCGCTCCTCACTGTTTGTTGCATGATCCAGTCCGGTCCACTACAATCAGGAATATCCTGGGTTATAGTAAGCAGCCTTGTCTTACTCCTCCCTGTCTTCCCTTCAAAAGCATCACTAAGCTTCCCATTGTGAATTACCTAGCATGTGGTGTCTTCATATAGTTGTTGAATTAGGTTGATAAAGGTTTGTGGCACTAAAGCCGTAGTGTTGGAGCAGTTGCCTCCCAAATTACTTCTCAGTCAACGCTGTCAAAGGCCTTCTCAAAGTGCATGAAGTTGAGGTTGAGATCCAGTTGACTGCCATTTTATACTCTGTTATATGATGATGCGTAGTGTAGCGTTGCAATATGGTCCGCACATGATTTGTACTTCCAGCCAGCCAGCCAGCCAGCCAGCCAGCCAGCCAGCCAGCCAGCCAGCCAGCCAGCCAGCCAGCCAGCCAGCCAGCCAGCCAGCCAGCCAGCCAGCCAGCCAGCCAGCCAGCCAGCCAGCCAGCCAGCCAGCCAGCCAGCCAGCCAGCCAGCCAGCCAGCCAGCCAGCCAGCCAGCCAGCCAGCCAGCCAGCCAGCCAGCCAGCCAGCCAGCCAGCCAGCCAGCCAGCCAGCCAGCCAGCCAGCCAGCCAGCCAGCCAGCCAGCCAGCCAGCCAGCCAGCCAGCCAGCCAGCCAGCCAGCCAGCCAGCCAGCCAGCCAGCCAGCCAGCCAGCCAGCCAGCCAGCCAGCCAGCCGGTCAGTCAGGGATCGAGCCTGTTCCGGTCGTAGTTTTGAATCCAGTGCATCTTTTAGTCTCTCCAGGATGATGCGGATTAATATTTTGCTTGGTGTGAACAGGAGCATGTGTCCGCACCAGTTCTAGTTCTTGCAACCACTTAGGTCTCCCTCATTTCACAGTTTGACAGGGTAACCCTTCTTCCAATCAATGGACAGGTACCTTCACTTCCTTCCACACCTTCTGCAGTAGTGATGTGACCATGTCCCCTATTGTCTCTGTTTCTGTTCTCAGTGATTCTGGTGGGATTCCATCTGGTCCTCCTGTTTTCCAGCATTTCACTAGCTTTATGCCTCTCAGGACTTCCACTTTTGTTGGAGGATTCATGTTCACTTGTAGTTGTGTGGCTGAGCTGCAGGTGGTATTTCTGACGAAATGCAGGTGGTGGTGGTCGATTCAAGAGTTTTTTGAAGTGGTCAGGCAGCACATCGTTTCCTTTGCTTCTCTTCTTTCGTAATTAGATTTCCGTCACCATCCTTTATTGGTTTCATGTGTGTTGATCTCTTCTCTCCCAGATAGTAACCTGGTTATTTGATACAATGTTGTCAGGTCTCTGTCTCTCTTACCGGCCTGCAGCCTGTTCTACTTCACTTGCCAGTATGTCATAGAAGTGTCATTTGTCTTTGTGTGCACTCTTCACTTCTTTGTCCAGTGTAGTGTTTTATACATTGTACTCAGTTCCTCTTGTCGTCGTTCATCCTTGCACTGCACTGGTTTATCTTCTGCTTCACCATCCTCCTCTCCCTGTTCTATCAGCTTGCATGTGTCCGTCGAGATCCATTCCTTATCTTCTTTCTTCTCTCTCCCTAATACGGTTATGCAGGTTTCTTTTTACATCTCTTTTAAAGACTTCCAGTGTTCATCCACACAGGTTTCTTCAGGGATGTTGCTCGATACCTTCCATTTTGTCTTGATGGCTGACGTGAAGGTTTCTTTGTAGTTTCGTCCTTCAGTTTCTGTTCTGGGGTGTTGAACTTCAACTGTGGTCTATAACCACTTTCTGTGAAGGCTTTTAACTTGGTCTGGAAGGTTTCTTGCACTAGATAGTGAGTGGTGTGAATCTACATCTACTCCTCCTCTTGACCTTGTGTCCAGTAGGCTGCGTCTCCACTTTCTTCACATTCACATGAAGTCGATCTGGTTTTCAGTGTGTCCTGGTATCTGGTGGAATCCATGTCGCCCTTTGGATATCCTTGTGTTTGAACACAGTGCCTGACTTCAATCACCAACTCGTTGAATGCACAGAATTCTGCAAACAATTCTCCATTCTCATTCATTTCACCGAGTGCTTCTCGACCCATGATGAGTTCTGTTGTTGTGTTTTCCGCTCATTAGAATTTTGATGTCTCCAACTGGGTCGTGGCCTTGTCCAATGTTGATTGCAGTTGTCTGTAGAATTCCTCCTTTTTCTTTTGCTCTGCATTAGGGATACAGCCAATAAGATTGGGTCATTCTACTTGGCCTAGGTCATTTTTATGTTCTTGGGTATTATATATATATATATATATATATATATATATATATATATATATATATATATATATATATATGCTACAGTTTGTCAAGTAAATTCGTCGTCCTTGCAGTCACAGGTCATATTTAGGTGACTCAGTGAAGAATAAGGTACTGAGGGAGAATTGTCATATTGGCATTCGGTTCTAGTGTATCCCTGCATACATTGTCGTTATCACCTACGTCTTATTCCACTCAGTCACTTCAGAGTTAAAAGCTCCACAATTTACATATAGTTGTGTCTGATCGAGACTAACTATTCAGTGAAGATTGAGATATCTTTTCCAGTGGTTCATCGAATCACAAATCGACTGTCCCATAGTGTTCGCCTTCATCTTCTACGCACAAATAAAGTAGTCCCCATTAAAATTATGAAACTACATTTATGTGCTCTAAAAAAGTTTGTCCAGGGCATTTAATCTTCCGTAGTCTAATGATAACGCTGATGTGCGATTCAGTCGCTTAATGGTAACGTGTTTGATATTTGTATACCCCAATGAGAATGTAAAGCAAAATAAGTTTGTTTCAACTAACGTCTCACTACTCAGTGCTGCTAACAGCTTCATCAAAGTTATCGTAAAATGGAATTTACAATATCCGCAAGCCTACATTATGATAAGTTAACAAGTATTCTATTATATAACTGATTTTGCGTTAACAGAATTGTAGAATTAAGATGATATCCATAAGTCGTGTATTGTGCATGAAACTACGTTTTACTCCCTCATTCTTATTTAAACAATTTCGATTCCACTTTATGTGGACATTATTAAAATTGACTCTGTGACCGGAATTTATAGTGTGTTGAGCTATAGCTCAAGTGTTTTCAGTTCCACTGGATTTCTTGCTGGGACCGGTCTAAGCATTTCAGTGTTCACTTTTTCCGATTTCGATTACACAGAAAGGTTGTACTATGTAAACCATACTACAGTATGAGGATTTTATTTTATAAACACAATTTGATTGTGAATCTAGAAGGATCTGGTCCTTCAGATTAACTAAGGTCCTCTGTAGCATGTTTGATGTTCTATAGAACACTCTGATATTGTATTTATTGAGCACTCTGCTAATTTCATCCGATTTGTGTGATCTGTATGGGATAACTATTTTTGAGGCACATGATTTAGAAGTAGTTCTACGATTTGATTTAATATTGACGAATTTTACTGGATAATTATTCATTTTAAGTATCATGTTCACATATTTTAATTCTGTAACCCTTTCATTTTCATCCGTTACTAGAGTGTACGCTGTCCTTAAAATATTGGAGGAGGAAACTTGAGTATTGATAGAGTTGTGAGGGCGATTGACACTTCCCGGCTGCCCACACCGTGGAAGGCTATTTCTTCTTAAGGTACCTGAAAGAGATTTGTGTGACCGCACAGCCCATCGGACATCTGCTTGAGGCCTGCCACACTCAGCCGCTTGAGTATGATCATTTTGAACTTTTGTATTTTTGGGCCGGATGGTCGAAAGGAAACGACGAATGAACCAACACCGCCGGCCCGGCAGACCGTGGGGTATGGTGGAGTGTGTTGTTTTGGGGGCCGACTTTTTCTAACCCCCCTTCCACTGAGAAGGCAGTATCAGCATGGCACTGCTGGTCATCGAAGGGAAACACCTTACTGATGTCACACCCCGTCCAGCTAGCAGCAGTACGACTTCGCCTTCAGACCCCCATCATAGTGTAGCAATTTACACCACAACGGTAACTGCTTTTCGTCTAACCACTATCCAACAGACCTTTCTGGTATGGTAGGACCTCGAGGGAACAAGCGTTCCACCAGCGTAGCTCGTTGGGTCTTTGTGATATGCAAGCCCGACCACCACGTCAAGGTAGCAGCTATCGGTCGGGTAAAATATTGAAGACAACAGAGACACTCACACTGATTGGATGTAGTAAATTGAAATCAACATATTTGTTTGAATGCGCTGCTTTCCTGAAAATGGTTATGCTGAAATGCTCATCTTCTTTCCGCTTAATAATATGATCGAGAAAAGGCAGTCCCCCCCATTACTCTTTTCTTTTTCTGAGCTGAACTTGATGATCTAGAGTTCAGCTGATCTAAGAATGTCTGGTATAAGTCGCGTTTTAAAGTTACGAATACGTCAACATATCTCAGCTAGATTTTTGGCTTTAGTAAATGAGTGAATATACTATGGGTGAAACAGGGGAATCAATAGCAACACTGTTAGTTAGCCTGCATAGTTTTCCTTTATATGTGAAGTAAGTAGCCTCTAAGCAGAATTTTTGCTCCTTGATGTCACTGGTATTCAATGATCTTTCTGTCAATATTGTATCTAAGTCTAATGAATCATATATAATATTTAAGCTGTCTGTCATTAAGTGGAATAAACAGTTGATGTCATAACTTACCATAATTTCATCTTCCTTAATTTTAAGTGATGAGATTTGGGATTTAAAGTCATCAAGTGAGTCCTTTATTGTGTAGTCTTGAGTGCTTTTGTAGGGGTTGAGGTATTCAAACCAGATAGTTTGAGAGATTGTATGTTAATGAAGTCCATAATTGGTTACAATGGAATGGAAGATTTGTGAATTTTAGGTAGACCATAGAATCTTGAAGGTATGTATGACTAAGGTTTGAGCTTGAACTGAATTAAGCTGCCAACTTTGGGTTTAAGTCCTTGAACTGTAGTCTATTTGTGTTCACTTAGATTTTGTTCAATTCTGTTGATCTTTTATTTTCATCAATCAAAGTGTGTGTGTTTATTCGCCTTCTTCTTACATTCTGTTCTGTTCATAATTATTTAAACAGTTTCATATCGAAAAGTTAAGATTGAAGAGACTTGAATCGAAACACCTATTCCCTTAAATCAATTATCTTCTTGATAGGTAAAGAAATGAATTTCTACAGAAACTAAATTAATTGAATACAACTTCATTACATCTGCTTATATACTGTACTGACTAATCTGAAAGACCTAAACTACTGTATGGACTACTGTTCCATTTCAGTAGGCGAAAATTTCCTTAAGACATTTTGTGAACAGAAAATACACATTTCCCTCCGAAATTAAAACAGATTTTCATCTCACCTTCAATCATTATCCAGATACAATACTAGTCTATCAAACCACAGTTGCCATCTCAGATAGTCAAAATGATAATCAATATGATGCTCCCCCACCTCTGATTCAGTTAGATTTGGTTTTGGGATGAGAAGTTCTGACTGGTGGGCAGCCAGTGTGAATACGATCAAGAGGTAGTAACGCGTCATGAATTCACATGGTAGTCGGGCAAAACCCCACTTGTGATTGAAGGTGAAATAAAATTCTGGTCAGCAGTCGGACCTCGTAGCTCAGTTAGTAGAACACCGTGTCGGTAACCGGGTGGTCGGCGGTTCGGATCCGGCCGCGGTCCAGATTTCCACCTCACCTTCAATCATCACACAATATCAGTACTAGTCTGTTGAACTACGGCTGTCTCAGATAATCAAATGATAAGTGTGAAAATTTGGCACTGTGGGTAGAATTCAATTGCTCATAAAATTTGTTTATTTGATTGATGGCACACCGTGAGTTACACAATATTATTTACCTGATGACATTCCGGGTATAGATTACGGTGTTGAAATCAAAACACATTAACAATTTCCTCACACATATAAACTCATTAGTCGCCACAATCCAATTCACCTACGAGGTGGGAAATGTACAAGGAGAATTACATATTTTGGATTGCAAGGTAAAACGAAGGACAGACCGTGGTTTCAATACTACAATCTACAGAAAATCGACATATTCCAAACAGGTATTTAGACTTCAAGTTATTTCAACCAATGTATGTCAGTTAAGGCAGGTTTAGTCATCTGTCTAAATGATAGAGCTAAAAAGCTGACTAATCAGTGCAAAGACGTAAACAACGAACTGAAGCACCTTAAAGAAGCACTAATAGTTAGTAACTAACCTCTACTGTTTATTAAGAAATCTGTGTGAAAGCAATAAGAAGGAAAATAATAACAACAACGAGCAGAAAGGAGTTTACAGCCTCCATTGTGTTACCATATAAGGAAGGTACATCAGAAACCTTATGCGGTATCCTCAAAAGAGCTAGAATTACGGCGGTACTCAAACCTATAAACTCACTCAAAGATAAGCTTTGTTAGCTGGCTTAACTATCCGATATATCTAGTCCAACAAAATAATCTAATCTATCAAATTCCATGTAATGACTGTGAGGTCAACTATATAGGTCAAACTAGCCGGTTGAGGTCAATTAGAATAGCGTAACATAGGAATTTATTTAACTATAGAATGACAGACCTGGACAATAATCAGTGCAAATAACAAATTCTAATTAATGATTGAAATCGACCGGTGTATGAATAATAACCTAAATTATACAACATTTTAGTAAATGCTATTTGGTATTTGCACTAGAAAGTCAGTTTAAGGAGAGCTTCGATTTACCTATGGTGTAAAGAAAGCTCAGGCTCAAATATTTGAGCTATTATTATTATTATTATTAGTCCCTTAGGTTCCTAATGGAACACAGAGCTTCAGTAGCACGTCTCAAGTGAACTCTGTTCGCCGAAATCTTTTCAACCTGGCTCCACAACAGCTCACAACCTCTCATTTCCTCCTCGCACGACCTCTTCCATGTCACCCTCACCTCGGACGTCCAACTCGTCGCTTCCCATGGGGATTCCACTCGAGTACCTGGCCTGACGCGTGATGTCTCCAGTCGGCCTTCTCAGTGTATGCCCAATCCATCTCCACTTCCTTCCAGTGCATATTTGTTGGGTGATAGCTTCTTGGTTGGTTCGTTCCCAGCCAAAGATCCTTGTTGCTTATTCCTATTATTATTCAGACCATCTGAGCTTCAGTAACGAGTCAGCGTAGACAGTTGTTGATGAATGTCTGCAGTTTGTTGGAAATGCCTTTCGTAACTCAGTAAGTCTCTGAACCATACAGAAGCACTGACTTGACTGACGTTGGTGTTGAAAATCTATATCTTGTTCCACATGCTGAGTGGAGTGCAGAAGATCTCCACACTGATTTCAGGCTAATGAAGGCCTGTCTTACTTTTCCGACCCTGACTTTGACATCCTCGTCTGTGCCACAACTGCTGCCTGTAGTTGAAACAGTGCTACCCTGCCTGGATAGGTGAAGGAGGTTACTTCCTTTAAGTTTCTCCCGTTGATGGTGACTGGAGTTTGCTGTTGTTGTTGGAGTTGTTGGTGTGGTATCTTCATCCCCTCTGTCTTCTCCATATTCACCTGAAGTCCCGTCTTCCTTCGCTGCCTCTTCTGCCAACTTGTTAGTTTTCGCCTGTACATCTTCAAGTTTGTGTGACATTAGCTACAAGTCGTCGTTGGTGAAATCCAGATCTTCTATGTTGTTTTCCGCAGTCCAGCCAGCGTATCCAGCTCTTCTCGCACCCCACAGCTATTTTTATTAGTTTCTACAAACTTTGATCAAGATTTGATCTTATAGTATGGCGCTGATTAAAAGGTTGACATTAGATATAGAATTGTATTTATGTAAATCACAACAGGTTTTGAAATCAGATAATTACAACGTTTCGCAAGGAAGTCTTTTCCGAGCTTCTTCAAGGAAATAATCAAAATTAAAATACCAAGGATATATAAATGATGGGCAGTGGCTAGCAGTGGAATGCGGGATGCTCATTTCATCTTATTTAGAACTCGTCAGCTGGAAATGAGCATCCTGGATTCCACTGCTAGCCACTGTCCATCATTACTATACCTAGTTAAAAGACAGGCAATATCGATGCATCCACATAGGAGCCCATATTCCAACAGAGACTGATCAATTCGGTCCAATCAACGACGGTGTAATACAAGCAATAACACTAGATATATAAACGAATTCAAAAAAACCCTGTATTTAATCTCCTCGTCGTATAGTCATTGTCTTTCTAAATTATGATAACTAATCATTCAGTGTGAAATTGTATGTCTTTTTTTGTATGGCGTATGTATGCATGTATGTACTCCAAGTCATATTCGTCTTGATTGTAAATATCAGACAAAAACGACATTGGTGACAGTCAGTCTACGATGAATAACAACATGAAATATTTCCAAATCTCGACAACTGTCTCGAAATTCAATTGGACTGATGCTCATTGGTGACTAGCTTCAAGAGGTAGTCCCGAAGTTCCAATGAGAAGTTGTGACCGGTGGAGTCAAAGCCTGATGGTCGTGAGGACAGTTACTCAAAGATGACATTCGATGGTGGTTGCGCTATATTGTTAGCTAACAGAAGTTGGAAATATGGACAATTGAATTCTGACCCAGTGGCTCAATAGTAACGTGCTGGCCACGGGACCTGAAGGTTGCGGGTTCGATCCCTGGTGGTGCCGAGTCGCTGGTGCGCACTGCCGAGGAGTCGCATACTAGGACGAAACAGCTGTGGGTTGCTCCCAGGTTTCCTTTGTTCTTCCAACTGATGTCAGTCTACGATGAATAACAACTTGAAATATTTCCAACTTCTCCACAACTCCCTCAAAATACATTCGTGACAGTCATTCGGTAATTTTATAAGTACAAATTGAAAAGGATGAGGTGGATGTGTGTAGAAATTTCAGTTGAAGTAAAGTGGTGAATAGTGTTAGCGAATCCTCTCCGCATTGATTTACCGAAATATAGTGAAAATGAGTGGTAGTAATGAAGGTAGTGATAATAATAATAATAATAATAATAATAATAATAATAATAATAAATCAGATCAATGCAGGTTGCGTTGTTGTTGATGCAGAAATAATGGAGTTGAGATCAGTGGTTTGAGTCACTCTTTCTGTTTACTAATTAGTAATTACCAAGAGGCAGCGAACTGTACTCCATCTCATCTGTTCAAACTGTCTGGATTCGTCCATATATGTAGGGTCTCGGCTGTCAGTCTTTCTTGGTATGATCCAAAACCTTTTTGTAGAACCTTAGTTCCATCAATGTCGATTTTGTGTCCCATTTCTATGGAGTGTAACACGATCATGGATTTATTTTCTAGTTTCTTAACCTCTGCTGAAGTTTTTGGAATCTGCTCTCACACTTACCTATCTGGCTGTTTCCCCTACATATACTGCAGTACAATCTCCACATTTGATTTCATAGACGCAGTTCTGCTGATTTTCTTTAGGCATCTCATCTTTAACTTTTATTAAGTTAGAAAGTAGGGTATTTATTGCACGGAAATAAATTGAATTCAGTTATAGATTTCCCTAATATTTTAATTTTGATTATTCCCTTGAAGAAGCTCGAACCAGACTTTCATGCGAAACGTTGAAATAATTTGATTTCATAACCCACTGTGATTTATTATTATTATTATTAGTCCCTTAGGTTCCTAATGGAACACAGAGCTTCAGTAGCACGTCTCAAGTGAACTCTGTTCGCCGAAATCTTTTCAACCTGGCTCCACAACAGCCCATAACCTCTCATTTCCTCCTCGCACGATCTCCTCCATATCACCCTCACCTCGGACGTCCAACTCGTCGCTTCCCATGGGGATTCCACTCGAGTACCTGGCCTGACGCGTGATATCACCAGTCGGCCTTCTCAGTGCATGGCCAATCCATCTCCACTTCTTCCTGCATATTTGTTGGGTGATAGCTTCTTGGTTGGTTCGTTCCCAGAGCTCCTTGTTGCTTATTCTTACTATTCTGGCCATCTGATCTCCAGCATCGAGTGAGCGTAGACGGAAGTTGTTGGTGATGTATGTCTGTAGTTTGTTGGAAAACGCTTTCGTAACGTGCCAAGTCTCTGAACCATACAGAAGCACTGACTTGACTGAAGTTGGTGTTGAAAATCCGGATGTTGTTCCACATGATGAGTGTAGTGCAGAAGATCTCCACACTGGTTTCAGGCTAATGAACGCCTGTCTTATTTTTCCGATTCTGACTTTGACATCTTCGTCTGCGCCACCTGTAGTTGAAACAGTGCTTCCTAGATAGGTGAAGGAGGTTACTTCCTTCAAGATTTTCCTGTTGATGATGATTGGAGTTTGTTGTTGTTGGAGTTGGAGTTGTTGGTGCGGTATCTTCATCATTTCTGTCTTCTCCATATTCACCTGAAGTCCCGTCTTCGCTGCCCTGCCTCTTCTGCCAACTTGTTAGTTTTCGCCTGTACATCTTCAAGTTTGTGTGACATTAGCTACAAGTCGTCGTTGGTGAAATCCAGATCTTCTAGGTTCTTTTCCGCATATCCCCCTCTTCTCGCTCCCCACTGTTTGCTGCATGATCCAGTCCAGTCGACCACAATCAGGAATATCATGGGTGATAGTAGACAGCCTTGTCTTACTCCTCCCTGTCTTCACTTCAAAGGCATCACTGAGCTTCCCATTGTGAATTACTCGGTATGTGGCGTCTTCATATAGTTGTTGAATGAGGCGGATAAAGGTTTATGGTATTCCGTAATATTGAAGCAGTTTCCAAATTACTTCTCGGTCGACGCAGTCGAAGGCCTTCTCAAAGTCGATAAAGTTGAGGTAGAGAGTTGACTACCATTCTATGCTCTGTTCGATGATGATGAGTAGTGTAGTGTTGCAATTTGGTCGACACATGATTTGTACTTCCTGAAGCATGCCTGCCTGTTACTGTCGTAGTTTTGAATCCAAAGCATCCTTTAGCCTCCTCTCCAGGATGATGCGGCTTAATATTTTGCTTGCCTTGGGTGGACAGGAGAGTGATTCCGCGCCAGTTCTTGCAAACACTGAGGTCTCCCTTCTTCGGCAGTTTGACAAGGTAACCCTTCTTCCAATCAGTGGGCAGATACCTTCTCTTCCTTCCACACCTTCTGCAATAGTGGTGTGGTGTGAGCATGTCCGCTGTTGTCTCTGCGTCTGTTCTCAGTGCTTCTGACGGGATCTCATCTGGTCCTGCTGCTTTCCCACATTTTATTAGCTTCATGGCTCTCAGGACTTTCATTTTTGTTGGAGGATTTATGTTCACTTGTATTTCAGCGGCTGTGATTTACACAAATATAATTCTATATCTAATGTTTTTCTTTCAGTTATTGCATAATATGAAGTTGAAAACATCTCCATTTGCCGAATTTTTTTTCCAGATCATCATTATGATTCTAAAATATATCAAGATTACAATTTATTTATATGTAGAAATAATTGACTCATTAATGTAATACTAAATTCTCTTACCTTTCCATCTTCAATCTTTTCTTCTAACTCTATGTAGAATCCTTTCCAGTCTTTTTACCTCAAATCTTCACAGATCTTTCTTAACTCAACGGATATTATCTGCGTTATCATTATTTTTTGTTGTTGATAAATTCCACTTCCGTCATATTTCCTTAGGGTTTTTGACACGTTGTCTAGCTCATTTACATTTTTTTAAGATCACTTTTCTAAACATTCAACAATTAAACGCATATATTGTTGATTTTACGTCATCACAATGCAACTAACCACCGTAATCATTAATAATAATCACTATTGTTATTAATTTTTTTTTATAAACTGAATACATCACATGCTCGCGAACGCATGCACGCACAACAAAACGCCTTTTATGTCGGCTTCACAAAAGATAACCGAGTAGGTGGATAAAAAAGACGCTTAAAAAAAACGTGGATAGACAGGAAACAATCAAGTTTGGATTATTTTTTTGTAATTGAATTTAAGCCCTTATATAATAAGAACCTAGTTTCTTTGTTCTCTGCGAATGCTTTTCAGTAAACCTTTTAAATGTGTACAGATATTTTTACACTATGAAACATACTACTTATAAGTAGCATAAAGTTATAAAACTCAATTGAGACTGAATTCGAGATGGATTCACCGTAGTTGTGATGGAAAAAAACGTGAGCTATTTTACGTCAGAAGGTTGATGCTCTTAATCAATACAGAATGATATCAGTTTGGACGTTTGAAAAATGTATGTTTGTTACCTGGGCTTGGCCTAGGAACCCTAGTATAATTAATTTATGGTGCAGCAAGTAAAGAAAACATAAGAACAAGCCTAAGAAGTAAATTGGTTCAGGTGTTTTGTGAGCAACACAGTTCAAGCTGAAAGACAGCAATGCAAGCAGTTAAGACGAGTGAATTTAAAGGCCACCCTAGTAATAACTGAAATAACCAATTAGACGCCTTTATTTTTCAAAAATCTGACCCTCCACATGAAATGAAGAAATCTTATTGGCTATTTCAATAGTTACTAGGGTGGCCTTTAAAGTCGCCCGCTAAGACCCAGATACGACTATCAAATCGTGTTCACCGTAAGGGCAGCTGGTAAGATGACCAGATAATTTGATTATCTATAATAATCTTGGTTGACAGATGGTGTTCTGTGCCTATGTAGAGAGAGGGGTGACTTTAAAGGCCACTCTGGCAGCTGTCGGAATGACCAATCAGGGCTTCGGTATTTCGTCAGGGGAAGTACTTTTTCATAAAATAAAGAAATGTAATTGGTTGTTTCATCAGCTGCTTGAGTGGCCTTCAGAGTCACCCGAACAAACCGCATGGAAAATCCAAGGGGGACTATAGAGGCTACCCTGGCAAATGATCAATTAAGCCTCTCTGTTTCGTCTAGAAAAGCTGATTTTCATGAAACCGAGAAGTCATCGCTTATTTTAATTGTTGCTCGGGTGGCCCCTGAAGTCGTCTGATTTTGTATTTACGAAGATAGTAGTGATAATGTGAAGTCAATCTAAAGAACACCCTACCAAATGTCGAAGTAACCAATCAGAACCATTTATTTTAGGAAAATTTACTTTTCCGGCCAAAATCAAGAAACCTAATTGTTCATTTCAGTTGTTGCTAGGGTTGCCTTTAAAATCATTCAGTAGTGTGATATGTCACTATAACTGGCGTAAGTTTTTCACACTTATTCCCCACATAATTCATATCATTGGTGGTGGTTCAATGCTTTCTGAGCTTTGGTACTTTGTCACGGATCTTCCATCACCGGTCTTGGTGACAATAAACGGAAGCTCAGATGCAGAACACGAAACCACTATCATCTTCATCGTGGGCTACAAATCTTTCGCATGATTTCAAAACCATATCATTCTTTCGTAGCGTCTAGGCAATGATAAATTTATGTCTAACCTGCAGTCAGGTCTCTAGACGTTTTGACACCGAGTCATATTTGATACCATTTGAAGCCATTGAGCTAAGTGATCTCTTAGATTCCATCCAAGAAATTGTTAAGCACTAACAGATACCAACCGAACACAGTTATCGAAAACACCAGAAGACAGTATCATGAACTGACCTCCTCAACGTTTACTGAAACCCATCTTACGGATGGAAAACAGTTAGCATAATAGGAACTGCTACAACGGACATAGGTTTGCTTCTTACTACTGTTCAACAACTAACAGTAGGTACAGATACTTCTTCTTCTGGAAATGTTGTCCTACGGCCATGTATTTGCAACATTCACTAAGAAGCCTTATTCACTGCTTTTATTGACACAAAAATTAATATGCTGATAGCAGATTTCTGATTCTGCTTGGTGTGACTTGAAAAGCTTTGATCCTTTCCAAAATGAAGTGCATAGACAGTCATATGGCTCATGATGAAACCAATTTGGTCACGGAGTTTCATAGGAAAAAAGCTCTTGACACTGTTCCACTACCTTGTGGACTAGATGTTTTATTCATAGGTTAAATAAGTGATTTTATAGGACAGGTAACTTCTTGTATTTCAGCTCTACCGCAATTCATAGATTATTCTTAGGAGGGTATGAATTAGCTAGTGTCTGGGCAACTTAACAAAAACACTCCGCTTAACCACTTTCCAAATTCACATTTTACGATTATCTTTACAACCCTGAAGATAAAAATGCTTAGAAAGACAAGGGGAGTAATCAATCGATTGACTCACGTCTAGTTCAATTTTTCGACTGCTTAATAATCAACAAATATTTCATAGTTACCAGTAAAGAGATAAGTCATGAATTAATCCTTTTGTTTCTTAAAGTTTATTTACTTTACTAAGTTATTCCGTGCGTGAGCTCACTTGTACATTAGTCTGTTATTGTGATATAGCAAGAAGGCATCCACAAGCCTTAAGTAAACAATACTTTAAGCATACTCTATTTATCATAGTAATCATAGGAATATAAGATTTATTCTTTCAAAAGCCGCAATCCTTCGTAATTCCTGAATCAAGGGTTATTCGTTGCACAGAATAATTAGTGTTGACGTCAAGTGAATATAGCTAGGTGAGAACAGAAAATCACTGGATGAGGTTATGAACCTGCTATGAAATAAGGTTAGTATGACAGGTTTACTGATCGAAATCTCCGTACGGCATGACTTAACAATGACAAGAACTACTGAAATTTATCCCCTTCAAACTGCTGAATACTTAATACGTCATTCATTCAAACAAAAAAAACCAACCAATCATTACGAAGCAACCTTAAAGTACTACAAACAAAAAAGAAAATCAACCAATCACAGCTGCACACCTCCCTAAGAAAACTAGCTATAAAATGTCGAACAGTCTGGTTCAGCATACGCCCACAAATTTTAAAAGAGACTAATCAGGTTAGTTTTAAGGAAAGTAGGATGTATAAATACCCATGCATAAATATTTACTTAACTTTCTTGTGAAGCTCAGGAAGCTGGTGTTGCCTCGTTTCACTCTTCCATATTTAAACACCATTCTGTTTCACTATTCCGTGATGTTTCGACATGAATTAGTGAACTTTCGTATAAAGTTAGATGTTGTATGTGGTCTGGCTTTGTCGCTAAAAACTGCATTACACACAAACTTAAGTGATACATTCATTATTTACTGAAGGGTATCCAATTTCATGTTGTCTATTGTTTATTTCTGATGTGATCACCCGCATGGGAGACAGAGCATTACGGTGTACTTTGATTACATTATCACGAAAAACGATGAAGAGTACTCTACTTCAAGATACAACTTCCAGGTTATCTTTTCCATTCCTTCTGGATCCTTGAAGCACCAAATTAAAGTCAGGTTATCGTTTTTTAAACTTAATGTTAAAGAAACGAGATAGGCATTCTGCAATGATGAGAAACCATAGATGCTCAGTGTTAGATGGATTACGTAAGTGGTTAGATAGACAGTTTCTCAAGTTGATATTCATCACGGGATGATATTGGTAGGAGAACCACTGAAAACCCGGGAATAATGGACATCTGTTACTCCCCAGGATGGGACTTCTTAGCAGTGCGCATCTATCATCCAGCCAAGAGTCGAACCCAGGACCTTCGGTTTTCGCAACGAGCAAGTTATTCATTCAGCCGCTAGGTCGGAATGCAATGGTTTATATTTTTCTACTTAAGTCAGTTCGCGATATATTATGACCTTCATCCAATGCTGTCGTTAACCACCTGTTCTCATATCCGTTTTGGTTTGTCACACAGGTCATGACTTCTCATTAGAACTTGGGGAAAGCTTATCTCGAAGCAAGTCATTAATGGGAGATGTCATGGGTTCATCAAAGAAGAGTTCAATCACACTGTGACCATTTCTCACATGAACTAGTGGAACTCTTCATGAGATCTTATAGTAATAATCCCGTTGGTCGATAAATTCAAAAAGCAAATATTTGATGTTTGAAAAATTTGAAACAACAAGAGTTTATGGAACCTATTTGGTGTTATAAAGCTAATATTCAACATGAATAACTAAAGTATGAAACGTTAATGACAACAAACTGAAGTGAACTTTGATTGAATCAAAGCACAACATAACAATTTTTGGGTTACTCACTTAGTGACCTTACAACTAAATTTCAGTTTCAGTTCAGTTACGAAGAGTTTACGTTTGGCTGTCATAAGAATGCAATACGAAAAAAAAAACAGTTTATACTTTAGTCAATTAACTACGCTGTTAGTTTTCATCGTCTTCAATGAAACTTAAGTTAAATTCATTAAGCGAGAAGGATTAACTTATTCAAAGATAGATTATATGCAAGAGACGATGTTCAGAGAGATATGTTTTATATCTACGAACAGGAGAAAACCTGAAACACAGAGATATTCAAGTGATTTATACTTCACTTGAATAACTCTCCACCTACTGCACTCAGCATAAAGTGTGAACAACATACGGATCTTCAACACCAACCTCAGTCAAGTGAGTCAGTGTTTCTATGTAATGGTTGAGAGACTTGACACGTTAAGAAAAGCATTCCCAACAAACTACAGACATTCATCAACAGCTGCCGACTACGCTCACACGATACTGAACATCGATCAGATGGATGGCCAGAATAACAAGAATAAGCAATAAGGAACTCTGGCTGGCTGGCAACGAACCAACCAACAACCCATCGCCAAACTAATATGCAGAAGAAAGTGGAAACGGATTGGATTCGACGTAGACTAGGTAGACCGTTTTGAGACATCACGTGCCAGGTCAGGCCATTGAGTGGAAGTCAAATGGGAAAGGACCAGTTGGGGGTCCGAGGTGAGGGTGACATGGAGAAGATCGTGTGGGGAAGAAATGAAAGTTTGTGGGAAGTGGTGGGGCCGGGTTGAAAAGACTGAAGAGAATAGAGTGAAATGGTGACGTGCTACTGAATCCTTATGTCCCATTAGGAACCCAAGGGACAAATAAAAATATGATAATAATAACTGTACTTCACTCAAGTGATATCTGCGGCTTGCTTATCATATGAAAAGCGAATTCATTTCACACATAGTAAGTTGTATCGACGGTTTTGTGGCGGTAAACATGAGAGCAGTTGAATCAGTTTTTTAGTTAAACATTTTAGAAATGACAACTTGTAATTTCCTGTAGTTGATGGGACCGAAATTGTTAACCATCACCGGAGTATGCGCTCCTATGCGGATGTCTTAATACTGCCTGAGTCTTTATTATTACAGATGATTCGGTTATGGTTAACAGGGAAATTCGAGATGCATGTTTCGTCTTGTTTGAGACTCATCAGATGAATGTTCCCACCTCCCAGGGAGTATAAGTGTCCCCACTAAGACTCGAACGCAAGTCAGACAGCTTCAGACATTACAGTGTTATCCACCGTAATCCACCAGTAATAATATGATAATATGTAAACTATATCATACATGTCACACAAACAATGGGTACCATGACTCAATGGGTTACAGAGCAACACTTTAGCAGTTAAAGCCATTGTTCCTGGGTTAGGGATTTGATGGGAACAACATCGTTGACTGGGAGGCAGGTACATTGAACTGATGAGTCCTAAATAAAACGAAATGCTCATCATGGATTCCACTGCTACCCACTATCCAATATTGGTATTGGCTTATTTTTCAGTTTCTGCAACTTACTCTCAATATCTTAACTTTATTCCTACTACAAGCTAATTCCTTAGCTTATTTGCCTCTCCTCTATTCACGTTAACTATGAGTAGTAATACGGGAAAATGTGAAAAAATGAATGATAATGGTTGGAAACTTATTTTCATGATTAATCCTTCAGTTTTATAAGATACTGCCAAAAGGATATAGTTGTTAATACCAGGATAAAATAAAATTTGAAAGACCGAAAAAACAAATACAAACAACCAAGACATAATTTCATGTTTGTAGACATGAAAGAATCTATTCTTTTGTAAATAAAATAATCAGATACAATGATATGTTGTTGTTTTCTTTCTGCATAAAATCAATACTATTTTTATTGGATATTTAATAGTAGTATACTGAGGAAAAGAAGGATTAATTCATACTCTTTATAATGAAGCATTCTGATTGGTTGATCGCATTCTTTTACTGAACTAGAATTTACTGAGGACAAATAATAATAATAATAATAATAATAATAATAATAATAATAATAATAATAATAGAGAAGCATGGAGATAAAAACAGCCACTTTTAACAATAAAGGCTACGATGATTGCAAACTAATCAAGATGAAAGGTAAATAAAGGAATTCTAATAAACACTGACTTTCCCGAAATTAAATACAACCATTTTTTTAGTAGAGGTTATATCGCTGAGTAAAACAAATAACCCTTAGTATGAAAAATATTGATTAGAAAATAAAAACTAATTGTGTTCCGATTAGACTTGAAATTTCAATGCTTTTATCCTAATGATAAGCATCATAGTAATGGATGAGTTTATGTTCTACTCAGTGTGTTCACCTGTATTGATCTACATGGCTTTTCAAGTTTGCGACTGTCAGCTCCTAGGCTAAGCAGTCTAGGATTATTAAATTGAAACGATATTCTCAATATTTTCAAATAGGGGGTTGCATGTATCCAAATTTTGACTGAAATCATGAGAAATTTCTTTTAGTACTGAAGCGGAACAACTGTACATAGCTACCTGACTTTTGATGGCTTTTTAGTTCGTAGAGAATCCGTGATGAAACCGATCCTGAAATGGGTCAGTCCCCTTCAAGTCTCATGACTGAAAACAAATATTCATTACTGACTGGCATCATTTGGTGAAACGCTGAAAAATTGCTAGCATTAGACAGTTATAACTTCGCAGCAGAGCTCATTCATGATGCCACAATGGACTGAGCTCAAGGTCGTCAGGTGTCCTACCAAACAACTACATGTCCGGTCACTGGTTTGTAAGCCATTAATTTACACTTTATTATTTATGTGAACAGTTCTTTTTTTGAGTCCTTTAGCGCAGCATTAAATACTGTGCATAACTTTTAAACAAAGCGTAGATACATAAACGGATATGAAAACAATTTGACTCAGGCATATACCTCAGCAGAAAACATACAATACTGAGGGAAACGGAGAATAAAAAGACGAGAAATTCGAAAAGTTGTTATTCCATATGTTGGTTAAGATATTTGCGTAAACTCGTGAATCAAGTTAAATGGCATAGAAGACAATCCTTTCTGAGAAGAAACAGTTCACTGAAGTTATTGACTAGTAAAGTTACCGAGAGTGAGACACTGGGATTGAATGCGAATACCGACAGTTATCTCTCAGAACTTCATACTTCACTCATCTATGAAGATATCCGTAAAGCGAAGGCTGTACTGTGACTGTAAGAAAGATTTCTTTTTCAATAAAAAAATACATCATTTATACACAGCTTTAATGAACATGTAAAATCACTAGGTTAGAAGATGAATAAACGATTTTGATTGGTCAGCAGTTGGATAAAATTGTCCAATGAGGTTTCTCTTAACCATACAAAGACATGAAACAAAATGAAAATGAAAAAAACTTCAAGTTGATATTCACCGAAGACTGACATCAGTTGGAGGAACAAAGGAAACCTGGCAGCACTGGACAGCCGCTTCGTTCTAGTATGGGACTCCTCAGCAGTGCACACCCACGACCCGGCACCAGCAGGGATTGAACCCGTGACCTTCAGGTCCCGCGGCCAGCGCGTTACCATTGAGCCACTGGGTCAGAATCCAATGCTCCATATTTCCAACTTCTGTTAGCTCACGATATATAGCGCAACCACCACCCAATGTCATCGCTGAGTATTTGTCCTCATGGCCATCAGGCTTTGACTCCACCGGCCACGACTTGTCATTGGAACTTCGGGAACACTTCTCGAAGCTAGTCACCAACGAGCACTAGTTCAATTAAATTTTGAGGGAGTTGTGGAGATTTGGAAATATTTCAAGTTGTTATTCATCGAAGACTGACATCAGTTGGAAGAACAAAGGAAACCTGGGAGCACTGGAGCATTGGATTCTGACCCAGTGGCTCAATGGTAACGCGCTGGTCGCGGAACCTGAAGGTCGCGGGTTCGATCCCTGCTGGTGGGGTCGTGGGTGCGCACTGCTGAGGAGTCCCATACTAGGACGAAACAGCTGTCCAGTGTTCCCAGGTTTCCTTTGTTCCTCCAACTGATGTCAGTCTACGATGAATAACAACTTGAAATATTTCCAAATCTCCACAACCCCCTCAGAAAAAAACTTCGACATTAACGGTTGATGACTAAAAGTGTTGATTTCCATTTAGGCTGCTTCCTGTAAGAAATATACTATTGACTAACCAGAGTATTCGCAGACCAATCACGTGAATCAACAGTGTTTACCAATCAAACCAAGGTGATCGTAGTGCCAAACGGTGATTTCGCTCATTTAAGGCAGGGTTCATCAGTGATTTAACCTGTCTGATTCAGATCACAGAGTCAAATATTGTTCAAAAAGAACCATATTCTGACCTGTTACTAGAGTGAGCTAGCAGATATACCTAGAATCAAATTATGCGTTTACATAATACACTCTTCACGTTGAGAATTCACAGCTTTTATGCTCCTACTGTATGGTTTGAATATATATTGGTTTTCTAGGCACGTGGTTCAGTATTCCTTGAATACAATGTTATTGGGTATAGTTTACTACAAAATATGGTCTCTGCAACATTAATTGAAGGATCAAAGAATGCAATGATAATGAAACCTGAATGGGTACTACTACTGAAGAGATCGCTAACACGAAACCTATGTATCTTAATTTCAACTATGTTCCTTTCGGCTTTCAGTGATATTTAGTGATGCCTGTTTTAAATTCGGCAACTGGTGACTTCACTGAAGTCCTATCTAACATGATGACATTGATAGGTATCTGGTTGAAGTTGAAATAATATGGAAATTCCAACTGGATGCAAACCAGAGCACCAGTACACGCATCATACAGATAACTAACTGCCTACTGACTGAACAATGACACACAAATGCTAATCATCTCTTAGTTTCATTTGTAACTTGTACTCTCAATAAAAATTACTTAAGCATAACTATTTCCTCACTCCTTCCTGAATTGTTATATTCTTCGAGTCACTACTTCATATAACCTCACCTATATAGAGAAGGATACTTGAACAACAACCTTCAGATTTCACCCACCTTGGTCGTCGTCTAGTTTTCTTGATAAATGCAAAAGGCGGGAAGATAACAGAAGATGTATTGCAACATCAAAAATATATACAAAATACAAGGGTATATACACATAGATTCACAATGACTCTGGCTATCTTTGGGGCCATTCTACACTCGAATATCTTATTGATTTTTGCCACCTCAACCAATCTCGTATTAACAAGTTGGCATGTGCTTCCCTTTGAAACGATTGGTTGGAAAAATCATCAAAGGTATGAAGCATTTTATGCATATTTTGTCAATCTTACTCTACACTATAACATGCATCATTGTTGATACATGATAAAACTAATCAGAACAATCGAGTAGATAAATGATCTTTTCAGCTATCATTATTCGATGAATATTAGTTAATGAATTAATTATCTCGAAGAAGTTGTGTTAAGATATTTCTTAAATGTCCGATTTCCTTTACAAACATAGAGTGCACAAGAAGAATGTATGTTTTAGCCACCTAGACTGATGAGGTTCGGTAAGCTATTTGATGCGGTTGTAAGTCTTCATCGACTCGATTGGCTGGAACTTGTTCGATACTTGTCTAATCACCGGTTTCCCAGATGTTAACTGTTACCTGAAGTAGTTTCCGGCTGGAAGTCGGTTACACGTGGTGAAGGTGAAACATGGCGTCAGTTTATTAAGCTATTGACTGTTGGTTTGAGGTGTGAAGAAAAATGTAGTTTTGATGTTATGGCTTGTAAGTCTCCATCTCTGATTGGGTCGAACTGATGGGCTGCGAAGGGGAACTACATCATCCACTAGGTGGTAGATAAATGCAGCTGACAAATCACAAATAGGGTGAAATGTGCATCCTCGATCCCACTGTAAGCCACTATCCATCAATAATAAAAGAATATAAACTTACTGACTATGGTTAGCGTGACAATGGACACTGATATTTGATGACTCTTAGTGATACAGTTTGGAATTCAACGTAGTGACACAGATCTTTCCACACACTGTTTTCATCATAATGGTTAAATTATATTTCGTCAATTTATTTGCTTCATTCTCCTACGACCTTATGTACCTTCTGATTACACACTTCCTTCTTCTCCTATGTAGGAGGTGTGACTCGCCGATCTAAACACGCAAAACTCCACTCCATCTACCAAACATTTGAGCTGTATGGTAGTGTCATTAACCTCAACAGAATAGTTGTGACTCATCGCTCACTGCAAGGACGTGCATAAGACTGCCACATGCATTTCAGTTTGCTGATTTGAGTTGTGATGACTTGTACTGTGGAACAGTAATGCCAGCTGTCGTGTTTTTGACTAGATCTTCAATTGTCAGCATTTCTTCATAACTTAAGTGAAAGATATGTATTTGAGTAGAAATGTCGAATAAGTTGACTTTGATAAACGATATCTATGTGACACGTGGGTATTTTCCTTCTTGGCATCCATTTTGTAAATATGGCGTGTAATAATATGCAGAGGTGATAACTGGAAATATCTTTTGACAAAGAAAGAATCATATGTAATAACCGACTTCAAAATCTTCATATGGTCAGTTATGCGTATATATATATATATATATATATATATATATATATATATATATATATATATATATATATATAATTCTGGTGAGAAGCATCAGCGTTAGAATCGTACAGATGCACTTGGAGTCATTTTGCGAATGCATCTTACCTGTTTTACAGCAGTATGCAGGTAATCAATTCAGACGCTTATATCTGAGATTCCACTTCAGTTTCCGGTTCACCTTCAAATTATAGGTTGGCCTTCAGATCTATAAATGTCGATTGATAATATGTATGTGTGACGTAGGTGTTTTACAGTTGTGAAACTGTTATAGTGTACAGAAAGATTGACAACTTCATTAGAAACCGTATATACTTGAAGCCTTATTCAATGAATCGTTTTGCTTCTAATTTTCGGGTAAAAACACGTGAAAGAACGTCTATCGGTTTGAGTGACGAGTTGGAAAATCAGTAGATTTTAAATCTGGTAAGCCTAGAAATAACCTAGGGCAGTTTGGATATATACATATATATAAAACACTTTGTTTTGTACAGATTGGTTAATGTTGACACCACTAAAACACAATCTGCTAACTTGCCGCCTTTTCCATTAAGGAGGAAATGAGCAACCTTTAAGGGTGGAATCTGAAGATTACTGTCCAAGCCTTTGCTCATCTAGTAGTCACTACAAGGTTATAACAAGTGACAACAAGGAGGTTGTAAGAGTGGCGTAAATATACAGCCAACAGTTATACTGAAGCAGATATTTTCCTTCTTAACATTCCTTTTTAAAATGTGGTCTATAGTACAACTGAAAATATCTGTTGACGATAAAAAAGAACAGTACACAACAGCCAACTTCAAATGATCAGTTAACCAAAAGCTTGAGGCGGGATCTAGCTTCACTCCTCTGACTCGGAGATTATAAATACACTTACTCTTGAATGTACAAAAGTGGTTGGCTTTATTCCGAATCAGTTTTTGTTTCCTTCAATTCCTTCTGAGAACAGACGATAGCGATTCATGAAGATAAATAAGAAGGAATGCAGCTGGAGGTTAATGGGGATTTTATTTATTCATCGTTGACTGACGTAGGTTGGAGAATCTTGTCTTTGTTCACATTTTTCAAATTATAATCATACTGCTTATAAGTAGTTAAATGTTTTTTGGAAATATTGCTGATAATCGTTACTCTCAGGTCAGAACTTCAGTGAAATGAATGACGATGCACTTTGTAGACGTGTTGTATATGTTCCTTATGACTACACTTGACCACCCAGTAAAGATATTACTAAAAGTTGTCTGTTTCGAACTTGGTCTTGTTTGCAGTTGAAGATAACTTTTTTTCAATTTAATCCATTCGATATGACATACATCTTTTCTTGACATCACATATAACATCTCTGTAGACAGATACTCTATGATTGACATAACTGATAATAACGATATTCAACAATATGCTGACCAGAAAATGTCTACGATGAACAGATATGCTTCATTATGACATGCATATTTATCGAAAATTTAGTTACAACTGTGAATACGAATTAGCTTCTGTTTCATCATTCATAACAACAACAAAATAATTTATTTTTTGAAAGAAATCTAATCTGGTAATCACATTAAAGAAATTTGATATAAATCATCAGCGTGTGAATTCATTTACACTTGTAACACTAATGATTGACACGAAGGTCAGTGTATATATATATATATATATATATATATATATATATATATATATATATATATATATATATATGGGTGGACGCGTAAGTGAACAGACCTGTCAATATTTAAAGCTTTGATAATCATTTATCACTCCCACCCCATCAGTCCTTCTCCTACCACCCACAAAAAATAATTTGTAAACAACAGCTGATAGAAAAATGATTTGAAAGTGATATTGAACAATGCAAAATTATAATGTGCATGATAAATAATAATTAGTTACCTTGGAGGAGAAGAATTATGGGTTGAGCAGAAAATTTTCATTCTTATGATTGAAAATAAATGAGTTAATATTTATTGAACTACTTACAAGTAGTATACATAAACATGCATTATGATTTGTAACGATATAGGTAGTAATAATTTATTATTATTATTTGTCCCTTGGGTTCTTAATGGAATATAGGGCTTCACTAGCACGTCTCCATTCCACTCTCTTCTCTAAAATCTATTGAACCTGGCTCCACGATAACCTAGAAGTTCTCATTTCTTCCTCACACCACCTCCTCCATGTCACCCTCACCTCAGACGATCAAATCGCCGTTTCCCATATGGGTTCCATTCGAATGCCTGGTCTGATGCGTGATGTCCCCTGTCGGCCTTCTCAGTACATGCTCAATCCATCTCCACTTCCTTCCAGTGCATATTTGTTGGGTGACAGTTTCTTGGTTGGTTCGTTAGCAGGTGGGAATTCCTTGTTGCTTATTCTTACTGGACATCTGATGTTCAGTATCGAGCGAGCGCAGACAACAGCTGTTGATGAATGTCTGTAGCTTGTTGGAACTGCTTTAAGTGACGCGCCAAGTCTCTCAACCATCACACAGAAGCACTGACTTCACTGACGTTGGTGTTGAAAATTCTGATCTTGTTCTTTATGCTGAGTGCAGAAGATCTCCACACTGGTTTCGGGCTAGTGAACGCCTGTCCTGCTGTCTTTCCAAACCTCACTGACTTTGACGTTCTTGTCTGTGCCACCACTGCCGCCTGTAGTTGAATTACTTAGCACGTGGTGTCTTCATATAGTTGTTGAATTACGTTGATAAAGGTTTGTGGCACTAAAACCGTAGTGTTGGAGCAGTTGCCTCCCAAATTACTTCTCGGTCGACGCCGTCAAAAGCCTTCTCAAAGTAGACGAACTTCAGGTAGAGATCCAGTTGACTGCCATTTTATATTCTGTTCTATCATGATGCGTAGTGTAGCGTTGCAATTTGGTCCGCACATGATTTGTACTTCCTGAATCCAGCCAGCTAGCCTGCCAGCCTGTTCCGGTCGTAGTTTTGAATCCAGTGCATCTTTTAGTCTCTCTAGGATGATGCGGCTCAATGTTTTGCTTTGTGGGGACAGAAGTGGAACGTGATTCCGCGCCAGTTCTTGCAAAGACTTGGGTCGTCCTTCTTGGGGAGTTTGACAGGGTAACTCTTCTTCCAATCAATGGACAGGTACCTTCACTTCCTTCCACACCTTCTGCAGTAGTGATGTGACCATGTCCCCTATTGTCTCTGCGTCTGTTCTCAGTGATTCTGGTGGGATTCCATCTGGTCCTCCTGTTTTCCAGCATTTCACTAGCTTTATGCCTCTCAGGACTTCCACTTTTGTTGGAGGATTTGTGTTCACTTGTAGTTGTGTGGCTGAGCTGCAGGTGGTATTTCTGACGAAGTGCAGGTGGTGGTGGTGGTCGATTCAAGAGTTTTTTGAAGTGGTCAGGCAGCACATCGTTTCCTTTGTTTCTCTTCTTTCGTAATTAGATTTCCGTCACCATCCTTTATTGGTTTCATGTGTGTTGATCTCTTCCCAGATAGCAACCTGGTTATTTGATACAATGTTGTCAGGTCTGTCTCTCCTACCGGCCTGCAGCCTGTTCTGCTTCACTTGCCAGTGTGTCGTAGAAGTGTCATTTGTCTTTCCGTGCACTCTTCACTTCTTTGTCCAGTGTAGTGTTTTATAGGTTATGTTCAGTTCCTCTTTTCGTTGTTCATCCCTGAATTGCATTGCACTAGTTCATCTTCTGCTTCACCATCATCCTCTCGCTGTTCCATCAGCTTGCATGTGTCCGTCGAGATCCATTCCTTTTCTTGCCTCTTCTTGCTTCCTAATACGGTTATGCAGGTTTCTTTCCACTTAGCTTTCAAAGAGTTCGAAGGTAGTAATAATAGATAGTAACAACTTCGGTCTGGTAACTAAGCCATCGTCGTATAATTCAAGGCAATAGTCTCTCACTTTTGTAACTTGAAAACTTGGGGTTGGATTCATGTTAATGACTAGAAGGCGAACCCAAGACGCATGTTTCGTCGTGTTTGGGGCTCGTCATTTAGATGAAATCGTGAAGTTTCCAATAGCTTTATTTCCCTCAAAGTACTATGATGTTTCTATTCAGGGTTGTAAAGCAAATATAAGCATACCTCTAACAGCCTAATGCATTCATTCGTGAATTTCCTCACCAAAAGCTGGTTGCAAAGGGTTCATTACCTATGCCAACTGTCAGCTAAATGTCGCAATATGCAGCTGTTAATTCATCTGTGTTGACCTTCACTGAACCATATCTTAAGGTGTTAGCATCGACGTTAGACAATCATCTTCTGTACATGACCAATGTACTTAACTCTATAGGAGCAAATGAATTGACTTATGCACATTAAAGTGACAAGCAGTGACAGTTTGTCCTTCGCACATATATTCACAATTAAACGACTGGTATAGGTGGTATGCATAGTGGCTGCATAGAATATTCTTTTGATAGCCTTCATGGGTCCGTGTTTTAGCACCTCATCTGCTGCATTTACATTGAATCTCAAGGTTAATATTATAGGAGGCTGAATGGTAGGATTCTGATGTAGATTTTTATCTTCGGGTCTCTCTGGATATCAATTTGTAGTGAACGTCGACCTTAGAAATAAAATCTTGTCTTGCAAAGTATCTGCAGTACAAATCTTCGGGATTAAAGAGGAAAAGAAT
Organism: Heterobilharzia americana; assembly: GCA_944470555.2. Taxonomy (NCBI): domain Eukaryota; kingdom Metazoa; phylum Platyhelminthes; class Trematoda; order Strigeidida; family Schistosomatidae; genus Heterobilharzia; species Heterobilharzia americana. Next base: position 58,933,328 of record OX104129.1, on the reverse strand, counting down.
TGGATTAAATTTCGTTTTCGGCTGATGGGGACTCAACTGTGAAAGTTTATCGTTTGTACATTCAACATAAGTTTCCAGTAAATTGATCTTTTAAGCATCTCATCTTGTTAACAAGATGTCGATGAATAGTATTTTTGAATGTGAATCCATCTCCATTGAAAAGTTGGTGGAGAAGTAGTATTCATTTGAAAATTGAAGTTTTTTCTCCAACTCACAAACAATGGATGTATCATCCATACGTCTTCTGTAGAGATGTATCAGACGAGTTGCTAAAACGCAAAACATCAGAAGAAGATGATATCGCCGAAAATGAATTTGTTCCTTGAAGTCTGTATTCTTTGATAATCAATCGGAATATTAAGTGAATAAGACGTTCAAGATGTGACAGTGGAAATAGTTTGTATACTTCAACAACTAATGTTCCACTACAAAACAGTAATAACATAGTTGGAATCCTGTCTCAATTTCAATACAATCCGGTGCATGAGTGAACAGTACTTGCAAATCTAGAACTGAACTGGTTTGTAGATAGATATATCATCAGTATTCACTTATCTGAAATTTGATTCAGCTGGCCAAAATGTCTCCAGATAGTAAGTCTTTTTAACTGGGATATGTGTACATATAATGTAGATAAGATGAAAATCCAAATAGATATATACATACACGTGTAGAACATTCATGATTCGATATCGATCAAAGAATTGTATTCCATGATGAGGATATTAATCCTCGGTGTTCTCCGAGCTTTGTTCTTGCATACTTCATTGCCAGGCTAGGTGACTTCATCAGCACTTACTTCGTGTAGAAATGAAGCAATTTTTAGTCGCATGTAAGTTTATAAAGGATAATCTGCCAACCTTGAGCGTGGAGGTTGACGTTTGCAATCGTTGTTATCAGTCGGGCTAACGTCTGATTATTGATTCGCTTAACTGGCCTCTTCTTAGTAGATCGATGTCCACGTGTCTTTTGATTGCCGTTTGATTGGAGCGTGGCATCCTTTTCAAAACTAATTTTATCATATTATTATGATCATTGTATAGACCAGCTCAAGCGACTTTTACCGACACCCCAATGATTTCTTTAAGGAGTTATAGTTCTGAAATAACTCCATATTGAGTCAGCCACAGATCCACTCACGTAAGCACTAAATCGGTTATTTTATTCCTCTAAATTATGGAGCCTTTTCGATATACAACTCTGGTGTATATAGCGTGGCTTACATTGCAACTACTATAAGAATAATCAGTAATTAATTTCGACAGAGAAGGAAGAATTCTACAGACAACTGAAATCGATACTGGACAAGACTCCACCCCAGTTGGCGATAGCGACATCAAAGTTCCAATGCGTGGGGTGACATGAATACCAAATGCGAGGAGCAGACAACATAGGAAGAGAACAAATCATGGGTGGAGAAGCACTCGGTGAAATTATGAATGAGAATGGAGAACTGTCTGCAGACTTCCACGCATTCAACGATTTGGTGATTGGAGGCAGTGTGTACAAACACAAGGATACTCACAAAGTGACATAGACTTGATTTCATCAGATGGACACACTAAAAACCAGGTATACCTCAGATCGAATTCATCTGAATGTGAAGAAAGTGGAGACGCAGCCTAATGGACACAAGATCAGATAAAAAAGGGGAGTAGATGTAGGTGGCCCACACCACTCACTATCTAGTGCAAGGAACTTGCCTTCAAAATCAAGCTGAAAGCCTTCAATTCAAGAAAGCTGGTGATAGACCACAGTTCTAGTTCAATACCGCAGAACAGGAACTGAAGGACGAAACTACAAAGGACATCACCTCAGTCATCAAAACAAAGTGGGAGACATTGAGCAACATCCCTGAAGAAAGCTGAGTGGGAGAACACTGGAAGTCCTTGAAAGAGATGTAGAAAGAAACCTGCATAACCGTATTAGGAAGCAAGAAGAGGCAAGAAAAGGAATGGATCTCGACGGACACATGCAAGCTGATGGAACAGCGAGAGGATGATGGTGAAGCAGAAGATGAACTAGTGCAATGCAATTCAGGGATGAACAACGAAAAGAGGAACTGAACATAACCTATAAAACACTACACTGGACAAAGAAGTGAAGAGTGCACGGAAAGACAAACGACACTTCTACGACACACTGGCAAGTGAAGCAGAACAGGCTGCAGGCCGGTAGGAGAGACAGACCTGACAACATTGTATCAAATAACCAGGTTGCTATCTGGGAAGAGATCAACTCAGACGAAACCAATGAAAGATAGTGAAGGAAAGCTAGTTACCAAAGAAGAGAAAGAAAGGGCCGACCACTTCAGAAAACTTTCGAATCGACCACCACCACCACCTTCAACTTGTCCAGAAATAACACCGGCAACCGCAGAATTAGCAGTGAACACAAGCCCTTCGGCAAAAGCCGAAGTGGAGTCCTGAACGCCGTAAAGTTGCTGAGATCCGCGAAAGCAGCAGCACCAGATGGAATTTCTCCACAAGCGCTGAGAACAGACGCAGAGACAACAGCGGACATGCTCACACCGCTACTGAACAAGGTTTGAAGGAAGGAAGAAAGGAAAGGTACCTCCCGATTGATTGGAAGAAGGGCTACCTTGTCAAACTTCGGAACTAGCGAGACCTAAGTCTTTGTAAGAATAGGCGAGTAATCATGCTCCTGTTCACACCAAGTAAAATATTATGTCGCGTCGTCCTAATAGAGATACTAAAAAGTGCGCTAGATTCAAAATTACGACCACAACAGGCTGATTGGCTTCAGGAAGAAAACATCAGTTTATAACGCTACGCCATGCATCATCATGCACCACAGCACAGAATGCCAGTCAACCAAATCTTTAACTCGGCTTCATATACTTTGAAAAGGCCTTTGATAGCGTCAATCGAGAAGTAATTTGGCAGGCAACTGGTTCAAGACTACGGTTTTAGTGCTACAAACCTTTATCAACCTCATTCAACAGCTATGTGCTACTTGAGGATGTTACGTGTCAAGAGATTCACAATGGAAAGCTCAATGATGATGTCTTAGAAGTGAAGACAGGAGTAAGACAACGTTGCCACCTATTATCGCTGACCATCTTTCTGATTGTGGTCAGCTAGACTGGATTATGCAACAAACTGTGACGAGTGAAAAGATGGGCGTACGCTGGCTGGACCGTCGAAAGGACCCCAGGAGATTTGGATTTCGTCAATGACGATTCATGTCTAATGTCTTGTGACATAAACTCGAAGATTTAACAGTTTGACAGAAGAGACGGTGAAGACGGGACTTTGAGTGGATGTAGAGGAGACAGAAGTGATGAAGATATCCAACCAACAACAACAAGCATCAATCACCATGAACGGAAGAAACCTAAAGGAACTAGCCTCTTTCACCTACCTTCCCACCTAGGTAGCATCGCTTCAACTACGGGCGGCAGCGGCACAGATAAGGACGTCAAAGCCATAATTTGAAAGACAGCAAGACAGGCCTTCATTAATCTGAAATAGTCAGTGTGGAGATCTACTGCGCTGCACTCAGCATAAAGTGTGAACAAGATACGGATCTTCAACACCGACCTCAGTCAAGTCAGTGTTTCTTCGTAATGGTTGAGAGACTTGACACGTTAAGAAAAGCATTCCCAACAAACTACAGACATTCATCAACAGCTGCCGCCTACGCTCTCTCACTCGATATTGAACATCGATCAGATGGATGGCCAGAATAACAAGAATAAGCAACAAGGAACTCTGGCTGGCTGGCAACGAACCAACCAACAACCCATCGCCAAACTAATATGCACAAGAAAATGGAGATGAATTGGATTGGGCAAACACTGAGGAGACCGATTGGGGACGTCAGGCGCCAAGCCCTTGAGTGGAACTCAAAGGGGAAACGATGAGTTGGGCATCTGGGGGTGACATTGAGGAGATCGTGTGAGGAAGAAATGAAAGCTTGTGGACAGTAGTGGAGCTAGGCTGAAAAGACTACGGAGAATAGAGTGAAATGGCGCCATGCTACTGAATCCCTATGTTCCACTAGGAATCCAAGGGAAAAATACCAATAATAAATTTCGAAAGTGTAACTAGAAGTTCATCTGAACAGTGTGATGTATTTGCGCAACACACATTTCGAACAGTGTGATCACACATTTACTTCTCAAGTCAATTTATATTAAATCGAAGAATGGGAGGATAAATACAACATTTAAGATAAAATGGGACTGAAATTAGAAAAAATGAGAAGGAAATGGTAAAACAAAGTTTAGCAAGGTAGGTGTAGTGTAAGAACGAATTGCTGTAGCATACAAAGGTGGTTTGATTTTGTGTATAGGTATCGCTTCCGAAAATCTCGGTATATATTAAAGACTGTTAGCATATAAAACTTTGAAAGGTGTTCGAGAAGTAATTTTGTAAACCGTTTCTTTAATATGTTTGGCTGTAAATGAAGATGGACAACTCGCACCTGGGCTTATCAAAGCTTCACACTCCATTTATTTTTGAACCCATTTAGGTACATGTTCTCCCACCATCAACTGTATCGTCGGACTACTCCCCCCTTTATATGTTATAACCACACATACATGTAAATTGGTAAACAAAATGGGGTGTGACGAAATCCCTGGTGTAGCGTTTAGATTTGTGGTGTAGCTTGTGTTTTGTTTTTTCCATAATGTTAGGATTGGCTGAGTAATATGTTTTCTTAATGGCTGATGTTAGCCTACATCTCTCCCCTGTTATGGCAGAACGATATGGACGCTTTCTTAGGGATCATGTAGAGTTGACTTTGGTGTAATCCGACTTCTACAATGGATTATAAACTTTGACGGATATCCATTTCCCAGTATTCTGAGGCACAGATAAGATAGATCCTATTAACCAGGCATTTTATTAGACCCCATTCATATTGGATCCGAGAAAAACTGTGAAAATTCAGATACTGTCCTTTCCATGTAAGCTTACTGTAAACTAACCATCTCGTTGACTCAAGAGTACGCCTATGAGTAGCAGATGATTATTATCCTCATTCTTATAAGTCAGGCTAATCTCAGTTCTAATTGTGTTAAGTCATTTTAATCGACACGTCATAACTGTATGCCTCTCATAAATCACTATGATGTTATCAGCATATCTCTTATAAAGAGGAACTTTAACAATGAGATCATCAGCCAGATTTCCGATATATGATATTTATATATCAACTAGTAACAGTCCTAAGGGACTTACCCCATAGTTCTACACCATCAATCCACCGAAAAGCGTTCACATTTAAATGTCAAATGAACTTTGTCGATACATAAGAATAATAGTTCCCTGAGAAAGATTGATGTAATAGGGAATGGGATGTTTCTAGAAGATATATAGTCATAGAGAATGTTAATAGTCTTGGACAAAAACATGTTAGTAAGCGAATAGTATTCATATTCAAAATTCTTCTAAATTAATGGTTACTTTTATTTCGAATTTTATAATAAATTTTCCAATAAGACATACGCTGTGAATTTACTTTCATTACTGAGGATGGATAATATTTTTTTTAAGTTTATAATTGTAACAATAATACTTGATTGTTTGTTTATTGAGAATGATTATATCTGATCTATTCCGTAATTCTTTTAAAGATTTCAAGTGTTCTGAACTCAAAATGTCTATTTGTCTTATTTCAAGTTGTTATTCATCGTGGACTGACATCAGTTGGAGGAACAAAGGAAACCTGGCAGCACTGGACAGCTGTTTCGTCCTAGTATGGGACTCCTCAGCAGTGCGCACCCACGACCCCACCAGCAGGGGTCGAACCCGCGACCTTCAGGTCCCGCGGCCAGCGCGTTACCATTGAGCCACTGGGTCAGAATCCAATGCTCCATATTTCCAACTTCTGTTAGCTCACGATATATAGCGCAACCACCACCCAATGTCATCGCTGAGTATTTGTCCTCATGGCCATCAGGCTTTGACTCCACCGGTCACGATTTGTCATTGGAACTTCAGGAATACTTCTCGAAACTAGTCACCAATGAGCACCAGTTCAATTAAATTTTGAGGGAGTTGTGGAGATTTGGAATTATTTCAAGTTGTTATTCATCGTAGACTGACATCAGTCTTGTTTCTAAACTATGGAATTAATACAGAATGTCGATTAATTTAGCTTTTAATTATCTAAAGACTTTAGGATAAAAGGAATTAATTGATCACAGAGATTTTTAAGAAATTTTCGTGTATGGAAACAAAAGATTAAATCACAAGGAATGTGACTCTTTCTCATAAATTGAAACTATAGCAGGGGACAAATTAGTCACATATTTATTTATCTAAATCATATGGGAATAAGGTTATATGAATGTCATTAGAACGGGATCTAGCAAAACTTTTGCCTTGTTCTAACCTTTGTTTTACTGAAAGAAAAAAAAATGGATAGATTTAATAAGGATAATAAGAGGAATATCCGACGACACAGAAGAATCATGAGTATACATTTCAGTTGAATTGTATAACTTCTTATAGCAACTTAACTTTGTTTTCTATTGTACCTGTTCGCAGTTTTAACATGTAACTATACATTTAGTAGAATTGTAGCCCGTTGATTTAGATTAATCGACACGGAGGACACCGGTTTTCAACCTATTTCACATAATAAAGTGTATGCAGCTAGGTAGAATCATCAAAACTTACACAGTGCGTATACTTACTCATTGTCAAGTGTACGAACTTACACATATCTCTGTTGATTTATATCCACGTTTGTTATCATTCTTCAAGTAAATACTATATTCATTTATTGGAATTGATAAGGTTTCGTAGTATTTACTCAAAATCTTCATTTTTTGAATGATGGAGTAAATGTGACACTTCCAACTAACTACAGATATTCATCAACAGCTGTTGTCTACGCTCGCTCGATACTGAACATCAGATGTCCAGTAAGAATAAGCAACAAGGAACTCCCGTCTACTAACGAACCAACCAAGAAACTATCACCCAACAAATATGTACTGGAATGAAGTGGAGATGGATTGGGCATGCACTGAGAAAGCCGATAGGGGACATCACGCACCAGGCCAGGCATTCGAGTGGAACCCAGATGGGAAACGGCGATTTGATCGTCTGAGGTGAGGGTGACATGGAGGAGGTGGTGTGAGGAAGAAGTGAGAGCTTCTAGGTTATCGTGAAGCCAGGTTCAAGAGATTTTAGAGAAGAGAGTGGAATGGAGACGTGCTAGTGAAGCCCTATATTCCACTAGGAACTCAAGGGAAAAATAAAAATAAAATAACTACTGACGTCTATGAAGTCAGAAAGTACGCGCATTTACTCATCAGTTTATGAGGGAATATGTTCATAGCCTAGCAACAGAAAGCGATATTTGTCTATATATCTCGACTTATATTTATCCTAGGCGGTTAGACTGCAGTTACACATGATGACACTGAATTCTTAGGGAATGAATCTATCATTGTTTGTTTTTATCTGATTTAAATAATGCACAAAATGAAATACTTTGTTATATATAACCATTGGTTTGTAAGTACATAGATGTTTCTTGGTCTAACCATTGATAGTTATGTAATGTATTACTCATACTGAGTGGGTGTATCGTTTTTAAAATAAAGATACATATGATGACACGTCAATACTAACACAATAAGCTCACTTTGAATGATTAACCGTTTGAGACAATTAGTCTCCTTTATAAATTTAAACAACATAATGAGAAGGCAGAGATTATCTGAAACATGCGGTGTCTTCGAACAATTTGACCACACATGAACTTGTCGAATAATTCATTATAAAAATTAGAAAGGTTAATTAAGCCAATGGAATAATAATTAAGAAATATAACAAGGGCAGAAAAAAAGCAACCAATAGTATAAAGCGTGAAACTTAATACTACTAGAGTAGGTACAAATTACTACTGAATACATAAAAGCGGTTTGAATTTATGCATAGCAAGCGCTTCGATAAATTTAAGGATTCGTTCTTGACCATATCTATACCGTACAGTAAAAGCTGTCTTCATATCAATCTGATGACCAGTTTCTACTATGTGTTTTGCTATCGATGAGGAAGGATGCAGTTTGTCACCTGTACTTATTAAACTGTTAGAGGACATTTGTTTCTAGGAGACATTTAGGCACATGTTCAACGATTCTTATCTGCTCATGGGATGCGATACAATCGTTCAAATGCTATTAAGGTTTGTGTTGAAGCATAGGCTTTATCTTCTCCACTAAGATGACCTTGGCCGCGTAGTATGTCTTGTTAACAGCGGATCTAAGCTTTTTCTTCAAGATTAGGCTATTCGATTCATCCCTGTATGACAATGTGATATACACATTTTTCTTAGAGACAGAATACTGATTGATCAGTGTCAATGTTGTGTGGATTTTATATCTGTTGATAAATTGTAAATGCGCTAATGTATCCGTCAGAAATTTCGTTTCAGTTTCTTTTGTGTTATCTGTGCAAATATGATCAACTCTATTATATAAACATCTGACTAAGGCACACTTGTATTGAGATGGACAATAACTATGGAAACCAAGGTATTAACCAATCCAAAGCAGCATCCTATGGATAGACCATCCACTGGATTCTCACGTATTCAACAAATAACAAAAATGTCATCCAGATATCTTTTATAAAAACGAAGCTTTCCCAATCAATTCTTCGGCTAACTCTTTAACATATGACATAAACATATCAGCCAGCAGGGGGACCTAAAAGACTACTCATGGCAACATTATTAATCTATCGAAAATATTCGCCTTTGAATTGGAACTAGACATTAACAGTACATAATAATAAGTTTTTGAAGATTATAAGGGGAATGGGCAGAAAAAGATTTCTGGAAGAAATATAGGTACATAAAAAAATCTCAATTGTCCTAGTCGGTGGTACATTAGTAAATAGAGAATTCACATCACAATAATACATAGTCTTATTCTTGATACTAACGTCATTTAATTGATCAACAAGTTCAAGTGTATCTTTCAAGGAAAACTTGGTCTCTAATATGATCCAAGAGTTTTGCTAGCAACTTTAGTAGTTTGTGTGTGAGTGACCAACATATAGATAATATTGGACGGAGTAGATTCTTGGCTTTTTTGGGAAGTTGTATAGGCGCGAATACTCAGATCCCGTAGGTTTCAGGTAGTAAAAATCCTCTTTCTTAATAGTATTCATGTTGAGCAGTTTCGGTAGGATAGAATTTACTCTTTCTTCTAATTTACATATTCCTTGAGCAGGGAAGTCTGCCATAAATTTACTTTTATCGCTGAGGATGGATAACATTTTATATCTATAATCCGACTTATTCATGATAACAACTACTGATCCTCATCGGGTTTATATTATATCTGTTATTTGTCTTCTGGGTTCCTAGTGGAATATAGGGCTTCACTAGCACGCCTCCATTCCACTCTCTTCTCTAAAATCTATTGAACCTGGCTCCACGATAGCCTAGAAGCTCTCATTTCTTCCTCACACCACCTCCTCCATGTCACCCTCACCTCAGACGCCCAACTCGGCTTTTCCTATCTGGGTTCCACTCGAATGCCTGGCCTGGTGCGTGATGTCCCCTATCGGCTTTCTCAGTGCATGCCCAATCCATCTCCACTTCATTCCAGTACATATTTGTTGGGTGATAGTTTCTTGGTTGGTTCGTTAGTAGACGGGAGTTCCTTGTTGCTTATTCTTACTGGACATCTGATGTTCAGTATCGAGCGAGCGTAGACAACAGCTGTTGATGAATGTCTGTAGCTTGTTGGAACTGCTTTAAGTGACGCGCTAAGTCTCTCAACCATCACACAGAAGCACTGACTTCACTGACGTTGGTGTTGAAAATTCTGATCTTGTTCTTTATGCTGAGTGCTGAAGATCTCCACAATGGTTTCGGGCGAAGCGTTGCAATTTGGTCTGCACATGATTTGTATTTCTTGAATTCAGACAGCCAGCCAGCCTGCTCCGGTCGTAGTTTTGGATCGAGCGCATCCTTTAGCCTCTCCAGGATGATGTGGCTTAATATTTTGCTTGCCTTGGGTGGACAAGAGAGTGATTCCGCGCAAGTTCTTCCAAACACTGAAGTCTCCCTTCTTCTGCAGTTTGACAAGGTAACCCTTCTTCCAATCAATAGGCATGTACCTTCACTTCCATCCACACCTTCTGCAATAGTGGTGTGGTGTGAGCATGTCCGCTGTTGTCTCTGCGTCTGTTCTCAGTGCTACTGGCGGGATCCCATCTGGTCCTGCTGCTTTCCTGCATTTCAGTAACTTTATGGCGTTCAGGACTTCGACTTTCGTCGGAGGGCTTGTGCTCACTTGTAGTTCTGTGGCTGCATAATAACATCAGGATTGTTTCGCATTGTTTTTAGTTTTTTGAAATGCTGAGGTGTTTTACGCTTTATACTGTTGGTGGATGATTTGACATTTTTCTTCTCTCATGCTTTTGTTCTGCCCTTGTTATATTTCTAAATTACAATTTCATTGGCTTAATTAACTTCTCTGAGTTTTATATAAATCATTCGACAAGTCCATGTGTGGTCAGATCGTTCGAAGAACATAGCGCTAATACATCACAAATTTCAGATAATCTCTGTCTTTTCAATACCTTAGTCAGGTAAACTATTTGTTGTCTACTTAATCATCATTAACCAATGTCATTGGTTTACTCCATTTTAGTAATTAATCTTCGGTTTTCGATAATTTTTACTTTCCTTCGAGTAACAATTCAGAAGAACAGTAGAGGTGGCCCCTTATGGTCCATTCGATAACGCTTTGGCGTTTGAAGCGATGGGAACCGAGTTTGAGTCTCAGTGGGAACAACACTCAGATGACGAGTTCCGAATAGAGTGGAACAGGCGTCCTGGATCCCACTGCTAGCCACTATCCATCACTTTTGCATCAAAATTGAAAATACCGGTAACATTGAGACATCCCCATAGGAGCCCATACGTGCTAAGAGTGGTAGATTAATTTCGTTCACTTAACGACGGAGATTCACAGGCTATAAGATCGAAAGCTGCTTCATGAAGCCTTTACGTTTTTTTTAAGATCTCAAGAGTCTTATCCGGCATTAACCAATCACTTCAAGGAAACTCTCTATCATATTTATGTCGATAGCAAAAGTTCAACATGTTATCGGTCAATTTTAAAAGGTATTATATGAGGAATAATACAGGTAGCTTCAGAAAAATGGGGAAAAGATAAATTACTTAGACTATTGTAAAGTTGTACAGATGACTTGTCAAAACTCTCGATCTCACAGCATACATTTACATCTACAACTACCTAACAGATTCCTAGCTGATTGAAATTGTAATGCACCTCAGCGACTATATACACGTTCGTGCAGTAGGCAATAAGCGACCTATCATGTGAGAGCTTCCAAGACTTCAATAGGTGAAGAGGAGTTTGAACTCGTGACTTAATGGGGCTAAACCAATGGATCACAGCTCTGTGTGAAAGAATACGGGAAAGTTTCATTTACATGAAATAGTGAATGGTTTACAAAGGCTTTGAAATCAGATCTCTTGTATTCTGCTTTATCAGGTGAGTTTTGTGTTGTTTATTGTGAACCAGTTAATTATCACTTCATTATACATAGTTGTGTCAAGTAAATGTTCCTAAACCTCAAGACTACAGTTTTTAAGGATTCAATACGCTATCACGTATTTCTTTGTTGTCTTTAAAGAGAGTTCCCCTTTCCGATACTTTTCACCACAAACTGACAACAACTATGAAAGTGGAAATAAACCATTGATTACAGCATAACTATTGTTCATCGTCACTCGGGACTCTACTCCTCTTACTGCCGGCTTTTTTGTGAAGTCATAGACCATCAATGAAGTTTAAGAATAAATGACTTCAAATGAGTAACTAAAGAGTGCTAAATTATTTTATTATTATGAAGTACACGCGACCCTTATTATACAGTCGGATATCACGGCGGCGCCACAGGTGGTGTAAGTTGGCAAAAGCCAGCCTAGCCTTCGTGCAGAAATTTCACCGGCCACTGAGCCATTAGGGCTGATCCTACTACCCAGGTGAGTGAAGTGGTTGACACACTCAATCACTTCACGCTCTAATGTTAGCCGTAGCACCGCTAAAGATCAATCCTGGAGCAAAAATTTGCATTTGGCTGGTGAGAACTGCATCACAAACATTCTCAAATTCCCACTCAAAGTGTTCAGAAGACTCTGGATCTTATCAGCGTCTTCACTTAACAGGACTATGTCATCTGCATATTCTAGGTCTAACGAAAATTCTCCTGTGATTGGGTCGACATCTGTGTAACCTAGTGACGACAAGGAGACCTCCATAAGAATATCTATGATAAAATTGAATAAGAATGGAGACAGCGGGCAAAGGATGTATATAAGTAGTATGTGTTGAGAGGTCAGCAGAAGTCCTAGGTAATTACCAGAGTTGGGTAAATATTCTGCCGAGAGAAACGCAAGAGATAATGTGAGCGTATTGAGACCAAGTGGAGATAGAAGCAGAAGAGGAAATGAAGCACACTGTGCAAATGACTGTTTTAATGGAAAGTGTACAGTATTTCATCAGCACTGTATAAGATGTCATAATAGACATTCTTTCCTGCATCTCAGTCCCTGTTGTTTCTTACACTACTACTCAATGGTTTCTAAGATGAATACTATATTTGGACAATTCATGGTATAAAAGATATGTCTTGAAACCAGTAAACAAAACTTTTCAAATCTTTTTTACAGGGATTATATATGATAATCATATCTACTAAAGCATTTCCTCAACGCAAAGAGGGAACATTTAAATTCACAATAAATCTAAAGATAACACCAACGTTTGGAATATGTGATTTGTTGAACAGCATAAAGTAGACTTATGAACTCAACATCTTGACAGTAACCTTAACCAAACAAGACCCCAAATGCTTTCTTTCAATTCAATCCTTAAAACCAGTCAAAATGAAACTTTCAATAACTGCATAATATTCACTACTTCACAATACACAAACCAATTTCATCTTAAATAGTAAAAAAGGTACTTATTAGTGATATGGCTCAAGAGGGACATTCCAAAGTCGTGACATTTGTCGGGTTAACCAATTCAGAAGTGAAGTGGATGCCACCTAAAGACCTTGATGGATAGTCGAGTTATATGGCAAGTTGATAGAAGTAGGAAGCTATAGACCATCAAATTCCAACCTATTAATTGAATAGTTAACGGGTTAGCCGTGTAGGTCCTAGGTTCGACCCTTCACAAGGTTGTGTTGTTGAAAAGTGTCATACTAGGACGAAACAGCTGTTTAGTGTTTCAAGGTTTTCAATGCTTCTTTAATTCATTTCAGTCCGTAATGAATACCAACTTGAAATCAATCAATTAAATTCTTACAAATCTCCAAAGTGATTACTCTTTATTCAAATATCATAATACAGGTAAACTAATTGCACCTATCAAATTAGTGAGAGAACAAGATTGAAGGAGACAGACAGGCACAGAGTTGGTATTCAGACAATCGCAGAAATATAATATGATGAAGCAAATGAAATGAATGAATCAACTGGTGAGAATGTATTACTGAAATATACGAGCTGATGATATAAATAAACCGGTAAGAATAATGCTTATTATCAATAATCTCGAGGAGTAACTGTTAAGAAAGTGATTTAGAACAGTAGAAAATCTTGAGAATATTCACTTAAAATACTGGGAACAGTTATCTGAGCTGAGAGGAAAAGAGAATGGAAGACAAAACACATTCTGCTTAGGTGGATGTTTACCCTTGCTATTTGCTGAGCCTAGCAGGATTGAACGCTTCGATACCCGGTTGTTGAAGTAGGATGTCGCCAGCTTTTTCTTCTGCCAACTTTATTTGATCAGTAATATAGGCGCTTTCATTTTGTTTTAAATCAGGAAAATCTCTTGCAATGATAGTGGCTAAAAGACGTCCAGTGATTGGTCCAGTAAGAATACCCCAACAAGAATTACCCGTAGCAATATAAACACCTGATACACCGGGGACTTTACCGATTACAGGTACACCATCTGATGAGATTGGCAAGTAACAGGCAGATTCGGTTACTGTCTCTGCATCATTTAATGATGGAACTACACTGGTGACAATTTCTTTCAACCGATTACACCGCCAAGATTCAATTTCAACCTTATCCTTTGAAGATGGTACAGGCTGAAAAGAAACAAGAGAATTTTTAAACGGTGTAGCATATAAAGATTAATCAATATAAACAACAACCAATCATTCACCCAGTCGACATCAATACACGACCAGGCATTGCTATATAACGGTCCCAGATACCACATATCGTATCAGGGCATCAAGTAACTAATTAGGAAGATGAAGGATGAAGAAAAATCAGTCGAAAGCAGCAGAAAGAAGTAAAAAAGAGAAAGGAAGAACCGGAAAATGGTGAACTCAGTATAGCGGCTAAGACGAAGATAACGTTCGGATACATCAACGCCACTGACGTCAATTCTGAGCCATGCCGCTTAGAGTCATCAACCATTGGTTTGTGTTGTCGCGCGAACCCCAACCGTGAAGCCCACACTTTCCGTACACGAGTTACACCAACAATCAAAGACTTCATGCAGTGATGCCGCGTTTTAGATTGGTCGCCCATAAACTTTTACCGACCTGAAAAACCTATTTTAGCTAACATTGAGCGGCGAGGACTAGGCATACGTAATACATGTCCCAGCCACCTCAGTTGATGAATATTCAACTCCTTATCAACTGACTTTCTTCTCCTCCCTAAAACTTTATACCTGACTTCTGCGTTATTGAGATGATGAGACCAAGACACACAACCTATACTAGGAAGGTAACAGTGGTCAAGCACCATAAGCCTTCTCATCTCTTCCACCTTTAGTGGGCCTGTTTCACAGTCATAAAGTCATACAGAGAGAATTGTAGGGCAGTACTCTCGACCGTTAATAGACAATCAGATATCGAAGCGGCGGCGTAATTTGGTGGAAGACAGTCTAAACTCTTATATCCATGTAGAGACTTCCTCGGCCACTGATCCAACTTCCCCGGTAAGTGAAACGGTCAACACATTCAACAACTCTGCATTTTTAGAAGGCGCATAAATTTGAAATGTATTGTTTAAACTGAGTTTTCTTGTGAAATGCAGGTCTGGTTAGTGGAGATTTCATTTATAATCTTAAGTGTAACACTCAGGTGTGATTAATCGATGTCACTGCGGATTTTTTTCCAAGAAATTCGGAACCAAAAGGAACAAGCTACTTCTCAACAATAATCAAAACGCTCGAGTTACGCGTAAAATCAAAAACACAGGATTTGTCTGAAACCCCAAATCGTAAGGTATCTGCAGGTTTATCGCTATTAAAGCACTTGCAAAGAGTGCATCGACAGTTAAAACAGCAAGGCTGTCCAAGCAATCAGAAGGGAATATAAAAGACGTGCGTAAGCTCTCATGATGAGGTGAAAACGCAAGATAAACAAATGTTGAAGATAAAATAGAACATCAGGGAACAATAAAAGAAATTACGACACCATCATGAACTGTGAAAGATACTGATATCTATGTGGATATTAAAAAGTAAACAAGATACGATTGCATAGAGTGAGCAGTTAAACATGTGGATGAAGCAACATTATGAGGGAACAAGAACTATACTACTCAAAAATACTAAGTAGTATAAAACTGAGGATATAAAAAAAGAATATGAAGGGAGCATCCTGTAGGGTAACCTCGCCTGGTTAACTAGTTTACTAGTTACTAGCCGGTCCTAAGCCCGGGTAAAGAGGGAAGGTTGGGCATAGGGCTAGCAACCCTACCCCGTAAAACAAATCTAACCGCTAAAGAAACTTCAAAGCACAAACAAAATATAAAAAATGAAAACAAACTTATTCCCCGCTGGAATCGGAGAGGCGAAATGACGCCAGTTGGTGAAAGCCTTCGGGAAGCCAATTGGCCGATGTGTCTTCTCTCGATGAAAGCGAAAGTAAACGTGGGGACATGGAATGTCCGCACGATGTTTGAACCCAGTAAGGCAGCCCAGATTGCAAGGGAGATGAGAAGGTATAACATCGAAGTGCTTGGGATTTGCGAAAGCAGATGGAATGGGAGTGGACTCTCCAAACTGTCAACTGGAGAATCAATAATCTACTCCGGTCACCCAGACGCCAACCACGAGCACACTGAGGGAGTGGCTATCATGATGTCCTCAAGAGCATCGAAGGCTCTCATGCAGTGGGAACCAATCTCCTCCAGGATCATGACAGCAAGATTCAACTCAAAAGGAAGAAAGGTCACAATCATACAATGTTATGCACCTACAAATAATGCAGAGCAAGAGAAAAAGGAGGATTTCTACAGACAACTTCAATCAACACTGGACAAGACGTCAGTTGGCGATATCAAAATTCTGATGGGCGACATGAATGCCAAACTGGGAGGGGACAACACGGGAAGAGAACTAACCATGGGTCGAGAGGCACTAGGTGAAATGAATGAGAATGGAGAATTGTTTGCAGAATTCTGCGCATTCAACGATTTGGTGATTGGAGGCAGTGTGTTCAGGCACAAAGATATCCACAAAGCGACATGGATTTCACCAGATGGACACACTAAAAATCAAATCGACTTTATCTCAATCTCAAGAAAATGGAGACGCAGTCTACTTAACACAAGGTCAAGAAGAGGAGCAGATGTAGGTTCAGACCACTACCTAGTGCAAGGAACCTTCCAAATCAAGTTAAAAGCCTTCAAGGAAGCTGGTGATAGACCTCAATTCAAGTACAACACTCGGAAACTGAAGGATGAAACTACAAAGGAGATCTTCAAGGCAGCCATCAAGACAAAATGGGAGACATCGAGCAACATCCCTGAAGAAACCTGTGTGGAAGAACACTGGAAGTCTTTGAAAGCTATGTGGAAAGAAACCTGCACAACAGTATTAGGAAGGAAGAAGGTGGAAGACAAGGAATGGATCTCGACGGATACCTGGAAGCTGATAGAGGAGAGGAGGATGGTGAAGCGGAAGATAAACCAGTGCAAGGATGCTCAACGACAAGAGGAACTGAGCACAATGTATAAAACACTGGACAAAGAAGTGAAGAAGAGTGCACGCAACGACAAAAGACACTTCTACGAAACACTGGCAAGTGAAGCAGAACAGGCTGCAGGTAAGAGAGACCTGACGACATTGTATCAAATAACCAGGTTGCTGTCAGGGAAGAGACCAACACAGATGAAACCAATAAAAGATGAAGAAGGAAATTTAATTACAAAAGAAGAGAAACAGAGGAAACGATGGGCCGACCACTTCAAGAAGCTCTTGAATCGACCACCACCTGCACTTCGTCCAGAAATACCACCTGCAGCCGCTGAACTACAAGTGAACAATAATCCCCCAACGAAAATGGAAGTCCTGAACGCCATAAAGCTACTGAAATGTGGGAAAGCAGCAGGACCAGATGGAATACCGCCAGAAGCACTGAAAACAGATGCAGAGACAACAGCGGCCATGCTCACACCACTATTGCAGAAGGTGTGGAAGGAAGAGAAGGTACCTGACGATTGGAAGAAGGGTTACCTTGTCAAACTGCCGAAGAAGGGAGACCTCAGTGCTTGCAAGAACTGGCGCGGAATCACTCTCCTGTCCACCCCAAGTAAAATATTAAGCCGCATCATCCTGGAGAGGCTAAGGGATGCACTGGATTCAAAACTACGACCGGAACAGGCAGGCTTCAGGAAGTACAAATCATGTGCAGACCAAATTGCAACGCTTCGCATCATCATAGAACAGAGCATAGAATGGCAATCACCTCTCCACCTCAACTTCATCGACTTTGAGAAGGCCTTTGACAGCGTCGACCGAGAGGTAATTTGGAAGCTGCTTCATTACTACGGAGTGCCGCAAACCTTTATCCGCCTCATTCAACAACTATATGAAGATGCCACATGCCAAGTAATCCACAATGGGAAGCTCAGTGATGCCTTTGAAGTGAAGACAGGAGTGAAACAAGGTTGCCTACTATCCCCCATGATATTCCTTATTGTGGTGGACTGGATCATGCAGCAAACAGTAGGCAGCGAGAAGAGGGGGATACACTGGACGACGGAAAAGAACCTAGAAGACTTGGATTTCGCCGATGACTTATGCCTAATGTCACATAAACTTGAAGATCTGCAGGCAAAAACTAACAAGTTGATAGAAGAGGCAGCGAAGACGGGACTTCAGGTGAATATAGAGAAGACAGAAGTGATGAAGATACCGCACCACCACCATCAACAACAACAACAAACTCCAATCACTGTCAACGGGAGAAACTTAAAGGAAGTAACCTCCTTCACTTATCTAGGAAGCACTGTTTCAACTACAGGCGGGACGGACGAGGACGTCAAAGTCAGAATCGGAAAAGCAAGACAGGCATTCATTAGCCTGAAACCAGTGTGGAGATCTTCTGCACTCAGCATGCGGAACAAGATACGGATTTTCAACACCAACGTCAAGTCAGTGCTCTTGTATGGCTCAGAGACTTGGCGCGTCACGAAAGGTATTTCCAATAAACTACAGACATTCATCAACAACTGCTTACGCTCGCTGCTGAAGATCAGATGGCCAGAAAAAATAAGCAACAAGGAACTCTGGGAACGAACCAACCAAGAACCTATCACGCAACAAATATGCAGGAAGAAGTGGAGATGGATTGGCCATGCACTGAGAAGGCCGACTGAGGACATCACGCGTCAGGCCCTCGAGTGGAATCCCCATGGGAAGCGACGAGTTGGACGTCCAAGGGTGACATGGAGGAGGTCGTGCGAGCAGGAAATGAGAGCTTCTGGGCTGTCGTGGGACCAGGTTCAAAAGATCTCAGAGAACAGAGGTCACTGGAGGCGTGCTACTGAAGCCCTATGTTCCACTAGGAACCCAAGGGACTAATAATAATATAAAAAATAATAATATCCTGTAGGGTAAACGAGAACAAGCAAGGAGTTAACAGTCAAATTATTTACCGTCTACGATACTTTCTGAGTGTGAAATAGCCTTATCGGATTTTTTTTGTCATCTACTTGGTTGTTTTCTATCGTTGATATAGATTATTTATATGAATGTCGTTCATATTATGATAAATCGTAGATCCTCTCATTAGATGCATATTGAACAGTTCGTGTGAGCATTTCATTTTCATCCTGTGACTCCTGAATGCATGCCTTTATGACATAATATAACTGATGATCAAGTTTCATGATTTCCGAATAGTGAGAAAGGTTGACGTGTACTGTTCTCCTTTTCCAATGAACTTTAAGTAAACAAGTAACCATCTACGAGTGGCTTACTCGGTGGTGACTACCATAGGAATCTGGGGTGCGTGTTTCGTCCCATTGAGGACTCGTCAGTTGGATATGCTTTCACCCAAGTGGGTGATGCTGTTCCCAGTGGGACTCGAACCTCGTGCCCATCGCTTCAAACATCACAACGTGATCCATAAGATCACGAGAACCACTTCGCGGATTATAAATTGACGCAATATTCAATAATAGTCATAAGGATTCAAACATATATAGTGACTACGTCAGTTGTTCTACAAAAAATTATACAAAGAGCACTTTGTGTAAGTTAAAACCGAATTAAAGATTTAGGTAAATGAGAATATTGTCTTACTTTACAATAATTCAATTAGCAATTGTATCATGTGTATATTGACTGAGCAGCTGCTGTTTAGTGCATTTATATAAGCGTAAAACCTAAGTACTGTGGTAGAATTTAATTCCATATTAGATTTGTTTATTTGATTGATAACACATAGTGAGTGATATTGTATTATTTACTTGATGACGTTTCCAGCATAAATTATCAGTGCTCATAATCATATCAATGGAAGCAGACTACTGTCAACCTCTGATTTTTATGGTCCTGTCAACTTATATTATTTCTCTTTATTAGTACTAAGATTCTCTATATTTCTGTTATCGGTATTTTATATTCACTCAGAAATTACTCACAGAACTAAGACGTTTATGGATGAGATCATATATACAGTTGTCCTTGACCTCCACATTCTTCAAGTCTCAGGACAAAATATGAAGACAAACAGAAGGAGTAGCAATGAGATCACCAATATCCCCAATCCTAGCAGATATATTTATGGATAGTTGGGAAAACATGGTTTTACGAATGCATAATCCTGCACCTAAGATATGGTGATGTGTGGATGATACATTTACTGTGTTGAAATCGGAACATATCGAAAATTTTCCTCACACATATAAACTCAGTAGTAGGCGCAATCCGGTTCACTTACGAGGTAGAAAATGAACAAGGAGAAATACCTATGCTGGATTCCAGAATAAAACGAAGGACAGACCGTGGTTTCGATACCACTGTCTACTGGTAACCAACACATTCCAACAGGATACCTATAATTCAGGTCATCTCGTCCAATCCATGTCAGTTAAGGCAGGTTTAGTCAAATCTCTAAATGATAGAAAACTGATTAGTCAGTGTAGGGACCTAAACAAGGAACTGAAGCATATAAAAGAAGCGCTAACAGTTAACAATTAGCCTTTGCTATTTATTAAGAAATTCGTATGAACACGTAAGAAACGAAATAATAACAGTAACACAAGTAGAAAAGCGTTCAAAGCCTCCATTATGTTACCATATAAGGAATGTACATCAGAAACTTTACGTAGGATCCTCAACAAAGCTGGAATTATGGTAGTATTTAAACCTACAAACTCACTCAGAGATAAGTTTTGTTAGCTAGATTAAGAATCCGAAAGAACCAATTCAACAAAATAAGCTAATCTACTAAATCCCATGTAATGACTGTCAGGTCAAGTACACAGGTCAAACTAACCGGTCGGGATCAGTTAGAATAGCGGAACATAGGGATTTAGCTAATTATCGAATGACAGACGCGAATAAGATCAATATTCTAGAAGGAGACTAGGCTACTGCAACACATGCATTATCACACAACTATACAATACGATGGGATAAAACTACTCAAGTCCAATATAATTAGGTGGAGAGAGAGAGGTGGTTCATCGAATCAACACGCAACACATGTAATAGTTTAGTGGGTGTTGCTGATCAGAACAGACATAAATAGTATATCTTGAGAGGGCTGCAGAAATCATAGGTAATTACCAGCAATAGGTAAGGATTCTACCCAGAGAAACGCAAGAGATAACGCGGGCGTATTAAGAGCAAATCAAGATAGAAGCAGAAGAGGAAATGAAGCACATTATGCAAAAGACTTAGTGTAAGGTGTACCATATTTGATGACTACTGTACCAAATGTTAATAATAAACATTGCTTCCTGCATCTCTGTCTTCTCGTTTCCTTCAAGTGGTGTCGCTGCTTCTGGATGTGATGAAGATTCCGTGTTCTGTAGTGTTTGAGGATGGAGATATCAGCGTCTTCCCCAAGGACTTCGAGTCAGTCGAGGAGCTGGTGGGTGCCCAGAAACCTAGGAGTGAAGGTTTTGGTACTTGGCACGTTGTGGAGGGGTAGAGTGAAAGCAGCATATGACGGTGTGGAACGTGGGAACAGAAAGGAGACTTGGCAGAGAATGGTAGGACGCCTGGAGGCGGAGTTTGACATCGACTGATACGGCTGAGACATGTGTTACGTATGCCTAACCGCCGTTCGCCTTTTCACTCAATGTTGGCCGAAGCAGGTTCAGATTGGAAAAAGGCTCGGGGTGATCAGACTAAAATATGGGATCAATACATGAAGTCATGGACTGTTGGTTTGAGCCATGTAGGTGGATGCAGACTAGCCGGTTGGGGTCCGTAGGACAAGAGAAACCAGTGGTTGGAGACTCTATGTGATATGGCTGAGGACCGATGTCAGTGGCGCAGATGTACATACACATTATCATCTTAACCGCTATACTTAATCTGATCATCTCACTGCTGCTTTATCTCTTTTACTACTTTTTACTTCTTTCAACCAGTTTTTAATTCCTTCTTCATTTTCCGTTTTATGGCTTTGTTACTTGATGTGCTGATATGAGGTGTGGCAACTTGGACCGTAACGCCAGTAGTACCTGGTCCTATGTTTGACCTTGATGATCGATGGTGATAAGTGTTTCCTTGAGTCGAGATATAAAATGTTCTCTCTTAACGGTCTTCATTAATCAACATTTCAGAATGCTATCTGTTGTGTCAACATAGAATTCTAAATTTATAATTACTTTCTTTCATCCTTGCATATGTTTTAAGAACGCTAATTGATGGACATTTTTATCAATAAATCTTACTGGTTACTCATTTTTGATGAATAAAAAGCCTAGAAATTCTAGTTCTTCTGTTATATATTCCGAGAGAATATAATACACGCATTTGACTGACAGCTAACTTTGTATGGAAGATCCACCGACTCCGACTCGGACAAAATAGAGAAGAAGACTTAACTGGACGGGAGAGTTTATTCCTACGAGAATAATAGTCAGTTAAACCAAAAACACGTTTGTATGTATGCGGGACATATGACCTTTGAAACCTTAACATGATAAAAGCAAGCAGTAATTGTTAGGGATGTCTAATCCCTAAGAAAAACTAATGTATATATTATCACTGTAAAATTTGAACCTAATTTTTGAGCTATGCAATGTCACCTATTTTTTACCGCAGTTGAGAACATTAAACTCTGATTGGTTCATTTTACACTTTTAATTTGCTATTTTGTTTTCCCTGGTCAAGGTAATCTATAAACCACTGAGTTTTCAGCTATAAGACCATTCAGTTGAAGCGAATATACTTTCAATCCCATCATCTTCTCCCTGATGCCAGCTGAATATCGAGTTAAGAAGTCATTGTTCAGTCGTTAATCGTATTGGATTAGAGCATGATATCGTTATATATCGTGAATTATAACAGTAACCAATCAGAGAATTACCTTGACAATGGCGGCAAAACTGTTAGTCATGTCGTAAAAAGTCGAGCGAAAACCAGAATTCAAATATTTTTAGATTAGTAAACAATGTAATATGCGAAGTCTTCAAGTGCATCATATGACCAAATTCTTCGGGTTCCATGTGAAAGTGCGGACTTCTGTATCAAATCGATTCATAAACAATACTCGCCTAAAGAAGATTTTTATGAGCACAATAACATTTGTTGTAAGGTATGATTCTTTTGACAATGAAGTCAATACAAACGTGTTTATACTCTAAATCAATGGAATCATACGTTTAGTTTCTGTTTACAGAAAGACTAAAAAATCTCACTCAACTTTATAATTCCACATGACCTAATTAACCCAAAAAGTTTTAGTTAACAAAATACAACAGCTGAAGTAGCATTGATAGTCAAACAACTATTAGTTCAGTCTTCTTCTTTGTTCGTCCCAGGTTGGAGTCGATCGGAGTCTTGCATACCCATTTCGGTAGGCAGAGTGGGGTTCGAACCCACAACCCTGTAGTTGAACATCAGCTGTCTAAACCAAAGAGCCATGGCTCCACTTTAGGAATGATAGTTGAAGACGGGAACAGATTGCACCATCACCTGCTGACCAGTAAGCAAGGACATAATGGTTGGATCATAAAGTAATTAACGTGAAATTTATGCATCTAGAGTCTGACAACTCGACGATCGAAAGTATAGTGTTGTTACGTCGAGGAAAATAAAATATACTCTCAACCCAATTAGAAAATTCCAGTTTTGCACAAAAACCTTTTTAAAATTGCTTTCGCGCCATTTGTTACGGCATGGGGAGTAGATCATTTTTCGCTCCCATTTTCACGGTAATTCGCTGAATTCTCAATGTTTACTCTTGCGATGTTAATATCTCAATTTCTGGACAAGGTCATATTTCATGTGTATACAGACACACGTGTGTTTGAATTAATCAATTATTATTCCTGGAGAAATAACTTCTCTCATTCAGCTCAGTCTTCTTCTTTGTTCGTCCCAGGTTGGAGTCGATCGAAGTCTTGCATACGAAGTTAGCTGTCACAGTTAATCGTGAGTATTATATCCACTCATCATATATAACGAAACCTATTTGACAATTACGTAGTCATGAAAATATTAGAACCAGACAATAAAGAATATGACAAGATTTATTGTTAAACTCACTGCTCCATCACCAAGACCACATACATAAACTGTATTATCAGGTCTTGGATAAACTTCAGGGGAACAATTAAACTCTGAACTTTGATATTCCATAAATAAGCATTTTGCATCGATTGAAGAATTTTCAATCTTTGGTTTTAATATAATACTATGTGCTCGCCTTCCTTGAAATTGTTTAGGATTTAAACATCCTGAAGGTAACCATTTAATGGATTCACTTGACCAAGGTCCTGTGGTAAGGATAACTAAATTGGCGGGTATAACTTCTGATTTTGAATCAGACAATTCTGTTACACGAATACCAACAATATAAGAAGTGGATGAATTTGATTTTGAAAATTCTAATCCTATGACATGAGCTATTTTCAATTTTGTTCCATGATTAGTGAAGTATTGGGCACGATGAAATAATTCTTGTGTAAGTTTTTTCGGATTCACCTGAAAAGTGAATAAAATTAAGATAAGTATTATCATCAAAAGGGTAGTTTGTTAGCAAGAACAACCTGATACAGTTTATATCTCTTTTAAGTATACAACACTATGGTATTTTTGATAGTGAATAAAAATGGAATCTGGGCACTGTGGTAGAATTTTATTTCATTTTCTAATGCTTTATTAGTGGAACAGTATTATTTACTGCAATACATGGAGAACATGGCTCTGGAAGTAGTTAGAACTGAGCTCAATAATTATAATAAGCTTACACTACGAACTAAGTTGCCAGCCAACACAGGAGATCATATTAGGAGTGCAACTATATCTAACTTCCACAATCTTTGGGGTTTTCGAATAAACTATACAAACAAACAGAACGAGTTGCCATGGCATCATCATGGTAGACATACATGTTTATGGATTGTTGAAATCTCAGCACATAGACAACTTTTTTGTATACATAAGTTCAGTAGTCAATGCAATCCACTTTAACTATGAATTAGAAAATAGTGAATAGGGATTAGCAATGTTGGATTGCAGAGTAACATGAAAATAAGATGAGAGTTTACACACTCAAATCCTTACTTAGATTTTAAAATCATCTCACCCTATGTCAGTTAAACTTGGCTTAGTAAAATGTCTACATAACAGTAAGACAGAATATCTAAGATAAGAAATCAGATACGTTAAAAAAAAACACCTTACTCATCGACAAATTACCCTCCTTAATTAATAAGTTCCTTAGAAATCGCAAGTAAAATATGACTAATAATGGGGATACAGATGTTAACAGTAGTGACAATAATGTTAATAGTAATAGTGGCAATACCACGAAGACAGAGTCTAAAATCTCTACGGTCTTAATATACAAGGAATGCACCTCAAAGACATTAGGTATAATTTTCAAGGCGTCTGATTTATAATTGAAAGAGTTACATTCATCACCATCATTATCAACATAGGACCAGGCATTACTGCGTAACGGTCCGAGTTGCCACACCTCACGTCAGTTCATCAAGTAGAAAGGTAGTGAGGTGAACGATGAAGATAAGTGAATGCAGTCAAAAGAAATATAAAGTACGAGAAGAGAGGAAAGAGGAATGACAAAATGGTGAGATTCGGTATAGCGTTGTTAAGATGAGGATAACGTGTGTATACATCTGCGCCACTGACTTCGGTTCTGAGCAATATCACCTA
Organism: Heterobilharzia americana; assembly: GCA_944470555.2. Lineage (NCBI taxonomy): Eukaryota > Metazoa > Platyhelminthes > Trematoda > Strigeidida > Schistosomatidae > Heterobilharzia > Heterobilharzia americana. The sequence continues at coordinate 58,907,659 of OX104129.1, read as the reverse complement.
GGGTCTCCAACCACTGGTTCCTCTTGTCCCCTGGACCCCAACCACCTAGTCTGCATCATCCTACATGGCTTAAACCAACAGTCAGAGACTTCATACATTGGTGCCATGTTTTAGTCTGGCCACCTCGGGCCTTTTTCCAGCCTGCACCCACCTCAGCCAACATTGTGTGACGAGGCAATAGGTGACTAGGCATACGTAGTACGTGTCCCAACCATCTCAGTCGATGAAGGTTCACAACCTCGTCGACTGACTTACCTCTTCTCCCCAAAACTCTACACCTAACTTCTGCATTACTCACATGGTGATACCACGGAATACGTCCTATGTTACGAAGGCAACGGTGGTCAAACACCTGAAGCCTTTTTGTATCCTTCACCTTCAATGGCCATGTTTCACAGCCATATAGTAGAACAGAGCGGACTGCTGTGCAGTACACGCGACCCTTAATAGACAAACGAATATCACGGCGGTGCCATAGGTGGTGCAAATTGGCAAAAGCCAATCGAGCCTTTTGTATCCGTGCCGAAATCTCATCGGCAACTAACCCGCCAGGGTTGATCCTACTTCCCAGGTAAGTGAAGTGGTCAACACACTCAACCACTTCACTCTCTATTGTTAACCGCGGTACCGCTGAAGACCAGTCCTGGAGCAAAACCTTCCATATATCGTCTAAATTTCTATACGATAAGGTGTCAATATCCAGTTTAAGTCGTTTCACACATTTCAATAGTAAAATGAACACCAAATACATCTATCACACCTAAACATCATGACCTAATCAACCAATATTGGGAACAAGTAACATAACACAAAGAAAATGATACGAGCGGAGATATGATTAGAGTTTAAGGAGGTGGGAGTTTTGATGGAAGTGTTAAAACAAGAAAGATGGTGTGCATGGTGTATGTGTGAATGCCAGAAAATACGTTAAAAACCATGATTAAGATATAATGGATTAAAGTAAATCGATAATGATGGAAATATGAATAATGTTTGAGGATAATATGTAAGACAATAAGATGAAAGAATAAAGGAGTAAATAAAGCCGTTGGAAAAGAACAATTCATAAAGGCAATGTAAGGTGAACCACAGATCTGTTTTGTAGACATAAGTTTGGTTTTAGTCGCTGCTTTTTCATAATGTTACGATCCACTACTTCTTTGTCGGTTGATTATCTAGGAAGTTATGTTTGGGTCGATGAAGCACAAACATAGTTTCTTGACACATGTAAACTCAGCAGTCAATACAATCTAATTCACTTATGAATTAGAAAATAGTGATGGGAAGTTGGGGATGTTGGATTGCAGAATAAAACGGAAACAAGATGGAAGTTCAGACACTAGTATCTACAGAAAATATTCACAATCGAATCGTCTGATCCTATGTCAGTTGAAGTTGGCGTAGTAAAGCGTCTAAATAACGGGGCCAGAAAACTTACTAGTAAAACAAAAGATCTAAGACAAGAAATTAGATACATTAAGGAGACCTTACTCATCAACAATTACTCTCCTAAACTATTTGATAAGCTTCTCAGGAATCGTAAAGAAAATATGACCAATATTAGTGACAAAATTGTTATTAGTAATGATAATAATGCTGATGATACTAGTGGCAATACTATGAAGAGGGAATTCAAGACCTCTACAGTATTACCATACAAGGAGGGTAGATACCTCAAAGACATTACGTGTGGTTCTCAGTAAGGCTGGCCGGGATTAGAGTGACATTTAAACCTACAAACTCACTTAGATGCAATTCGACAGAGTAATTCAGTTCACCAAATCCCTTGGATCGATTGCGAGGTCAAAGTAGTCGACCAGGGTCAATTAGGCTATCCGAGCACAAAAGCCTAGCTAAGTCAAAATCGGTAGATCCTAGTAAGGTAAGTAATTTAGAAAAAACCTCAACCATTGCTATGCATGGCGTAACACAACCACAGAATAGGATGGGAGAGAGTGAAAATTCCTAGAATTAACTTAGCGGAGTAGGGTGAGAGATTGATAACCGAATATTTATTTGTCGAATCGACACCTAGTACACGCGCAACAGGAATGACTCAACATCTGTTCTGGATATATATATAGAAAATATTACTACCTACATCACAAAGGAGGTGAAAAAATTAGAACTATACAAAGCATGTCTCAAAGCTATGGAGTCATCTTGATATGACTATGAATAATAAATTGCATCCGAAAAGTAGAAATCCAGTGAATAATAGGGTTCCATTGTGTGGTGATGCATCCAATAAACCAACTAAACATGAGCTTATTAACTGTCACTTTGAACCCTATAATGTGCTTCCCTTGTTCAACAAAAAGCGAGTCAGGATAACTTCGTATTCGCGGTTGAGATGGGATGCAGAGCCTGTGCTCGCTTCTGGGTCTTGCGGAACAATTCCATGTCCTTGGTGGATTCTAATGCAGTAGGTCTACCCACTCGCCTGACGTAGCTCTGGTGTACCCGACAGAGGGTTGGATGTTGATTAAACTTGTAAGGGGGTTGTACGATTTGTCCGAGGACTGGAGGTGCAGATAGGTTCCTCAAATGTTGCGTCACCAAACAGTTGTTCGGACTAGTTGGAAAACGGAGATAGAAAGGATGAGAAAATGCCCGGCTAAAACAAGGGAGAAGTGTGAGAAAAAAGGTGAAAAGAAGCAGAACGAAAGTGAAGGAGAATTCTAGGTAGATTTAGGGGAGATAACAGAGATAAGGAGAATCTTAACAAATAGGATGAGATCGTAGAGTCAGAGAGAGAAGGAGTAAGATTATAGGATAGATTACAGGAATAGAAATAGTATTATTAGTGGCGGCGTGGCAATCGGAGGTGAGAGGTCTAACATGAAAGTATAAGCTTGAGTGATATTCATGATGATAATAGCAGCACAAAAGCGTTAGTATGGGATGACTGAGTTGGAATGATGCAAAATTAGTTGGTTGTTTTGGCCTAGTTAGTATCCCAGCTGGATGAGTAGAAGCCATGTCACAGCGTACCTGTCTAACCTCTTCTTGAAGCCGTCGACAGACGGAGTAGTAGCAATCTCGGCAGGCAATGCGGTCCACTAGCCACAAACTCGTGTGGAGAAAAAGTGTGAACAAACACGGGTTTTTGTCCTTTGATAGATGATTCTCCTTGGGTTGCCACGAGGATTGCCACGATTGCTGTTTGGTAGGACCCCATTGTTCGGGTGACTTGGATTACTTAGTATTTTTTAAACCGTTATCAGGTCGCCTACTGAAACTGAATATCATTAGGATACAAGTCTAACGGTTAATGAGTTGAAACAAACGTGCTAACCAACAATAAGTGCTGGATTCCAGCGGGTGTATTTGAGAAACAATCAGGAAAAATTAAATATTTGTTTAGTTTTTACACTGTTAATTATATTGCATAGAACTTGAAAAAGGACAGTTTATTGATAAGTGAAAAAATGACCAACCTGTGCAGTGTTTTTGCACTCCCCTATCAATGAGCAACTTCTAACTTTTGCACTGATCCAAGAAGGTGTTTGTGTAGGGCCAGAACGCTCCCCAGGAGACAAAGCAATTGAATACGTGTCTACGCGTCTGTAATCACACACATCACCAAATTCTTCTGCTAACTGCATGTGTAAATCAAAGCCATTTTGAGCTAAGACATCCATTTCATAATGAGAACACCAATCCTTTGCTAAGAAACCTCCAGCTCGACCGGATGCAGCGGAACCAAGTTCCTCTTTTTCAATAATCAATGTGTCAATCTTCCGTTTGGCTAGGAAATATGCAGTAGAAACACCGACAATACCACCTCCAATTATAACAACTGACATGATGTGGAATCGCGGATCTACGGTTTAACTTTTGCTATTCGAATGAATTTTTTGTCTGACTAGAAGAATGAAACTAGTTTAGTATTCCCGGTGAATTGTTGTTTTTTTTGGTAAGCCTTCTTTTGTGATTGTGGTAACTTTGTTCTTAGCTGTTTCGGAAGTGATATACTAGCCAATAGAAGAAAAAAAGGGGGACTAGTATGTGAGTATCTCAATCTCAAAGTTTAAAAGATAGATCGGCTTTAGAGTTTCAGGCTGTTTGAAATTTCATAATTGCATAGGTACATCATCCATTTACTTCGGACGTCTCACGAATCGAAATGCACTCAGCAACCTTGTCCACACTTTTGTGCAGTAGACAATGAGCCACACCTATTGTGTGAGGGCTACTGATGATACTACCTAGCTGCCCAAACCCTGATAGGCAGAGCGGGATTTAGAATCCATGACCCATTGGTTGAAAGTCAGTTGCTTAAACCACTGGACCATAGACCCTTAGGAGAAGTCTCAATATTTTGAGGTTAGTATATACATTAAAGTATTGGCACGAAGGTTAAACTTGAGTTATTCACTGTCTCCTTAAAATATGGTCGTCGAAAGTTTAACTGAACAGCAATTTTCTAGTAAGTCTACACTCCTTGTTCTTAGACGAACTAGTGTATATTATACTCATGAAAAATAATAAACTATCTGAAATATCAGTAGTCTGGTAGATTGATGCTGTCGATACCGTGTGACTGAAGGTGAAATGAAAAACTAGGTTACGTCAAACACTTTAAATCGACGATATTTCGAACAAATTTGAAGATATAAGCAACAGTACATCTCACAAGGCTTTCCACTCAGAGTTTTTAGTAAGCCAGATAACTATTGGACTTCACGTGTTCCTGATTTAAGTATCTTAACACCACCATATATCCTTGGGATTCGATTTAATCCTCTCAACTCTGTTGAATGCATTTTTATGGTCAAATTTTGGCTTTAGGAAAACTCATAAGATCAACTCATCTCTATTAAGGTTACTTTGATTGGTTGAAAGCTGGTTCAAATTGAAAGTGGCTCTTTCAGCACACTAAATTCAAACATATCAAGAGCTGTATGTTCACAAAGAGCACCACAGATCCTTAAGTGAACTTTCACATTGCAGTAGAATACCGTTTAATGAATAATGATTCACAGGTTATCCAGCTGGTAAGAACTTTGAGCAAAAAAAGTGAGACTTAGAAATTTTACATGAAATCTCACTAGAAAATGAATATGAACCTTGACTCCAACACGAAGTGAAAGCAACAAACACAACAGTTATCGACTATCTTAAATAAAACTGGAATTCAAGGGTGGCATTGAAACTGAAATCCTTAGAAGTAGTCTTTTGCAATCTCAACAGGAAGATATTTCACGCAGTAAACCTACAACTTATATTCCCAAGTAAACAGTCAACCTACCAGTGAATTAAGGACACAATACCGCTTTCACCCACCTCAACGTGGATCTATCAGCTCATGTTCCCGTGAAGTAATGCACATTGGCCACATATAGGATCAAGTTAGTAAACATGTTTTGAAACAATGTCCCACTTGGTTAGCGAGAAAAGAGTGAGGGGATATCACCACCTTCTACATTAGAACATGTCATCATCAAACGCTTGGGCCTTCCTCACAATTTCGAAAGAATTCGACTGTCATATATACATAGCCTAGTCAATGACACTTCATAATCATAAACGTGGTCTTTTTATTAAGTATAATTAGTAGCCTTACGACTACCATAGTAATTTCCTTTTTAATAAACTTTCCTTAACCATCGACTCTTTGTCGCTTTGTCTTGTGTACTTTTCGGTTGGCTGATCCAGTTTCCCACTTATTATGTAATATCTCTCTTTCTAGCGTCAGCTTCCGCAGCCTGCTTTACTTCCCAAATTTGTCTTCCTAAAGCGTAAAATCCTTCCAGAATACACTACTATTATCCGGCCAGCATCTAGAAATTTTGTCAAAATACCATTGGTACAGACTTAGAAAATGAGAATGTCAAACCTATCTTCTTCACTACTTACAAAAAGTTACTTGAAAACTTATGAATGAGTACTATCCTGGTCAAGAAAGAAACTAACCGTTTTTACTGAAAATGTTTAGGTGAAAGTTTTTCGAAAAATCTCAACTCCACCTCACTCCACCCCCGGAAGTGCAGCAGATCCTCTGCACGTCTGTTGAAAATGCCATACTAAACGGCAGATTGCAGTACGAAGTCTCATGCAAGAATATTGCAAAACCTTGTACATTTAACCCAAGAACAACGTATAACTGTCAACTTGTATGCCTATCTAGAGACACTCTACATTCGAAATCTCTTTACATTCCAGAAGTAAAGGTTCACTAAAAAATGTATTCGGAAAATTAACCGAAAATCACTAACCTAAATATACAAAATATAGAAGTTTCAATACTATGGAGTATTCACTCTACTTGTAGTAAGTTCTCAGAAAAAACTCGCTAACTGCTTTCATACTAGCAGCTGAAACGGTGCACCTCCTTTAGGTGAACCATAACCTGCAGGAATCGCACTATGCAACATATGATGTTTACTGACAGTACTTGTTTTCACCTTTTTTTGCTTCAGAGATTTCGGCATATCACAGCCTGCTCATAAAAAGTTGAGCTTTTCTGAGAAATGATGAAGGAACATCTTCAACAGGGACATTTCACTATAGTGAAATGTTAATGACACGCCCAACTGTACGAACTCAAACTTTCAAATGTGACTGAATCATAGAAGGCTTATAGCTCCTAAGGTTACTGCAATCCTTTTTGCTGGTGTATATTGTCGTTCATTTAAACCGGATGACGTACATTAGTTTTTCAGATTTGGAGTCCAGAACTGTTGGTCTGAGTCGTGTTGGGAGATGTAAACTACCTGGCTGGGGTCCTCAGGATGATAGGAATCAGTGATTGAGAACTCATGGTGACAACTAGAAATCAGTCACAATGGCGCAAATATATTCACTCTGTTAGTCGTCTTTTAAAGCTTGAACATTTTTATCAACCCTGTATCTTCAATTTGTTTATTCCCTCACATAACTTCATCTACTTTGATATCGCTCTTTTTCGATACATCGGTTCTTTGTATACCACTCTGAAGTGTGGTAACTTGAACCAATGCACTTGTGCGCGAGGTTATACGTTGATTTTGTTTGTTCGTCTTTCCAGGGATACTAATGACGAACTCAGGTTAGTTGATTGATCTAGGATTTCACTAATAAAGTTTTGAGACGTAGCTAGTAATAAAGGGTGGTCGTTTACCAAACACATATCAGGAAACAACTCTAAACATGGTTTCGATAAATATGAAGTTACATACAGGGGCAAACTGAATTTCATGGTTTCCTTCATAACATGCAGTTGCATGCGAACAGATGACAGCTTCAGGCATTGAATACAACTAGATTAACATCGAGAGGATTAGACACTGACATGATTAAGGCATCTAAAAAAGATCTTGTGGGATTACTGTAGGGCGGTAGGTTATTAGAGTTGTAGGAGAACACGGCTTACACTAGACATGATGGCATGAGCAATGATTGTACTCGCACTATCAATACTTGTATAGTCAACTCACACAGTTACATAGTGTGTACATGCACGTAAGTGCGGGACTTTGGCAAGAGCAGATAGATGGAAACCAACTGATTGTCAGTTGCTTCTTCTGCGTTTATGTGTCGTACATTTAAGGGATATTTTACCGTCAATTTTGCATGACATGCATCTAGTTTTAAGTATGTTTTTACTCAGCCACTCTGCACGTTACTTTCACTATCTGCAAAACAGTTAGATTATTACTTACAGGATTTGAAGGCATCTTTAACATATTTGATAGTGAAAAAAGGTTTACAGTACTTATAATCTGCTAAGTCAATGCGATGCTCTCGCTTTCCACGGTCTGTTTGACTCTTTTGAGGCTGATACACGCGTTCTGTAGCAGTTGGTCACAGGTCCGAAAGATCCTACTGTTTAGGTGAGGGAGCAGATAACATATGGACGTCTAATGAAAGCGGATTCACATACGCTTAATTGCAACAATTACGCACCCATAGATACTAATAAGCAGACAAGAACGGTCAAGGAATTCAGGATTGTGAGTACAAACAGTACAGACAAAATAAAAGTAGGACCTCACACATAAGAGCATTGGTTAAAATTAATATAGGAGTAAGACTTGGGCTCTGTGGTCGATTGTAATTCCATTTTATTCTGTTTATTAAAAATGTCACACAGTGAAACAGTATCGTTTACTGGATAACATTTCGGACACAATTTATTGTCCATGTTCAGTTAAAGTTGTTAAAGCTATCACACTTTACAGTAGCATGCAAAGAACAGGTAGGTAGAAAAAGACCGACATAAAAGTAGACAAAGTTATCTGAGAGAGTGAAGAAACTTGAAAATAAAGATTGATGAAAATATTCAAGTTTTAGAAGACGTCAGAGAGTGAATACATCCACACCAGTAACCAATTTTCAGCCACTTCACTAAAAGTTCTCAATCACTGATTCGTAGTGCCTCGATGACACCAAACAAGCAGCCTACGCCAAACTAGACTGCTCAGACTAACAGTAAGAGACTTCATGCACTGTTAGCTTGCATTGGTCTGACCACCATCAACTTTCTTCCAACGACATCCAACTTCCCCTAGCATTATACGACAAGGTAGGCAGTGGCTCGGCATGCGCAACACACCTCTAAGCCACTCCAATCACTGAATGTTCACAAACTCATCAACCGAATTCTCTTCCTTGTCTAGTACCCTTCGCCTAACCTCAACATTGCTCATGCGGTTGTTCCACCAAACGCGAGCAATCCTACGAAGATATGTGTGATCAAAACCCTGTAACCGCTCTGTCTTCTACTTTTAACGGCTGTCTCACAGCCGTACAACAGGACAAAACGGACTGCAGCGTAATATATTCGTCCTTTGATAGACAGTCGTATATTTCTCTAATCGGCGCCGCAGATGATGCAAGTTGACAAATTCCAAACGAACGTTCTGTATCCCAGCTGAGATTTCGTTAGTACTAGTAGGAATAGCCGAAAACCAGTCCTGAAGCATCACCTTACATTTGACAGGTACGAAACGTATGCCAAAGATAATGAGATTTATGTTCAAAGGGTCTGGATGACCCTGCACCTTGTCAGTGTCTTCATCTAACAGGAAAACATCACCTATATACTCCAAGTTAACCATATATCCTTCAGGCAGTAGATCGATGAATTCCTGAGAAGTCAAACATACCTAAGTCTATGTCCATTAGTACGTCTATAGCGAAGTCAAACAGGAACATCGTCAGTGGGCATCCTTGGTGGACACCTCTAATGACAGCTCTATAAGTTCTTACATGCGTGTATGAGTTTGAGAAGAGAGATTTGATTAATCTTAAATACTTGATCGGTATTTTCTACACAGTCGAACACTGCTACAACACCTTACGGTTGACAGAGTCAAATATCGCCTTCAGGTCAATAAAAATATGGCAAGTATCGTTCATTGGTCGGTGGACATGTCTGTTTTCCAGAATCTGTTGAGAAGTGAGAATCTGATCTATGCATTCTCACTCATGTCTGAAAACTGCCTGGTTTTCTCGAATCGCTGTTCTCTAGTTCCTGTTAGGCTTCGGATAACTATGGATCCTGGAGTCTTGGACACAATATTAGTTAAACTAATTGTCTTAAGGTTGTCACAAGACTTCTCGCTCTTATAGACTGAGATGATCAGTGAAGTACACCAGTCTGACAGCACCACCTCTGATTTCCATATACTGCCTAATACCCCCGCCACTTTAATTAGCAATTTCCTACCTTCATCCTTCAAAGCTTCACAAGGCAAACTGTCAATTCCTGTCGCATTCCATTGTTTCAGGTTTGATACAGCTTTGTGAACTTCAGGCAGGCTTGCAGGACCGACGTCTACGTCCCATTCAGGTTCAGGCTGGATGCTAGGCAACTTGCTGTTGGCCAGTCGAACTGCGCTTCGAAGTGTTTTGCTCAACTTTTTAGCCGCTTGTTCGAGGGATTTATCAAGGTTCCATCGTTTTCCGTGATGGTTTCACTCACCATTGTCTTCCTATCAGTATTCGTTATAAGCCTAAGTAGTTGCCGAGTTTTACCCAACGCTGATGCCTTCTCCATCTTTTTTGCTTTCGCCACCCACCACTGCTCGCGATCGATGTGAAGACCCTTGGTCAACTTACGTTCAAGTTGCTTTCGCTCTTCACCGTGATCAGAGCCAGCTGGAACCAGTCTTCTCATATCAGCCAGTTTGGATGGCGTAGCGGAAATCATATAAGGTTTGCTAACCTATGGGTATAGGTTACCAACTGTCTTCATCGCTGTTTCTACAGCAGACTTAATGTCACACCAGGCTTCATCAGGATCAGCAGTGCTATTACGTTCAAATAAATACTTAACCAACTCCTCATTAAATGTGTACTAGGTGTCCTCATCGTCCAATCGACCACGGATAGGCTTTAATATCACCTGTTTTCTGAGACTAGTTAGGCGCAGACATACACGAGCGCGTTATCGGAGTCCAAACTAGTAATCCAGAAAGATTGGGAATCCTTCAGTGATAATCTCCAACGATGACTTATAGCAATGTGATCTATCTGCGTCCATCGTTGGTTTGAAGTCGGCGGACGTCATGTGACAGTGTCTCCCCTTATGCCTAAAGTTAGTACTGGCCAGAAACAATTGGTTAACGGAGCAAAGTTGCAACAGATGATCACCGTTGTCAGTTCGCTGGTACGGGACTCCATAAATACTCGCAAGATGCCTTTCCAATTGACTCAGCTTCCCTACTTGAGCGTTAAAGTCACCTACCATAGTAACTACACATGAAGGCTTTCATTTCTGCAGCAAAGTTGACAAGTTTTCATAGAACTCATCCTTTGGATTATCTGAACTGCAGTCGGTGGGTGCGTGGGTAGAGATTACGAATAGGCATCGCCTCGTCTCACGGTCTTTCTTAGTCTTTACAGATTCACTCAGTTGAACACCACACATACGGCTGTTCACGGGTATCCAGTCGACGAGTACGCTTCTATTTCACAACTCGATTCTGTGCCTACAGCAGAAGTTCACAACAGCTAGCTATTGAACGTTTAGATACTTGTAAGGTGAATTTTCAAGATTAACTACTATGGCCAGGGGAGATCAATTTAATAACCACAATGGGGTCCTGTATATATGTCTCAAAGACAGCATACACCCGTGGCTCGGAATACCAGAGTTCTGGCAGCCGATACTTGCTGTCCGATTTGACAGAGTTCGGACGTTGAAAGCCCCTACATGAAATTGATGGCAGGGTCCTCGAAGACTAGGAATGGGGTTTCCCGTGGTTTTGATCGTTGGAAACGGTTGCAGAGTGAGAGATTGGGCAAAGCAGGAGGGGCTAAGTGTTAGTATCAGAAAGTGGAGGTAATGGAGGAGACAGAATAGATGAGGATAGGTTATGTTCAGTTGGGTCTTATGTACTGCTGGAAGCGTGCGGACGGTCGACACTCCGGCTGCCCACAACGTGGAAAGACATCTCTTAAGGTACCTGGAAGAGGAAAAGGTGTGTGGTCGCAGAGCCCATGGGATATCTGCCTGGGATCGGTCACACACAGCCTTTTGGGGGATGTTGTTTCGAGGTTTGGTTGTCCCAACACCGGATATAGAGAACTCTTACCCCCAGCACCAGAAGACCGTTGGACAGAATGGAGAGCTGTTTTCGGGGTCGACCTTTTCTAATTAGCCCCATTCCCATTTGGAAGGCAGAATCAGTGTGGCATTGCTGGTCATCTAAGAGAAACAGCTTACTGCTATCATATCCTGTCCAGCTAGCAACAGTACAACTGCGCCCTCAGACTCCCATCATAGTTCAGTAATTTACACCACAATGGTAATCGCTTCACGTCTTACCGCTATCTAGGAGACTTCTGGCATAATAGGACCACGAGGGAACAAGCATTTTGCCAGCATAGCTTGTTGGGTCATTATGATATGCAATCCCAACCACCACGCCGAAGTAGCAGCTTTTGGCCAGGGTTTGTCATAAAGTATCATAATTAATCCTCAGAGATAATTTCACTGGTGAAATCAATTTCCGGCGTAAGATCCCATAAATAACGCTCATTTTTGACAGTTTGTGTGTAAAACAAGTGTGAGCCTGTGGCAAATCAGGACTTTGAGCTCATCGTAGAATTTCGAGCTGATCTGCTGGCACTGCCCAAAGTTTCACGGTAGCTTTTTGTTGTAAAGCGGAATGGAGAGACTGCAACCATAAACCTGCCATTTTTGATTTGTTTACATCAATTTAGGATGCTTATGATGAGGATCCCGAATAGCATCAAGTTTGAAAACTGGTCATTACCTTAAGCACACTACGGAAGCACTTACAACCTTGGGGGTAGGTCTCCAAAGTGTTCCGCTATTTTCTGTTGAAAGTGCATTGTAATGATTTTTAAGTGCACAAAGGTATCCTGTTACAAAAAGGGGGTGCTATATGGAGGAATGTTTCAAAAGATTGCCTTCTAAATTGAGGTGGTGTTTCCTCATAAAATTAGGGCGCAAATCCAAGACTTTGGAAATAAATGGGATCCCTAGACATTCTTTTGGGGAGGTTACCGTGCGTCCACAGACACACCTTAATGATGGTTTTAGGGTTTTTGCCCGGAATTCCCAAAGTGCGCCTGAGATAAATACTAGGTGGGATTTCGTGTGATTGGTCATTTTCATCTTTAGGTGCATGAGAGCCAAGATTTACCAACATAAAAATCAACTTAAAGCCTAGAAAGATTGTAAGTGGTGAAGCTTTGTCAATAAGTAATAAGTCAGTTATTCAGACAGCAGTCACCATGATCTAAATTTAATAACCCTATGGAAGTTTTCTGAATAAAACCAGCATGGTCAAAACAATTCTGAAGTTTGTGAAGTGCCACTGGTTTGAAGAAAATAACAGCAGTGTGACTCTAAAGGCCACCCTAACAACTGCCGAAATAACCAACCTGGTTTCAGTATTCTGACTGTGAAAGAAGTTTATCACAAATCGAGAAACCTAATTGGCGATTCCGATTGTCAGGATGGCCATTAAAGTTGCTCTAACAGCATCAATATGTAACAGCCTTGTACTATCTTAGTTCCTTTCCAGGTTCTTACCACCAAACACGCCTAATAACTTACCACCTATCTACAGGCTAGACGAAACCCAACAGAAATAACCAATCAGACTTCCCTACTTAATGAAGATCTGCCTAATCAGCTGAATTGAGGAGACCTAACTAGTCATTTTTATCGTTGCTAGGGTGACCTTTGAAGTCGCTCGTAGATTGTAACTTCATAATCTACGGACGTGACATCTGCAATGGATTTCAGCCAGCCTAACAACTTAAATGATCGGATTCGTTGATCTTATTAATATCTATATAAATAGAGAAATATAACTGGTTTGTTTAATAGTTGTTAGGGTGACCTTTAAGTCCACACTAGTCGTTTCAAAACTCACATCATAAATTGCACCGAGACACTCTTGTTCGTTATCCCGCCGAAACATTGTATTTGCATACAGATAGGAATCCATTATTTTTTTAACGACCTTGTGTAAACCAACTGATTTCTTCGCTCTCGCTTCTTGGTCTTGCGGAATGGCTCCAGATCTTTTGTCGGATTCCGATGCAGTAGGTCCAGCCACTCGTCTGCTATAGCTCTGATTTACAGAACAGGAAGTTAAGTGTTGGTTTGTTTGCCTTGGACTGTGGTGTAGTTGGCTTCTTCAGATGTCAAGTTGCCAGACAGTTGTTAGGACTGGTCGCTAGAGAGGGTTGGGGATAGTGAAGAGAAAACCTACAAAGTGTTTGTGTGAGTAAAAGAAGAGAGGAAAAGTGAACTAATGGGATAATCTACTTACACCCAAGTAAGCTGAGTAGGGGTGCAAAGGTATGAAGAACTTAGGTAAGTGAGGCCAACTTATGGCAAGTGGAAGGGCTGAAAAGGGCTTAAATGGATACAACAGAAAGAAAACTGGTTGGGGTGGCTTGACATCACTTCGTGTTCCAGCTATGCGTGGGTAGACCGCGAGTCTCTGCATAACTATCCAGCCTCTTCTTGAAGCTCTCAACAGTTGGGGCGGAGACCACCTCTGCTGGTAGTGCGTTCCAGTACCCACAGACTCGGAGGGAGAAGAACTGTGAACGCATATGCGTCTTTGACCTCTGGTGTGCTATTCTATTGGGGTTTCCTCGAGGATCTCCGTAGTGGCCACTCAGCAGGACTCCTCTGTCTGGGCGACTTGGATTGCTCATTATTTTGTAGGCCATTATTAAGTCGCCACGTGTCCTTCAACAGCTAAGGGAGTATAGACCTAGGTCTGAGTCTGTCCCCATATGGTTTTCAGTGCATTCCAACAACCCCCTTTGTGGCTTGCCTCCGGACTTTCGCCAGCAAGTTCGTGCCTCTTTTCAGCTGTGGTGGAGCGAAGACGTTATGGGCCTCTGAGTGGGGCCGTATGTAAGTCTTGTAGAGCTTTAGAGAGAGTTCAGGGGTGAGGGCACCCAGTTGTCTACGCGCAAAGTGTAGTACCCCATATGCTTTTGAGACACCACCTGGGTAATTGCAACTGGTGTCCAGTTTCTCCGTCACCGTTAGACCCAGGTCTTTTTCTACTGTGATATGGGATAGACATGAACCACAGAGATAGTAGGATGTTTTCCGGGGATCAGGAGTGAGGAAAAACATGGACCGGCACTTATCCAGATTAAATGCCAGTTCGTTATTAGTCCCCCATTCCTCTAGTGTTCTGAGGTCCTTCTGTAATGCCATAGGTTCCGCCTCGCAAGTTATTGCCCTCCACAACTTGACATCATCAGCGTATAGGGAAATCGGGGAGCTGATATGTTGCGGCAAGTCATTTGCGAACAGTAGGAGCAACAGTGGGACCATGATTGCCCTTTGTGAGACACCGGATAAGGATGTTCTCCAAGTTGAGTAGACCCTGTTGAATTTCGTGCAGAACTCTCTGTTGTCTAAGTAGTTATGCAGCCACGATAGCACCTGGCTGCGAATACCTAACGCAGCTATCTTATGTATTAGGATAGGTGTGAGACGGTGTCAAAGGCTTTGGCGAAGTCCGGAAAAATTACGTGGACCGGGACCTTGAGATCCCAGCACGCTGTCCAGTGATCATGGGCCGTCAGGAGGTTGCAGGCACAGAACCCACCCTTCTGGAAGTCATGTCCAGCGTCACTGAGTGCCCGCTTGGTGTCCAGGTATTCTCTGATAAGGTCGTCCATCACACTTTCCAGTACTTTTGATATTACTGGTAGAGGTGCTATGGGTCTATAACAGTTTGGATTCTGTCTGTCTTCTCCTTTGAAGATGGGAGAAAGGATAGCCCGTTTCCACTCTCGTGGGAGCTTTCTCTCATCCAAGGAGTGTTGGAAGAGGTTGCACAGTGGGCCACTTAGGGTACTCGCACATTCTTTCAACACAGATGGGCGAATATCGTCGCACCCTGGGGGTTTTCTCGCGCTTAACTTTAAAAGCTTGTCAAGAACAACAGCACGAGCTATCTGTATTTCGTGTAACTCGGTAGCATCGGGTAACGTTGAAGGCTGTTCATGCAATTGGTATGCTCACTTTCTTGATGGAATGTTGAGCTGCGTGTCGAATGTGGTGCTCAGCATTACAGCAATCTCCTGTCCAGAGAGCTTTTCTCCGTTCGAAGCCTAGCTTCGGATGCCGCAGATGGACCTGTATTGTGACGTGATGCATAACGTTGCTGGTTATTTACGGAAGAGTATGCTTCGGCTGCTGCACCTCTGGATACTTCTCCAAAACTGCCTGGTAGGTCGCGTCACCTGACTGTTTGGTTCTAACGACGGCTAAGCTCGGACCTGCTTAGGTGGTGCCACCAATAGATGACTTTTTGTTGTCATCAATCAGACGTCGAGGGCGAACGTCTACGAGTAAATCGTAATGGTTTAGCAAATCTGTGCCAACGATGGGCATAGAAACGTCAGCCAGGCGGAAAATCCAGTGAATAGGTTTGCGTAAACCTAAGTTTAGGTAGGCATACCGTCTCCCAAATGTCGCGATTGCCTTGCCGTTGGCTGCTTGGAAACTGAAGGATGGGTCACGATGACGCTCCTTTGCCAACTTCTGCGCCGGTGTCGACGAGGCAGCGGACTTTCGTTTTAATATCCGTGACGTAGAGCAAACGGCTGTTTCCGCCGGCTACGGTTGCCGTGACCACGTGCCGGCATGGCCCTTTCCCTAGTTTGTGTCCTTGTTAAAACCATATGGCCTCCAGCACTTTTTGGCTTCGTCTCCGTAAGTATTATGAAACCGGCACCATTTAGGGTTTTCCACCCCGTAAGGTTTAGTTTTCGGACAACCACTGGAGTTGCTGCCATGCGCTAAGGTGCTTTTCTGTGAAGTGCTACAGAACCTAGGACTTCGAGATCGTAGCAACTGTTTAACAGAGTTTCACAGCCTGGTCACCCTCGAGTCCTGGCTCTCTGGTTTGTCGCAGACGGAATATATGTTGGAGATGGGTCTGCTAGAGATCTCCAGTATTTTACCTACTGAAGCTCCAGGTCATCGAGCGGGACCAACTGCAGCGTCACCAGCACGGTTTGCACCGGTTGTGGTGGCTTCGGGAGAAATAGTTCTCGGAAAAGGCCATTGTCAAATGTTCGTGCACCCATAACTTCTCGCATGCGTGCGAGGACTTCAGTAGCGGAGTAGCTGCCTAGCTCGATGTTACGAGATAATTCATCTAGGAGCTGGTAATCTGTGAGATTGCTTTTCTTCAAGAGTGCGGCTTTGGGAAGTGCATACTAATAATAATATATTTCATGCAACGTAAGTTACATGAAAACAAACCAGTTTACAGGTTCGATCATTTTGGTAATGTGAACTGACTCCTATGTACAACTTCAGGCTATAAAATGGACACCGTTCTTTCCGGTACATAAAAGATGCGTCCATAGTAAGAAAGTTAATGCTTTGCAGACAGCGAAGAATGAAACAGATAAACACCAGCACATTTTTTTCATCATACTGAGGCAAGCTCAGTTCAAAAATAGGAAATATTCGGCTATTGTTTGAATCTTCCAATATTCTTGAAGGTTGGGCGGGTAGTACAGCTGTGATCTTGGGCTTTATGCGTTCGTCATAGGGTCTAGATGGCATAGTGCACACTGACAAATTAGACTACCAGGATTTCATATGGATGAAGGACTGGTTGGGTAAACCTGAAAAGCGAATAACAAAAGCGAGCAGCAGACGAAATTCGGAACAGGAGCACAGAAATACTACGCAGAAGTACATCGACCATGATACACGTAGGTGAGTTCATTGTACTGACTGCAAAAGTTACTTGAAGAGGTATCCAAAACCTACTGTTCAGAGGTAAGCTTATGGGGAAAAAGATGAAGGTGCAAATGAAGGTAGTGGAAACTAAACTTAAGCCGAAGATATCACTATGGAATAGAGAGAATAGAAGACTTTGGACCAGGTATTCGCTTATGTGTAGAAAACCTACGTAATGAAGTCATGAAGTTGATGAAGTTATGAACAATTAAATGGAACTCATGCTTTTTGATGTTGATCAAGAACGTTCCGACTTTTAGATGATATTTTGAATTGCTGATACATACTCCAAAGGAACTATAGATATTCCGATATCTGTCCAAGCAACATCCGTATCGCGACCACCGAATACACTAGTTGGCATTCGCTACTGTATTCGTGTACTTTCCATGTAATCATAAGAATGAATCAACATTAAGTAGAGTCGATCAACAAAACCAAACTCAGGCAAGCATACAATGTTTTAAACCTCGTGAGTAATCCAAACTTTAGTGTGTGGGTCAATCTTTTATGACGGTAGGGTAGTCAGAAATCTTAATCATTCGTTTCATTCGGCCTCATCCTATTTATTCGTATGAGGGCACGGAATATGTTGATTCTTTCTTCTGCCTCATTGTATTTTCTGTTCGTTATAAATAGTTGTAGCCTCAAAATCACAGGTTTAAAAACTTCGGTGCATGAATGCTTCCGCACAGGACAAGCTTCGAAGAGTTCGGTCACATCCTTAATATATTTCTGCCCTGGATTCCAGGTTTTCTTAGTTTGGCTGTGGGGAGTCAGAAAATTCGCGTCTTCCTTACTGGTTACTAGACGGCTAGAGTCATAGCGAATTCTTTACTCCGCCAAACAAAGCACCCCGCTTCTTGATATTTATGAACTGTTTCTCATTCATGAGCATCAGAACAAGACGAAAAACCACGACGTGACTGGCACTGCTATGAGGAACAACTTTCATTCATTCTGTAAGACGTTTAGACCATTCACAGCTTCTGATAGTTTAACATGCAGTAAACTAACACTGTGTTGAAAATTTTGAGGGGGGCATGCATTAAGTACCTCAAAAACTAAGGGATGCAGCCAATATTCCTTACCTTTTTCGCGCACCGAGAAGCCGCTTTGCTTTTTGCGGAATATTTGCCGATTCGGAATACATAGTTCACGGTGCCCAGGCATCCCTATGAAAACATTTAGTACCTAAATTCCTTCTGTTAGAAAAAACCATCTGTTAGGAAGGTGAAGCTTTTTGAACATGTAGCATCCGGTTAATATGACCAAATATCTCCCACACGGCCACTCAAAGTCACCCAGTGAGAACTTAGATGAAGTCAATGCTATGCAGCCACGCATAATTCCTCAAAATCAGTATCTTAAGTTGCGAAGAAATTCAACGTTGATGCTGACCTTCACAGTCCTGCCGGAGTCCCTAAGCTGAAGGCAAGCGGTCAAACATCCACGCCACTAGGCAGGCTGTCGTGTTACATTGCAATGTTGGTGATCGATCCCCCAGCCAGTCAGTCAGAACGCATAGGTATTTTGGCACGACCCTTCGAATAGGGTACTTCATCTGGTTATGCTATCATATTCTTCCTTGGTCTCGTATTCGTGGGTATATTACAAGCACAAATGGTTAGTGATCGGCTCCTGCGTCCATCAAGTTCGCACGTGGACGATTTCTAAACGTGCGTGCCGAAGCAAAATTCTGCCTGAGCTTGTCTCATAGGAGGCATACAATAAATCAAATAATCTGCTGGTAGTCCTTGTATGCGAAGCCCCTTGGAAGGGTAATACTGAATAGATCGAACTCAGAGTTATCGGAAGCAACTGCACCTACATTGGAGCAGTTTTTGAACTAAACGGACAATGAACGCGGGTATTTGGATACAAAAGCGAGAACATTAAGCTTTAGAAAGCCGGCGGAACCTCATTTCGATGAAGCATGGCGATCACTATCTGAAATACCGGCAAAGGTGAAAATGTCAAGAAGAATGAAGATGTATGAAGCATAGATGAAGACTGAATGGCCACCAAAACAACAGATATGAACGAATTCACGTGGTTCGTAAAAGGTAAGTCCAGTATATGCACCTCATCCAGTGGTAGGTTAAGTAATGTACGGCGGCTAAAGGATACGTAACTAGAGGCCAAGTCCTCCAACGCTGGCCCGCCAAGCGAATGGATAGAAATCAAACTCCGCTCAACCGTCAAATGGAACAGTATACGACAAAAACGAGAAAGGCCAAGCGATGAACGACATGAAGCTGAAATATATTCCATTGACAGGGTTGGTCAGTATTCAGCAACAAAAGTGGCGGAAAGTCTTTCTCTGCCAGAGGATTGTATTGTTTTACGACGATGCTTTCCAAACACTCTGATCATACGGTGTTTTGCCACGTGTATTTACATGAAACATAAATATGTTTGATAGACAAGTTGGGCTAGAAGGGTAACAGACTCGATAAAGACCGTAACTATCAGCTTATACGTAAAACGGTGGACAGTCTTACAACTTGCAAGTCAGGTCCAAAGAATGATCCATGAATAGAACTTCTTCGTGGACAAGAGGGAACCCAAATGGCCGCATTTTCTATCCACTTTGGTGCACATGAGCACTGATAAAGCGGTAGTCAAGTAGCGTTTAAGCATTCGCTTAAGCGGCTATTAGTAGGAGGTACAGCGAGCGATCTCTGAAGTGTTGCCCGACAGTCTTTTTGAAAATAAAGCGTGCATCGCGCCACTCTCTGTGGGTGACTCCCGGAATTTGAGAGCCAGGGAGATGAATAACACTGTGCGGCTAAGGTAGGTATAGCAGACAAAAGAAACTGATATACCCCGTAAATCATCGCTATATTTGTGTGATAGGGTCACAACCATCTACATTTATCACTTTGAATGTGTTTGCAGCCACAAATTCGTGGTGAGAACCCATCGGCTGGCACAGACAAGGGACGAGGATCGCATCACAAGATCGTTGCATTTATATGTTAGGTCTAATGGTCTCTCTGACCCAGACAACGGTCGTGTACCTTCATCTGTAGCTAAAGATATCATTGGAGCGGGTCACAAGGTAGACTTTAATATACTCTTCAAACTTGATTGCAAAGACCCGCATGAAAATCACTGAGCTTCCCGACGATGTACTGTCAACTATCTGTGATTCAACTGGTATGGTGTTTCAAACACGGAACCGGCAATGGTTCACCCCTAGCCAGGGGACATCTCTCAAGTATTTGGAGTGAAGTAATATAAATTCAAACTCTCAACTGCGTGTATACCAAAGCAGTGGGTCAGTGACGTGTCGAAATATTTTTAAGATTCTTCGACGCGACTGATTAGGTTTGTGTAATCTGGTTACCGGATGCCTCGGGTGAAACAAGAGCACAATGTCAAATTGAAGGAGAAACACTCCAACCAAAAGTTTGGGGAAAAAGACCACGGGACACAACTCTTGCTTTTAATAGCAGTAGCGTTTATCTCAAACAGAATAGATCCATTGTCACCGGTGAGAACACGAATGCAATGCCATTAACTGGCATGAAATATATAGCCACGTTGGTAGTTCCCCCTGGATAAAGTAAACTCTAAACTACTTTCCAATGAAACGTATGCCTACGGCCTGAGTATCTTCCGCAAATGAAATTCGACTAGTGAGCCAGTGATAAGTCAACACGGGCTGTTAAAAAATTCATCGTTGATAATAACGATCACTTTTCGGTTTTGCGCTAAAAACCAAAACGGTTGCTTCCGAGAGGCAAACGGCGGCATAGGATGGTGGAGAATGCAGCCGAGTGGAGCGGCCTTGGAATTTACAAAAAATTAACGTCTTATGGATCACGAAACTGACAGTTGTCAGCACTGTGACATTTTGAGTGCATTGGTAGTTCGCCGAGTCCGAGATACATCGGTAAATAAGATGTGATAGCGCAAGGTGGCCGTTTTTTAGGTAATATTTCGCAATTTTTACAAAGGCAACAGCAGCGGGGTTAACCTGGAGTGGAGCAGAGCTTCTATACGTGAGGATATAATAGTGGGGGAAGAAAAGACGTACATATTTTTCTGTTGAATGCTACCAGTGGAAAAGGAAAATGTAGCCATCGTGTTGGCTGGATACCCAGCAATGACTGTGGGGGAAACGGGGGAGAGAAGAGGCAGAAGGACGCTTTGGAGAAAACCAAAAGTGGCCGGCTATGGGAAATTATAAACCAGTGGATTTAGTGAAGTCGCGTTTGTAGTATTACCTGAAAGTAATTTACGAAGACTTCATGTGCAGCTCTGTTTTCATGTTTAGGTAATTTTGAGGTATTTCTACGATATTTTTATACGTAAGTGCGTGAAAAACGGGCATCCTAAAGGTGGGTGAGCGTGAAGTTTGCGAATGGCGGGGAGATTTGATTCTACATGGAAATCAAGGCACCGAATTTCTCACACGACCTAACTGATCAGCCTTTCATTCATATGGGATCCTAGTAACCACAATTATTAGCGTGTACCGTCATCACAACTTTATGAGAATGCACAAGATTCAGGATCACGGCTGTACCACCCGCCCCAAAAGAATATTTGATGGTTCAAACATTAGCCAAATAATTCCTAATTCCGAACCGAAGTTGCCTTTTTACAGGACAGTTATGTTGGCGTTTGGGCACCTTATTTTTTGGTGTCCGCGAAACGGTAATGTTCTTTCCTTTGACTAATCTCTAATACGCCCTGAGTAGCGATATCTAGTGCATTGCGTGTTATCGTACGTTGCGATGAATTCATATTACTTAAGTGATCATACGTGCAGACCGGTTTGTTTTCACGTAGCTTGAGTTGCACGAAAATAAATCATCACTATCCCAAAAAAGCTGCATCTGATTTCAGATGAGGCGTTAACAGCTGACGCCTTGTTGATGAAGCCGGTGTATATGTGAAATCACCGGATTGGGACCTAATGGGTTAGGGACCAATAAGTGAGTGACTAATATGATTTGGGAGTCAAATAGAAGGTGGAACGAACACAATGATCACACTTAGCAACCGAAACGGACCACATATATGTATATATGTGTATATGTATATATATGTATACATATACATATATACATATGTATACTTAGGGAGGGAGAGAGAGAAGGAGAAAGAGAGGAGGAGACAGAGCCGTGGAACCACACATATTGAGGTAATCGGTAAGTTATTCTTTTTATAATATTATTATTTGTCCCTTAGGTTCCTAATGGAACATAGGGCCTCAGTAGCACATCCCCATTCCACTTTCTTCTCTGAAATCTTTTGAACCTGGCTCCGCCACTGCCCATAGGCTCTCAGTTCCTCCTCGCACGATCTCCCCCGTGTCACCCTCAACTCGGACTGCCAACTCTTCGCTTCCCATCGGGGTTTCAGTCGAGGGCCTGACGCATGATGTCCCCATTCGGCCTTCTCAGTGCATGCCCAGTCCAGCTCTACTTCCTTCTGCATATTCGTTGAGCGATGGGTTCTTGGTTGGTTCGTTCCTACAATTCATTGTTGCTTATTATTTCCGGCCACCTGGTCTTCAGTAGCGAGCGTAGGCAGTTGTTGATGAATGTCTGTAGTCTATTGGAAATCCCCTTAGCAACGCGCCAAGTCTCTGAGCCATGAAGAAGCACCGATTTGACGCTGCTGCTGAAAATCCGGATCTCTTTCCACATGCTGAGTGCAGAAGATCTCCACATTGGTTTCAGGCTAGTGAACGCCTGTTTTGCTTTTCCGGTCCCGACTGGCGTTGACATCCTCATCTGTGCTGCCTGTAGTTGAAACAGTGCTGCCTAGATAGGTGAAAGAGGCTGCTTTCTTTAAGTTTCTCCCGCTGATGGTGATTGGAGTTTGTTGTTGGTGGTGTTGTTGGTTGGGTATCTTCATCACCCCTGTCTTCTCTATGTTCACTTGAAGTCCCGTCTTCGCTGCCTCTTCTGCCAACTTGTTAGTTTTCGCCTGTAGATCTTCAAGTTTGTGCTACATCAGGCACAGGTCATCGACGAAATCGAAATCTTCTAGGTTCTTTTCCACGGTCCACCGTGTCCCCCCTTCTCGCTCCTCAATGTTTGTTGCATGATCCAGTCCACCACAATCAGGAATATCATGGGGATAGTGGACAGCCTTGTCCTACTCCTTCCTGTCTTCACTTCAAAAGCATCACTGAGCTTCCCATTGTGAATTACTTGGCATGTGGCATCTTCATATAGTTGTTGAATGAGGCGGATAAAGGTTTGCTGTACCCCATGGTAGTGAAGCAGTTTCCAAATTACTTCTCGGTCGACGCTGTCAAAGGCCTTCCCAAAGTCGATGAAGTTGAGGTAGAGAGCTGATTGCCATTCTATGCTCTGTTCTATGATGATGCGAAGCGTTGCAATTTGGTCTGCACATGAATTGTACTTCCTGAAGCCTGCCTGTTTCGGTCGTAGTTTTGAATCCAGTGCATCTTTAAGCCTCTCCAGGATGATGCGGCTTAATAGTTTGCCTGCCTTGGGTGGATAGGAGAGTGATTCCGTGCCAGTTCTTGCAAACACTGAGGTCTCCCTTCTTTGGGAGTTTAACAAGGCAACCGTTATTCCAATAGCCAGGTACCTTCCTTTCCTTCCACACCTTCTGCAATAGTGGTGTGAGCATGTCTGCTGTTGTCTCTGCGTCTGCTCTCAGTGCTTCTGACGGGATTCCATCTGGTTCTGCTGCTTTCTTGCATTTCACTGGCTTTGTGGCGTTCAGGACTTCCATTTTTGTTGGAGGATTTATGTTCACTTGTAGTTCAGCGGCTGGGCTGCAGGTGGTATTTCTGGACGAAGTGCAGGTGGTGGTCGATTCAAGAGCTTTTTGAAGTGGTCAGTCCATCGTTTCCTTTGATTCTCTTCTTTAGTAGTTGAATTTTCTCCATCATCTTTCGTTGGTTTCATCCGTGTTGATCTCCTCTCTCTCAGATGTTAACCTGGTTATTTGACACAGTGTTGTCAGATCTGTGGCTTGTTCTGATTCGCTTGCCAGTGTGTCGTGGAAGTGTCTTTTGTCTCTGCGCACACTCTTCTTCATTTTTTCGTCCGGTGTTTTATGCATTGTGCTTAGTTCCTCTTCTCGTTGTGCATCCCTGCACTGCACTGGTTTATCTTTTGCTTCATCATCACCATCTTCCTCTCCCTGCTCTATCAGCTTCCATGTGTTCATCGAGATCCATTCCATTCCTTGTCTTCTTTCTTCTTCCTTCCTAATACTGTTGTGCAGGTTTCTTTCCACATAGCTTTCAAAGAGTTCCAGTGCTCATCCACGCAGGTTTCTTCAGGGATGTTCCTCGATATCTCCCATTTTGTCTTGGTGGCTGCCGTGAAGATTTCCTTTGTAGTTTCATCCTTCAGTTTCCGAGCGCTTTACTTGAACTGCGGTCTATCACCGACTTCCTTGGAGGCTTTTAACTTGATTTGGAAGGTTTCACGCAGTAGACAGTGGTCTGATCCCACATCTACTCCTCTTCTTGACCTTGTGTAAAGTAGGCTGAGTCAATCGGTAAATTACAGATGGGTCTTATATTTTGACTGCAACAATAGAAGAATTTTTCAGTCATAGAAACCAGTATCTTTAGGTTGGAACCCGGAGAATGAACGGTCTTGCTTGCTAACTCGAGTTGTGTGGAATAAATCAAAAGCAGCCAGGAATCCCGTGTTAATGTTTCACTTTAAGAGTTGCAGAAACAAAATACACCTTTTGCGTCAAAGTGCTGAGGTTAGTGTCGCTAATGGTAATGACGTTTTTCCAGGAAGCGGGTGCACAAATTTGTGGAAATACATACTGTGGTGACATTTTACGATTTTACTGGACAGACAGGGACTTATGTCGCACAGTGAAGGAATTAGAATTAGAAAGCCTGCGGCCCTCGCATTTATGATGGTGTTTGTCACCATAGCCAAAGGCATGGGCTTAACTTAAATGGCTACAAGCGCGTTTCGCTTATGCACATCAGTTCTTAGCAAAGGTGCACATCCCCAACCTCATATCCTCCCTCCTCTCCATTCCATCGTAATATCTTCATCTCCAGTTTCGTTTAAATTATTTTCACACGCGACCTTGTCTTCTTTCCCATAAGCTGCTCTTCAAACAGCTGGTTTGGGACACTGCATCAATTAATTTTTGAGGCTACCGCAGTTAACCGAGTGGCTTAGTTTCATGTGGTGTTTAATGCTTCTATTT
Organism: Heterobilharzia americana; assembly: GCA_944470555.2. Classification (NCBI taxonomy): domain Eukaryota; kingdom Metazoa; phylum Platyhelminthes; class Trematoda; order Strigeidida; family Schistosomatidae; genus Heterobilharzia; species Heterobilharzia americana. Next base: position 58,882,266 of record OX104129.1, on the reverse strand, counting down.
TGAGTCTGACCCCTCTGCTCCCCTTTTTTGATTCTTCAGGTCAGATTGGCCGGATCTTCGTTCTCGCAGAATTCGTAAGCTTCAGCATTTGCCATGTCATAAGAACTTCGTAGAGAAGGCATAGGGCTCCGGGTCACGGCTGTCAGCCGCAATCTGACAATAGTGATGTATTTCGAATATATTTTCTCAAGCACGTTCTATGGCTCAGACGATGTTCGAATAATTCATGGCTTCGAACTAAGCCTGTTTTAATCCGCTGAAAAATGGTAGTAAATAGACAAATATTTTACTCTCAGGTTATGAAGTTAGCACGAGAGAAGCCGATTTACAGGCACCATAAAGTTGGCAATGGCAGAGAAATCCACAAATTTGAGCCGTCCTGAGTGGTACAGAAGGGGGGGACATTGAACTCTGTCGTGATATCAGTTGTCTGAAGGTCACGAAAAATGCAGCAGTGTCACTTTATAGTACATACCCATTGTTTTCGAGCTCAATGCTGATGGCCAGCAGCTTTATTCTTTGTTATCTACGAAACAGTAGCGTTCTATCTTTAAGATCATCTCCCATATGCCTTAAATAATGATTTCCAATGCATCGCGTGCTGTCGATGATAATGATGACTTCATAATACTAAACTGATCATACCTGTAGGCTGGCCTGCCTTCACGTAACCCACGTCGTTTGAAGAATGTCATCATTATTATTAAACACAATAATCCCCTTAGCGATTTTCGCCTATTGCGACCATTTGTATGGATTCAACTCGGTCGCGTGTCAGCCTATTTAACATCCTACCTCTACACCTACCACAACGCTAATATTTTCATAATCTTTGTGCGCATTATCTCAGTTGTGACTTCCCCTGCTTCTCTTTTTAACCCTGACCTTCAATATCTGCATTGTACTCACTAACGTCCCCCACATATCCATTTTCCTCCCGTCCTCCTCGAATTTGCCTAATGTTTCTCCCTTTCTTCCCTACTCCCTCCCACCTCCTCCTCCCTGTTCTTGCTAGTCATGTATTCATTCTCTTTTTACGACTAGTTGGAGCGGCTGTCTGGGGACACGAGATCTGAGGAACAAGCATGCACTGCAGTTCCAGGGCAAATCACCCTAGAAATTTAGCAGCTGCCTGCTAAATTGCTGATGCACGGCAGTCAGGTACTTTTGTCGCATGGACGCTTCTAATCTGCACCGCAGTCATGGGACACCTTGCCATAAATTTAAATGACGTACATCGGTTGGGGCCGCTGAAACCACTGCAAGTGAGTGAGTGTTTTTATCGCATCAAACTCCAGCAAAGACCTGAAACCGTTCCCCGGGATATGAAGCGGGCACGAAGAAATAGGTTTGTTCCTAAAGGTCTCAATACAGATATTGGGCTCCTGTGTAATGTCAGAGCGGGAGTTGTCTGTCATCAGCACCATGTTGTCGCGCAAATACAAGGGAGGCAGCATGGTAAGAAGGCAGTTACTCTCGTTAGCTCTTCTCTTACAGCTCGCTAAGTCCGTAAGACCATTTTCAGGAGTCCATCTGGTGTTCCGTAAATCCATTCCAGGGCTACCAAGCGCCCGGTAGGGAGGCCGTACGCCGACGTGCAGCGTGACTATCAAATACCATAGGGAATCGGTCACCCCCTTAAGCTGGGGCACACGTTTCCATTCCAGTAGGTTTAAACCCACCGAAGGTTAACTTCGCAGATCATAAATTTAGTAGAGGTGACGATTAGATTGAAAACCGATCATTCAACATCATGAGAGATCGTGTGCCTACTGAAAACGTAACACCAGTAACGTGGCGGAAAGCGACTCAAATCTCATCCTGCTTGGACCTCACCCTCACGAATAAAAAAGTTTTGGTTGACAGTTTAGAAATCTTCCATCCATTGGACGAGAGTGACCACGTTGTTACTGGCTTCCAGCGGGACCACAAGACTAAACTAGCCCAGCCTTTAAAGCGGTACCATTGGATCTTCAGGAAGCCAAACATGCCAGACACCTGGACGCCTCCGGAACAGATAGGTTGGGAAACTCAATATACATGGGAAGTGTGCAAACACCTGTTGAAGATTCATACCTGACAAGAGAATGCATGCCACCGGCCGGTCTGTTCCACTAACTGCCCCACGTCATCCACTGCAATAGGTGACTCTACTCGTAAAGTACTTGGGCCAAGGGGACATCACCGGGCTGAACGCAATGGGAATGGTCACCAACACATGCAAAATATCTGAGCAGACGAGAAGCACGCGCCCGGACGTTTGAGAGCCCACTGGCAGAGGCATCAAGTTAGGCCCGCCCTTTCCTCTCCAACGCGATGGTCGTGTATTGCTATGCTGCATTGCGTCGGAAAGCTAAAGCAGGGCCTCTCAAGTATTAGGGGCCGGTGGGCTGACTGTTAGCGAAACCGAAGAAGCTGAACTTTTGTCTGATCAGCATTCGCAAATGGTTCCATCATCCGCCACTTACTCAGAATTTCACGAAACTTCCACTTGCCAGGTAGAAGCCTTGGTTACCGGCTTAAGCGTTGACCAAACTGCTACTTCCCACAAAAGATTCCTCAGCCGGTCGGAAAGAATCGGTCCAGTAGTTTCGTGACAAGTAGCATCGATCGTAACTGAACGCCTGGGAGGGTTGGTTGAGGATTCTGAAAGTTAAGAGAAGGTGGCCAATCTTTGGAGGTTGAGCCATGTAACGTCAACGTTCACAGAAGGCCAGCGGGGCAACCCAGAGAAGTACAAAAGCCCTGATCTGTACCTTTATAGTGGCTAACTTCTTTGCACCCAACAACGCGGATTTAGAGAAGGGTACTCCCACGTTACCATCCTGCTGACCACTGCCCACAGACGGACTAGCATTATCGATAGTCGGGAATGGAGTTATGTTACTTATCTAGACTTCTAAAGCGTTTGGTCGTGTTAGCCGCAATCGCCTTATTAATGGATCAAAATTATTCGGGCTCAAACCACTGAGCATAGACCAGTCGTCCTCAAATCCTTGTGGCCGTTTAACTTCAGTTTCGGTAAGGTTTTCTATGTATGAAGGAACGGAAAGTCCTGGTGGAGTATTTTGAGGAGAAGCACTAAGGCGTCCTCATCTTTTAATTTACTTGAACGACTCGCGTGATCGGGTTCCTACTGATATCTTTCTTTTTGTCAATGACGTGACGTGTCGAGGGAAATCAGAAGTCAGAAGAATGGTGTTTCCCTACAGGAAAACCTAATCCAACTTCATAACTCGGCGACCATAACGGGCTTGCGATCAGTCCTGAAAAATGCGAAGTTGTGCATTTTAAACACGACGCATGCCGTGTATATAGCATCAGCGGCATGGAGCCTGGGGTGTCGCGGATGAAGAAGGCATTTTAGTCCCTCAAGTCCCTGACATTTCATCCTGTTCCACAGACGGAGGAGGAATTAGGCATTTTAGCCCCTCCAGACTTAAAGTCCTGTTCCAACTGTGGTAGAAACGCGCTTCATGGAAAGCTGGCGTTAGTAGCTATTGGACACGTTTTCGGGCAATTCGATCGCAGACATTTTCATCAAATATCTAGCATTTTCGTATGACCTCTCTGAAGTTCCGGATTACGGTCTTGCCGTCCTCTCTGTAGAAGGGCAAATTCAGCATAGAACGCACCTAGAGATGGTCAACTAAATTTGTTCCAAGACGTAGGTTCATAACGTATGAAGGACGGCTGGTCTACATCCCATGGAGTGTGAAAAACTAGGAGGGGGCTTGCCAAGGGCTAGCAGTATTCTAAACACCCGTTGACACCCAGCCTTCCACCTGCTGGATATTAGTAGTGAATCCAATATTAGAGGACATGCGAAGAAGCTCAGAACACGTCAGGTCTAATGCTGGACCCAGCTTCTAGTCCCTAAGAGTTGTTGAATCTTGGGACGCTTTCCCCCCAGAATTGGCTAACACCACTTCGTCTGAATCCATTGAAGGTCAATTTGAAACATACCTATAGTGTGGGTGGGAGCTTACTCAATAATAAATCGATTTTCATATTTTAGGAATTGTCCTGGTGCGAACTTGACAGACGCAGAGGCCGGTCACTAATTATTCAGACTCTTTACATACTCACGAATGCGAGACCAAAAAAGAACACAACAGCGTTGTCGGGTGGAAGAGTATATTTGCGAGGTCGTGCCAAGATACCGATGTGTTCCAACTAAAGGGGTACAGGGTCGACTACGAGCAGTGCAACATAACACGACAACGTGACGAATGGCGAGGACGCTTGATCGTTTGCCTCCAGCTTAACGAGTCCAGTAAAACTATCAGGGTCAGCATCAGTGTTGAATCTCGTCGAACCCTAAGCTATTGATTCTGGAGAAGTATGTGCGCTACAATACTTTAGAGGACACTTTTTCGTCGCTCTTTATTTATAGACAGGTTAACAATCGCTAGAACCGGTGATCCACTGAGTCTAGATGAGGGGCCGGTTAAGCGAAAACGTTTCCATCGACAACCGTATGAATCATTCGGATATTGGATATAAGACATCACTACTTTTGACCTTACAAGAATAGACGTTAGGCGGAATATCGAAATATCCACTGGTTATTGCGTCCTTTTTTCGTTTGATGTACAAGTTTGAGAAAGTGTCACGAGACAGCTACCAAAACAATGTCAAAACGATAGCAATACGGAATATAACAGAAAAAGACTCGAAGATAAACGTATTAGGCGTCGTTCTTCAGAAGCAGTCAGTGAGACGATGCACTTCCAACATTTTGGGATCAACAGGGAGCCAAGCGGTATTGGGATTCACTTTGAGAGACAGCGCATCGGACTGGATAAATGGAAGTTACTGGGGGACATTTTCAAATGTTAGCTATATTGCATCTCAGTTTACCATTGGTTGGTATTTTAAGATTTTTACTTTATATTAATTATGTTGCAGGTGACTGTGTTATCATACTTAATGCAAGGGTGAAATGCAAGGAGCCCAACTCCTATGAAGACCGCTTTACGGTGCTAACTCCTTCAAGTTATCATCTTCATATGAGTGAAAGGGCTGGGAAAATATTACACTATGATTTCCCTGATAAGTTGTATACAAGTTGTCTAAAAGTAAGTGAATTTCCGTAAAAAGAATACCTAGAAAAAAAGTAAATTTAGTTAACCAGAGAGGTGAAGGATACGAGACACATAGTGATGATCTGTCCGTGGACATGGAGCATGACTGACAGTAATAATTACAGAACAATTAATTTGATACTACTTGCCAACATATGCATGAAGATCATTAAAAAAGGCTATGACAAACCATAACATTCGTTAAGTGTACTGCTTGCTAGCTTATAAGGCTGAGATATCTGCAGTTAGTCATGCAAAACTAAGGACATTCCCCTCACGAGTTTGTACAGGTCTGGTTGTACTACTATTGTTTAACACTTCACCAGCCTAAAGCAAATCAGTATGATTCGATACTAAGCTAATCACTGCCCCACCCAACTGCAAGCAGCAATAACAAAACACAAATTGTAAAATAAATTGCCTGGTAAAAAGTGCTTAGATGAGCAGTTTATTGATTGGTCAGAAGTAAAGAGGTTATATTAGAGAAAGAATGTTAACTTTTCCGTTGGTTAGTGGCTAAGCCGGAGCTCACTGCTGCTGACCGGCACAAAAGGATGCAACAACTGCGAATTTCGACTGCTGGACATCTACAAGCTAAAATAAACTTAGAGAAATAAAGTCACCGGTAGGCGCTATAAAAGACTATTGAGCTATTATTTATTTATTTAGGACCTAGCAGTATTTTGGTGTTAAGGAGCCACACTACAAGTTAAAACATATATGTTGAAAAGTGAGCTGATTGCAGAAGTCGGTCAGATTTCTATCCGGCTTGCTTTATCCCCACAATCACGAACATAAATCTTGTAAGAGAATGAGTAGAAAAGGGGCTTAAAATCCAAAGTTGTAATTAGTAGTTCTGTGAGCAGTGGTCTTTTGGGAATTTAAAAGACCCAGAGGCCAATCACTAATTATTCATACTTGTAAAATACCCACAAGTGCAAGAATAAGAAAGAAAACACTAGAGTACCTAGGTAGAATAGCATATTTGATAGGCCACGTCAAAATACCGATGCTTTCCAACCAGTTGGTTGGGGGATCGCGTACGAACAGCGTAACGTATCGAAGAGACGTACTAAATGGCCTAAGTGTCTGACCATGTGCCGTCAGCTTAGCGAGTCCGTTGAGACCATGAAGGTTGGCATCAGTGTTAAATCTTGTCAAATCCAAGGCTATTGATTTTGGGGAGTTATTTGCAGCTACAGTCCCGTTTAACAGATGGAGAACTAAATTAACTTTGAGTTGAGGGAGATGAATTGGTTATGAGTGAAAAATAATTCGAATGTCTCGATAAAACGATGTAGGGTTTACTATACAGGTTTCTAACCTAAAATAGTAACTTATAATTTTGTCTGGAACCACTAGAATTATTTATTCATTGACCAATTAGTGTCTTAGTCTGAAAAGTCTCTCGAAAACGTGTATACCAAACCATTTAAATCATCTTCATATCTCTGGCACAAAAGAGAATGGTTTGAAAAATATAGATTTCTTATTTTCATTACCATCTCTACTTTAAACACTCCAGATAGTGGTTTTCTATACTTCTCCCATGCAAATTACTGAAACGTCATTCAACGTGTTGGATATCTCACCATCGAGTCTACTGAACATTGCAATATCTAAGGCATTAGATGTCACTGTAGCCTCAAAAAACAAGCTAAAAAACTAAAGTTTAACTTATTTGTTGTTGCAAATCTATGGTGAGGAATATACTTTAACTCCATCGCTAAATAAATGCCTTAAATGTAAGATAAATCAGCTATATATAGGCTGCTAACATATATTGTTAGTTTCAGTCGATAACTTCTGGGCACAATGTGAGATTTATGTTCTATATTCAACTTCTTTTTGTATCTGATTTTGTAATTCCGAACAAGTGCATGAATCTTGTGAAATTAACAGAACTGATATTTTCTAAAGTGCTAGTCACCAAAATAAGAATGAATGAAAACGTAAGTTATTGATTCGTTATACTGCATTTTAGAAAGCAATGAAATAGGTTTTATACAGTGAGCATCTAAGTTTTCCAATCATGAATCCTCTGTTCATATTTTTAAAAACTTCTAAGAACAGTCCAAAAATCTCAACCAGATTATTGAAATAGCACTTATTCAAAACCTTTATGGTTTATATCAGTTGAAGATTTTGAATAAACCCAAAACCGGAATCTGTCTTGAAAGTACATCTATATTTTATATTCTGCTGAAAAACTGTACAACGTGTATTAGCAGTAGTCTACAGACATGTTTGAAAGAAGTGAAAGTTTATATCACGAATTTTATTCAGTTACATTACACGTTTACTTATTTGTCGAATGCTGGTTAAGTAAAAAGACAACTTATGGCTTATTTATCTCAGTGATTTTAATTCTCATGTTTCTAGATTACACTGAGCCATGAATAGAACAAAAAATTGCCTGATGGAATGCTTCTTTGCCTCATTTCTATTAACTGCGCATGCTGTCATTAATTGGCAGCTAAAATCATTGTACATCCAATCAGTGTCTGAATAAGTTTACGTTAAACGTTATTTCTCATCTTTTAGTATGAAAATATTTTCAGTGTTCTAGGTTTTTCTTGAAAGTTATTTGTTGAGAATATCATTACAAGAACACTCAAAAAGTGTTGGTACGACACATCTCATGATAATATAATTTATATTTCGTAAACTTCAGTGTTACATTGAGGGCTGACTACTTAATGATACTTTTACTGCTGCTGACTTATTAGTTAATAGATCTTGGAAGCCGGGGTTATCCTTGGAAAGCTTTTGTTCCATTATTTCTGTGCAGTAGTAATAAAAAGTAGTAAGAGATGCTCTTACGGAGAAGTTACTGAAAATGAAGTTGTTGGCATTTTTGATAGAGGTATGTGACAATTGTTTTTTGTGCAAGTGCTTTACTGTGACCAGAGTAGAGCTGCTGGATATTTTGCATATTGATTATGAATTCAAGGGATCTTTCAACATATCAACTAACCTTCTTCGATCCAACAGACTGTGAAATTCATAGTATGCTAAAATATCTGCTCTTATTTCTGTCAAGCTAATAAATAAAACTTTCTGCAGTAATTTTTATTCAAGATTTGATCAGTTTACGACTAGGAGGGATAAATCTCACAGACATAACATGATCATTATACACATAATTTTTAGGTCCAAGAAGAACAAAGTTTTCAACTTGTCATTAGTTACTTTGCTGTGAAAAACCTGATTACTATAGGGATAGCAGATTAGTGGTTCTGGTTCCATTTATAAAGAAAATCCTGTAATACAGGAGGTTATTTGAGCCTGGAAATTTAATGGTAAGATGTCTATCTTCAGCACTGGGGGATACAGGTCCTTATCTCTAAAGGGGGAACCATTTCCCTTAAGGTTGCTGACATGCCCTTCTAACAAGTCCTAAGAATCACATAATTCAAGTCGGGCAGGGCTACCTACACATTGTCTGCTCACTAGGGCCGACACGACATATTTTTCTCCACCTAAAGGCGACATTTGACTCTGCCGACCATGGGGTGTTGTGGCAGAGTTCGAATGGGTAGTAAGTATGGAGCAAGTACTTAACATTAATCAAAGCTCTCTACTCAAACTCTTACATATGTGTAAGGACTTATGGAGAGTTGTCATCAGAGCTGACAACAACTAGTGGTGTCCGCCACGCATGCCCGCTGACGACGTTCCTATTTAAAACTCATTATAGACGTACACACGGACATAAACTTAGCTGGGCCTGATTTCGTAGAAATCGATCGACCTACTACCTGAAGGACATTTGTCTGACTTGGAATATGCAGACAATATTGTCCTGCTGGGTGAAGATGGCGACAAGATGCAGAGTATTCTGGACACGTTGAGCAGAAACACGAATATGTCCAGCATGTGTTTCACTGGCACCTGTCAAATGTAAGATGGTGTTCCAAGACTGGTTTGCTCCAAATACTCCCAGTCTAGTAATAGGGAATGAAGTGGTGGAACATCTTGAACAGCCGAAAAGGGCTGATTGCTGACAAAATGTCGACCCGGATGCAAAAGGCCAGTTTAGCATATGCCAACTTGCATCATATGGGGCACCGATCGGTGAGACAACTGACTGTCTTCTAAAGAACAAGTACATAGTGTTACAATTCATTCTGTCCTGTTATACGGATGTAACGCATGGCTGTTAAAAGTAGAAGACATGAAGCAGTTACAGGGTCTTGATCATAGGTGTCTTCGTAGCAGTGATTACGCGTGGTATAAACATTGTATAGGGAATGTTGGTGTTAAGTTAAGCTACTAGGTTGTGAACCGTAGTCGACTCAGATGGCTTGGGCACTTGCTACTCATGCTGAGGGAAGTGGGATTAGGTTGGAAGATGGTTCAGGGTCACCAGACTAGGATGCAGCACCGGTCCATGGAGTGGCTGACTGTCGATCTGAGGCATGTGGGTAGATGTAGACCGTCTTGCTGGGGTCTCCGAGACGATGGAAATCAGTGGTTGGGAACTCTTGTTGACATGGCTGAGGATTGATGGCAGTGATGTAGATCTGTTCACTGCTTTAAATCTCCCAAAACTTGAATATTCACACTTATGTTTACCTTCAGATTGTTTATCCTCTCATACTATATCTATATTGGTATTACTCTTTCTCTATCCACCTATTTTTTTGCACTACTGCGAAGTGTGACAACTTGAGCTGATGCACTCGTGTCCAAGGTTATACGTTGATTTCTTGATGTATTGTCTAGAAATCTAAAGAGGGAGACTCACTGGGTTGATGGCATAAGTTGGTTTGGACGACATGATGTTTCTTACAACCGATTCCTACTTGGGATAATATAGCATATCAATTTAGATTTTTAGTGAGTTTATGCAAGTTATGTCCGACCCACCTTAGTCGTCGTAAATTCATGACTTCATCCACTTATTGGCATTTTTAACCAGTGCTCTATTCCTGACGTCAGAGTTACAAATCCTATGGCTCTTCTACAAATAAGATATGCCATACAAACACTTATGGCAGAAAAGTTTGGCTTCTTGATATATTCTAGTTTCAACCACTAGGTAAAACTTCTGTAAAATGGGACTAAGCGAACTGTAGCGCAATGATGTCATATCACTGTAGATCGCCAGATATCTCACTGGGGATATTTATAATGGAAGTTTGTAACTTGAAGAAAAACAAATGCTTCAGTCAAGAAAAAAGCAAGTGAACCATTCATTAACTTTTGTGTGTCATGGGGATGTACGTTCCAACTTCATTTGTTTAAAGAAAGAAGCTAAGTGAAAAACAGATAAAAGTACCGACGTGAAGTTGTGAGCAGTGATATCACAAATATAATTTAGACGTTACAGCCATCAGGAGTTTTCAAAAGGAACCAAGAAGTTAGACTCACCAATGTGACCAGATTTTAGGTGCCTTCAGGGAAACTGAACACTATTGTCAATGAAATGTCGTCAAAATGGGACCCAGCAAATCATCTCGATTTGCTTTGGTGATGTTTCAGTGTGCTCTAAGCTTTGACAATTTGTCGTAGATCTTTCATGATCCGGCTATCCGGTGTTTTCATCACTCAGTTCATAAAGAAATGAGGCATATTCAAATTTTATGATAACATTCAGGTAGTGTTCCCACTCATCTATAGAGTTGTTCAGTTTTAAGGGTCGTAACGAAGTTTTATCACAACTTAATCTCTTTCAACTTACGTTTCAATGAAATCGTGCTGCTTGTTGTTGTTAAACTATACTTTATTATTTATTTGCTTGAATAATTTACACTTGGTTATTGATTGACTGTTTTCTTCCTAAAAAGATTGTAGATTGGGTCTACATCCATGCGTCTGCTGACTGATTTTTGTTGGAATGCCTTACTTCTGGAAATTCTCTGGAGGATTTCCACGTTCTCCTATTTGAGTTTGTCATCATGATTGTATTCCTGCATTGAAACTAAGGAGGTTGTGTCATTTCACTTGACCACTAGTTAGTGTTCATGAATTTTTCGAGCAATCGGACGAGAAGAGTGACCAACATCGTACTGTGAACTATCTTTGCAATTGATTTTGTAAACTATATTTTTCCTGTCTTTCTTTGGCGATGAATCATTTGGCTTGCACAGCATGCTCTGTAATAATTTCATTTGCCTGTGAATCACTGGGATCTTGGACGGAAAGATTTTTTCTAAAATTTCTTTGATATAGGTTTGAGTAATGACCTTACCAACTTGAGATGATTACACTGTATTAATTTCTGCTGATAAAGTTGAGTGGATGGCCATTGACTTTGGACGCTATATTTTTCTTCGGTTTTGTGTAGTGTTTCAGTGCTGCAATGCGTTTTGCCCCTTAAAAATAGTGTTTTTACACATTTCTTAAGAACTGTGAGATGGTTGTTGTTGTTGTTCTAAGACTAATCGATGTGTATGGTCTTTCTACATACTTGAGTTTGAAAAGTCCCTTCATCCATTCTCATGATATGGAAATATAAGAATTGAATTTTGTTGTTAGCTCCCTCCTAGTTTGTAATATGAATTCTAGAAGTATTTATAATTTTACCCTTCTTAAGAATTAGGAATGCGTCATCAGCCGATGGAATTCAAATTTTTAGTTTACTGAGGGATGACTACCGATTCCAGTAGCTATGTTATCGCTTCAGCAATCAATCCTGATATTGATGACACCTTTTGTCTGTTTGTAAATCTTTCTATTGAATTGTACATAAGTTGTGGGGTATAGAACAATCAGTGTTTGGAAAAGTGAAACTTATCTTTCTTCAGACGAATATTCAGTGTACTTTTGGCTACAGTTGGATCGACTTCAGTGATGTGTAAAGTCACATAATATAGAATACCATCCTTTCACCAACATCTTTCTTTCTTTAAAACTGTTATTTTGTCCAAAAATTCAGTTACTGAGTCGGCTAAGGGTTCATTCTGACTGATAATATTCTTCACTTTTCTGTTTAATTATTTCTGTTTTGTGAAAATATTGGTCGAAGTGGACAGTTTATCTTATGTATGTTGGGTCGTGCATCGAACCTAGTAAGGACTAATTCGCTTACCTTCATTCACTATTGTTCCTATTGAATGATTTGGTTAGATTTTGCCTAATTCCTCATTAATTTGCATATGGTTATATAATAGGTGAATTGAATTTTGGTCCAGTGGTTAGGAGGAACGTTTTTCGTTCAATAATTCATACGCTTTCCTGATACAGTCTACACTGTTCATGAAGACGGCTTTCCACTCTATATCTTATGGCAAAATCACAATTGTCATATCGGTCATTGGTAATTTCAGTGAACTTCTCTCCTTTGTATTCAATAGATATTGGCTTTCTTTGATGGTTTAGGTAGTTCCTGATGTCTCACAACATTTGGTCCTGGGGTCTTCAACAACAACTCCAAACAAGTATAGAAGTATAGTTTATTTGCATTTCTAGCGATGTAGTTCAATCCTCTTTGTTGTAAGTCGTACTCCATTGTAGATAGTGAATTTTTTGGAGGACTCATTATCCATTCACTTTTTAATTTCTTCTCTGTTGTTTACGAGAGTCAAAACAATTTTATGCATCTAAGATCATCACTCACTGCATTTTTCTGCCACCTTGTGCTTCATTTTTCCATTCTACAGTATAGTTGATGAATGATCAGTACATAGCACTTTGTAACACAGATATTTATTTAGAGTTAAAGTTGCCCATGTGTAGAAGCTCTCCCAAACAGCAATGTTTCCTTCATTTTGAGCAAACAGAAGCATTTCGGACTCAACAGATTTTGAAATAATGAAAAATGTTTACAGATCAGGATCAGGATGATGATGGTTTGGTGTTTATAAGTTTTCATAGAAGTAAAGTGACTTGATGCAACCTCTTGGTTTCAATGCAGGAATACAGGTCGTGATGACAAACTCGACTAGGAGAATGTGGACAGCAGATTCGGAAATTACAAGAAAACTTCTAGAAGTAGGGCATTCCGATGAAGAGTCAGCCAAAAAACACGTGGTTATAGACCCAATCTACAATCTGCTTAAGAAAAAAACAACCATACATCAACCAGGTGCGAATCAGTTAAGTAAACCAGTAGTGGGGCACAGTGTGAAAATAAAAAATAGAGCAAAATCACTTCAACAAATATTGTCTACCAATCTGAATGAATGAAATATAAGTTCAAAGAGATTAAGTTTTGATAAAATTCCCTTACCAATCTTACAGTTCAGCAACTCTCAGGGTGAGTGGAAATACTACTTTAGCATTTGTATATGCTTCATTTCTGAATGAATTGATTTCTGGGAATGTCATGAAGCCTGATAATGAAACGTCATTAGTAAGACATCAAATTTCGCATAACACTGAATCGCAGTCAAAGTGAATTCATATTAGTTAATGGGTCTCATATAGACGACATTTCATAAATAATGAACCTTGTTTTTCTTTGGAGAACCTAGAGGGGATAATTATGAATAAGAACGACTGTTTAGACTTAGATAGTCCATAAGTCCACACTTTGGTCAAAAATAGGCAGGTAAGTAAAGTCTCGTTGACCTTGGTGACTAGCAGAGGGATCCAGGATGTACGTTTCGTCCAATCTGGGACTCATCAGCTGGATGCAACTGCTGTACCCCAGTGAGTGGTGTTTTTTCCGTCTCTTCAAACACTGGTGTACCATCCACTAAGCTGCTGGGGCACGATAGCCAGCTGTTGTACAATGGGTATCAGTTGTTGTTATGAGACTTGTAATTTCCCGTCTCTATACACGGCCGAATAGCTCAACCTCAGCTGCTGACGGAAGTGTTCCTATGCCGATGCCTCTATACTGCCAGACAATCATGTATCAAGTATCTTAAAAACAAAACACTTTAGATTTAAGGTGCAGGCCTATCATTTGTGGAAAAAATAAACTACGCAGTCAAATTCATCATCATGGAAAAGGGGGAACCAATACTCCAGATTAGTACATCATTACTGCATAGATGACTATGTCACATCCCATTGTGAATCACAAGCTACATGTGTGTGAGGTGATAGATAAATGGGGAGGAGCAGTCGAACTGTGAAGTCGAGGGTGGGGAGAAAGAATCACAAAATTACCAGAGAAACAACTAAATCCAGATAGTCTGATAAGTACATGGCGTCGACAGATATCATCACTTTTAGGTAAACACATTACGCAAACACATCACAGGATCGGCTGTAAAACAATCATCAAAAACGGCCATCAGCATCGTGCACTCAGTGTAAGAGTAGAACTTTGGCACTGTGGGAGTGCATAATTCCATGTTAGCTTGTTTATTGAATGCTTCACACAGTGAATTGTCATCCAGTAAATAACCTTATTTAGGCAGATAAACTAAATGAGCAATCATGCACTGACGTATTTTGAAGCCTTGGGTATACAAAAGTTCAACCGTGCCGTTCATCTGTACCGTAAACCTCGCTTGGTTATCTTTATCTCATTTTAACACAAATGATGGTGTGTAAATGTATTGTTCCTCCTTATCCTCCCTTATTTTTCAAATCTTATGTGTTATTCTAATTTGTTTGTCTTGCTCAACTCTATTTTCTTCCTCTGTATAAAAATACCTTGATAGGTAAGCTTTTTTAGCAACTGGTCTTAGGCTCAATTCTTAGTGTGAACAACACTTAATGGGGTACAGCAGCTACATCCAGCTGACCAGTCCTAACTAGGACAAAAAGCATGTTGTGGATTCCTCTGCTAATCACCAAAGTTAATATAACATCATGAATATTCAGTAGTATCGAGACATCTGCAAAGCAGCTCATATGCCAAGAGCTAAAGTCGAACAATTTGACCCTGTATAGCAACAGGGAATTGTAAGTGTAAAGTCTTCTCCATCATGAGTGAGTAAATTAGCGCTAAATGAAAAATATTTCATAAATTCTTTTTTATCAAATGAGTTATTTCTTCTTATGCAGAGTGTATTTTAATTTGAAGACTGAATGGATATATATCAAGTAGACGTTTTCTCTAAAATCATCTGACAATCATATCTCGAGAAATTAATATAATAGTCAACACCAAGTTGTATGTCAGTTGATTCTCCTATAATTCAACAGATAATATTGTCCAAATTATTCCTGAGATTTCAAGGTAGTAACAGTCTTAAAAAATGAACTTAGAAAGTGTTAGAAAAGATGACAAACCTTATTATTATTATTATTATTATTATTATTATTATTATTATTATTATTATTAGTCCCTAGGGTTCCTAGTGGAACATAGGGCTTCGGTAGCACGTCTCCAGTGAACTCTGTTCTCTGTGATCTTTTGAACCTGGTTCCACGACAGCCCAGAAGCTCTCATTTCCTCCTCACACGACCTCCTCCATGTCACCCTCGGACGTCCAACTCGTCGCTTCCCATGGGGATTCCACTCGAGGGCCTGGCACGTGATGTCCCCAGTCGGCCTTCTCAGTGCATGCCCAATCCATCTCCACTTCTTCCTGCATATTTGTTGCGTGATAGGTTCTTGTTCGGTTCGTTCCCAGAGTTCCTTGTTGCTTATTCTTTCTGGCCATCTGATCTTCAGTAGCGAGCGTAAGCAGTTGTTGATGAATGTCTGTTATTTATTGGAAATCCCTTTCGTGACGCGCCAAGTCTCTGAACCATACAGAAGCACTGACTTGACGTTGGTGTTGAAAATCCGTATCTTGTTCCGCATGCTGAGTGCAGAAGATCTCCACGCCTGTCTTGCTTTTCCGATTCTGACTTTGACATCCTCGTCCGTCCCGCCTGTAGTTGAAACAGTGCTTCCTAGATAGGTGGAGGAGGTTACTTCCTTCAAGTTTCTCCCGTTGACGGTGATTGGAGTTTGTTGTTGTTGTTGATGGTGGTGGTGCGGTATCTTCATCACCTCTGTCTTCTCTATATTCACCTGAAGTCCCGTCTTCGCTGCCTCTTCTATCAACTTGTTAGTTTTTGCCTGCAGATCTTCAAGTTTATGTGACATTAGGCACAAGTCATCGGCGAAATCCAAGTCTTCTAGGTTCTTTTCCGTCGTCCAGTGTATCCCCCTCCTCTCGCTGCCTACTGTTTGCTGCATGATCCAGTCCACCACAATCAGGAATATCATGGGGGATAGTAGGCAACCTTGTTTCACTCCTGTCTTCACTTCAAAGGCATCACTGAGCTTCCCATTGTGGATTACTTGGCATGTGGCATCTTCATATAGTTGTTGAATGAGGCGGATAAAGGTTTGCGGTACTCCGTAGTATTGAAGCAGTTTCCAAATTACCTCTCGGTCGACGCTGTCAAAGGCCTTCTCAAAGTCGATGAAGTTGAGGTAGAGAGCTGATTGCCATTCTATGCTCTGTTCTATGATGATGCGAAGCGTTGCAATTTGGTCTGCACATGATTTGTACTTCCTGAAGCCTGCCTGTTTCGGTCGTAGTTTTGAATCCAGTGCATCTTTAAGCCTCTCCAGGATGATGCGGCTTAATATTTTACTTGGGGTGGACAGGAGAGTGATTCCTCGCCAGTTCTTGCAAACACTGAGGTCTCCTTTCTTCGGCAGTTTGACAAGGTAACCCTTCTTCCAATCGACAGGCAGGTACCTTCTCTTCCTTCCACACCTTCTGCAATAGTGGTGTGAGCATGTCCGCTGTTGTCTCTGCATCTGTTCTCAGTGCTTCTGGCGGTATTCCATCTGGTCCTGCTGCTTTCCCGCATTTCAGTAGCTTTATGGCGTTCAGGACTTCCATTTTCGTTGGGGGATTTATGTTCACTTGTAATTCAGCGGCTGCAGGTGGTATTTCTGGACGAAGTGCAGGTGGTGGTCGATTCAAGAGCTTCTTGAAGTGGTCGGCCCATCGTTTCCTCTGTTTCTCTTCTTTTGTAATTAAATTTCCTTCTTCATCTTTTATTGGTTTCATCTGTGTTGGTCTCTTCCCTGATAGCAACCTGGTTATTTGATACAATGTCGTCAGGTCTCTCTCACCTGCAGCCTGTTCTGCTTCACTTGCCAGTGTTTCGTAGAAGTGTCTTTTGTGTTTGCGTGCACTCTTCTTCACTTCTTTGACCAGTGTTTTATACATTGTGCTCAGTTCCTCTTGTCGTTGAGCATCCTTGCACTGGTTTATCTTCTGCTTCACCATCCTCCTCTCCTCTATCAGCTTCCAGGTATCCGTCGAGATCCATTCCTTATCTTCTTTCTTCTTCCTTCCTAATACTGTTGTGCAGGTTTCTTTCCACATAGCTTTCAAAGACTTCCAGTGTTCTTCCACACAGGTTTCTTCAGGGATGTTCCTCGATATCTCCCATTTTGTCTTGATGGCTGCCTTGAAGATTTCCTTTGTAGTTTCATCCTTCAGTTTCCGAGTGTTGTACTTGAATTGAGGTCTATCACCAGCTTCCTTGAAGGCTTTTAACTTGATTTGGAAGGTTCCTTGCACTAGATAGTGGTCTGAACCTACATCTGCTCCTCTTCTTGACCTTGTGTCAAGTAGACTGCGTCTCCACTTTCTTGAGATTGAGATAAAGTCGATTTGATTTTTAGTGTGTCCATCTGGTGAAATCCATGTCGCTTTGTGGATATCTTTGTGCCTGAACACACTGCCTCCAATCACCAAATCGTTGAATGCACAGAATTCTGCAAACAATTCTCCATTCTCATTCATTTCACCTAGCGCCTCTCGACCCATGGTTAGTTCTATTCCCGTGTTGTCCCCTCCCAGTTTGGCATTCATGTCGCCCATCAGAATTTTGATATCGCCAACTGACGTCTTGTCCAGTGTTGATTGAAGTTGTCTGTAGAAATCCTCCTTTTCCTCTTGCTCTGCATTATTTGTAGGTGCATAACATTGTATGATTGTGACCTTTCTTCCTTTTGAGTTGAATCTTGCTGTCATGATCCTGGAGGAGATTGGTTCCCACTGCATGAGAGCCTTCGATGCTCTTGAGGACATCATGATAGCCACTCCCTCAGTGTGCTCGTGGTTGGCGTCTGGGTGACCGGAGTAGATTATTGATTCTCCCGTTGACAGTTTGGAGAGTCCACTCCCATTCCATCTGCTTTCGCAAATCCCAAGCACTTCGATGTGATACCTTCTCATCTCCTTTGCAATCTGGGCTGCCTTACTGGGTTCAAACATGGTGTGGACATTCCATGTCCCCACGTTTACTTTCGCTTTCATCGAGAGAAGACACATCGGCCAATTGGCTTCCCGAAGGCTTTCACCAACTGGCGTCATTTCGCCTCTCCGATTCCAGCGGGGAATAAGTTTGTTTTCATTTTCTATATTTTGTTTGTGCTTTGAAGTTTCTTTAGCGGTTAGATTTGTTTTACGGGGTAGGGTTGCTAGCCCTATGCCCAACCTTCCCTCTTTACGGGGGCTTAGGACCGGCTAGTAACTAGTAAACTAGTTAACCAGGCGAGGTTCCTGAACGCCATAAAGCTACAGAAATGCGGGAAAGCAGCAGGACCAGATGGAATACCGCCAGAAGCACTGAGAACAGACACAGAGACAACAGCGGACATGCTCACACCACTATTGCAGAAGGTGTGGAAGGAAGAGAAGGTACCTGCCTGTCGATTGGAAGAAGGGTTACCTTGTCAAACTGCCGAAGAAAGGAGACCTCAGTGTTTGCAAGAACTGGCGAGGAATCACTCTCCTGTCCACCCCAAGTAAAATACTAAGCCGCATCATCCTGGAGAGGCTTAAAGATGCACTGGATTCAAAACTACGACCGAAACAGGCAGGCTTCAGGAGGTACAAATCATGTGCAGACCAAATTGCAACGCTTCGCATCATCATAGAACAGAGCATAGAATGGCAATCAGCTCTCTACCTCAACTTCATCGACTTTGAGAAGGCCTTTGACAGCGTCGACCGAGAGGTAATTTGGAAACTGCTTCAATACTACGGAGTACCGCAAACCTTTATCCGCCTCATTCAACAACTATATGAAGATGCCACATGCCAAGTAATCCACAATGGGAAGCTCAGCTCAGTGATGCCTTTGAAGTGAAGACAGGAGTGAAACAAGGTTGCCTACTATCCCCCATGATATTCCTGATTGTGGTGGACTGGATCATGCAACAAACAGTAGGCAGCGAGAGGAGGGGGATACACTGGACGACGGAAAAGAACCTAGAAGACTTGGATTTCGCCGATGACTTGTGCCTAATGTCACATAAACTTGAAGATCTGCAGGCAAAAACTAACAAGTTGATAGAAGAGGCAGCGAAGACGGGACTTCAGGTGAATATAGAGAAGACAGAGGTGATGAAGATACCGCACCACCACCATCAACAACAACAACAAACTCCAATCACCGTCAACGGGAGAAACTTGAAGGAAGTAACCTCCTCCACCTATCTAGGAAGCACTGTTTCAACTACAGGCGGGACGGACGAGGATGTCAAAGTCAGAATCGGAAAAGCAAGACAGGCGTGGAGATCTTCTGCACTCAGCATGCGGAACAAGATACGGATTTTCAACACCAACGTCAAGTCAGTGCTTCTGTATGGTTCAGAGACTTGGCGCGTCACGAAAGGGATTTCCAATAAATAACAGACATTCATCAACAACTGCTTACGCTGGCTCGCTACTGGAGATCAGATGGCCAGAAAGAATAAGCAACAAGGAACTCTGGGAACGAACCGAACAAGAACCTATCACGCAACAAATATGCAGGAAGAAGTGGAGATGGAATGGGCATGCACTGAGAAGGCCGACTGGGGACATCACGTGCCAGGCCCTCGAGTGGAATCCCCATGGGAAGCGACGAGTTGGACGTCCGAGGTGAGGGTGACATGGAGGAGGTCGTGTGAGGAGGAAATGAGAGCTTCTGGGCTGTCGTGGAACCAGGTTCAAAAGATCACAGAGAACAGAGTTCACTGGAGACGTGCTACCGAAGCCCTATGTTCCACTAGGAACCGAAGGGTCTAATAATATTTATAATAATAATGGCGTTCAGGACTTCCATTTTCGTTGGAGGATTTATGTTCACTTGTAATTCAGCGGCTGCAGGTGGTATTTCTGGACGAAGTGCAGGTGGTGGTCGATTATGACAAACCTTACATGATATAAATAACAAAATCAGATTTCAGCGAAAATATCAACTAGTATACGATCATGTTAGATTTTACTATAATAATTGAAATAGGTTTCATCAGATTTTTCTTTGTGATCCAAGCTTCGGTGAATTTTCATTTAAAGAAAGCAGACTAATACAAAAAATAGGTATGGTGCGATTTGTAGATGTAATTTCAGCTATTCCACTGAAATTGATCTTAGAATAAAGTCCTTAAAAAAGTCAATCCTTATAGTTGATAACAATAAAAATCATGTTACTTAATTACTCTACTTCATTTCATATACATCTAATTCCTGTTTTCTCTATACAGTTTTTTTAAAATTCTATCATTCGATATAAATCTATGACATATTGATATAACTGGCTTATTTGTTTAATGAAGTGTGATAATGGAAGGAATAGACTATTTTGTGGTGAACACTTAATAATCAAGACATATAATGCAAGAAACTGAAGGTTTTCTGAGGATTGATTGACTTCAAGTTGGTGTTCATCATGAAGTGAAATCATTTGGGGAAACACTGGAAACCTGGGAGCACTGGACAGGTGTGTCGTCCCAGTATAGGACTTCTCAGCAGTATGCACCCATGGCCACACTGGGGATCGAACCCAGAACCTTCGGGTTTCGCAGCCAACATGTTGATCTAGATCCGTTGGGAACCAGTGTTGCCTTTAAATCACAGATGGTAGTATCGTCATCCAGTTTGACATCAGGTATAAAAATGTTTGACTACTGTAATTGCTATCAAATAGTATAGTTACTTTTAATTGAGCGACAAAATGAAACAAATAGCTCATATGAATATAACTTTATTAGCTGATTATTAAAGAAAAACCACTATCATGTTGACTAGCATAGAGAGCTGAATGAAATGTGTTGATTAAGTTTGTAGTTTGTTCATACAGCTAAGTGATTCACTATCTTCTTACAATTTGAGTGAACTTAGATGGTTGTGAAGGAACTCTAGGAAACCATTGAGTGGGTCTTGCTCTTGATGGCACATTTCCAACCTCCCAGCAAGTAATATATATCCTTAGAGATTTGAATCCGTAAACATCAAGTGCTACAGCACCGGTTAACTAACCAATATTTTTGGAGTGTTTTCAAGTTTTTTGTAGGCAGAAACACTCCAGACAGCACAGTTGCTGTAGTTGACGTTAAACATTTACAATAAACTCATATAGTTATTGAATAGTTTTCTTAACTAGCCTCGGGAATATTTATTACATTTAAAGAGAATTACAAAAGTTTTCAGAAATATAATTCTGATAAGCATAATTTATGTATATCCTGAATATATTTAAAGTTCAGTAACTGTATGAATACTACTGGATACAAATTATAATTTTTATGGTTGTATTCATCATGGGACCAATGATAACCTGAGGGCACTGGAGAGCTATTTCGTTCTGGTCTAGGACTCCTCAGCAGTACGCTCAAGAAGAGCTTGAAGAGGCTGTAACGAAAAAAACATTCTCGCTAAAATTCTTGTCGTTTCAAATAAACGCGTAATGATATTTGGATAACGCGTTATGAATATAAATATTGCGATAGAATATCATTTCGTAGTTTTCTCTACTACTGTTACCAGTCTATGCTGAATACAACCTTAAAAGTGAAATCCCCAACAGCCTTAAACTACATTACTATATGGTGCTCAGTTGTGACATACTTTGAGATGGATATCTTGAGGTTTCAATGAGAAGTCGTGACCTGGGGGGTTAGGTAGTTGAAAATAAAGCGAACGGCATCTGAACACCTTGGTAGATAGTTATGCTATATCGTGAGTTGACAGAAGCAGGAAATTGTAGACGATTCAACTTCGGCTCACTGGCTGAATGGTTAACCCGTTCGCCATGAAATCCGGAGATCTTGAGTTTGATGCTCTTCCCTTGCTTGGACGAAACAGATGTTGAATGCTTTGATGTTTTCAATGATTCTCCAACTGATGTCAGTTTATGATGAATACCATCCTGAAATAAATAAACTCCTCATAAAACTGAAACGAAGAAATTATGATTATCATTTCTTGATTACTACCTACTAGAATTAGGAATTGAGTAATATAAGCAAGATAAGATAGTTAGTGGAACAAAACAGTTAAGAAACCTTTATATCATTATATTATTTTTTTGATCATCGATATCTTCATAGCACTGTTAGCATATTGGGGAATTGCTGTGTGAGCAATTTTGAGGTCAGACGAAAGGTACTGGGCAAGACAAGTCAGTCGGTTGACAAAATTTTGAACCTGAGTCGATTGAAATGGCTTCGACATATACTGCTCATTCCAAGCTACCACCGAACTCGATGTGTCATGTTAGAGGAAGTAAGATTACGATGGAAAAAGGTTCAGGGTGACCAAAGCAAGACATGAAACCAATTGATGAAGTCTTAGTCGTATTGTGTTCTCTGAGCTGGGTTGTTTAATCGTGAAGCTTTCATCGTCTTTCTAGACGACATCATCGGCACTAACTTCAGTATGAAGTTAGTGAAGTCCCTGACTGTTAGTTTGAGCCGTGTGTGGAGATGTAGACTACCTGGTTGTGGTTTCCGAGACTAAAGGAATCAGTGGTTGAGAACTCTTGCTAACTTGGAGCAGATGTATTCACTCCTCGACACCTTCTAAAGCTTGAATATTCGTGCTGCCCTTTATCTTCAGATTGTTTATTCCTTCACCCTACTTTATCTTCTTTGATATCGCTCCTTTTCTATTCACCTGTTCTTTGTGTCCATTTGTAAAGTGTGACAACTTGGGCCGATGTACTTGTGCACAAGGTTCTAAATTGATTTCACCGTTATTTTGTCTTATTTATGGACAGTAAAGATGGTTAGCACTTCAAAAAGGAATTTTTTGTAAGTGAATAGGATGCAACTTAGTACTTGACTGGTTAGAGAGGTATACAGATAAATCTACGTAACAAATATTCATAGAGGAGTTTATAATAACTGCACTTCCTCCACATCTTAGAAATCACTGCTTAGTAGAATAAAACAATTATTTTAACTATTACACTTTTAGATGCCAAAATCTAGGAAGAAACCAGTCAAAAAGAATACCTGTCGAATAGGTTGGCAGAAAATTAAAGAAACCTGTTTAGTCACTTACAGCCACCATCTATCATAGGCTTTCAGATGCTCTAGAGTGTTGTTCTAATTTCTTTCGTGTATACATATGTGATCAGAAACTTGGCGCATCACGGAAAGCATTTCCAACAAACTGCAGACATACATCATGAACAGCTGCCGTCTACATTCACTCGGTACTGAACACCGATCAGATGGCCAGAAAGAATAAACAACAAGGAACTCTGACTGACAACGAACTAACCAAGAACCCATCACCCAACAAATAAGCAGAGGAAAGTGGAGGTGGAAGAAGAAGAAGACCGATTGAAGACATCACGAACCAGACCAGGCTAGGCCATTGAGTGAAATCCAAAGGTGAAACAACGAGTTGGGTGTGGGAGGTGAGGGTGATATGGAGGGGATCATGTGAGGAAGAAATGAAAGCTTGTGGGCAGTCGTGACTCCAGCTTCAAAAGACTGCAGAGAACAGAATGCAATGGAGGCGTGCTATGTTCCACTAGAAACCCAAGCGATAAATAATAATAATACATACGTGATGTAATCTCTGTAGTAACAATAATCTTACAGATCAGTGTTCCATAAGATGCAAACTTATAAATGGTGTTAGTAAAAATGGATGACTTTATTCAATGTAAAGTCATCTTTTTACAAAGGAGCACATTTTTCTATCTATGTCATTTTTGTATTTTGAAAGTTCTTAAGTATGTCTCTATTTCAATCAATATCTTTTTAAAAGAGAACACTGGCTGTAAGGTTTTTTATTTAACTTAATAGCTGAGCGTTCATTTTGCAGATATGCACGTAGCTACTGTGAAGAGAAAAATAGTGAACACGTTTTGTCAGTTTCTGCTTTATGCTCCAAGCTAACTTCATAAGTTTTTAAGGTGGGTTTAGTTGTGTTAATATTACCTGGCACTTGACCAGCTTTACATTTATTAATGTGCTCCAGTACCCAACTAATCAGAACCTTAACTACGTGTAAGTACTGATAACCGAAGACAAATTGGAAAATACGTTATACGGTCAAAAGTACTGAGACAAACAGTTTATTTATTTGTCAGAGAATAAGAGGTAAAATAAGTGGAAGAATGTTAATTTATTTGTCTACCAAAGGCTAAGCTAGGCACTCTGAGTTACTCTTTGCCGACCAGAATAAAGAGGACGCAAAAACTAAAACAAACGTAGAGAACTAAAGTCACTCGATGCCGTCGTAAAAGATTATTTAGCTATTATTTAAATATATTGAATATTCACTTATTTATTTTAAGCCCAGCATTATTTCGGTGCCAAGAAGGTGTACTACGAGTTCTTAATTCATTGTTTATCATAAGTTTACTTATAATATAGGAAGCTGAAGTAATAAAAAACACGCCTTTGAACATTTAAGACTATAGACGTTTACTTAAATTGAGAAAAGTTGGAAGTCTTAAAACTTAGAATATATATACTGAGAAATATTTATTAAAAATAGTGACTTTACAGACCACCCTAGCAACTGACGGAACAACCAATCGCGTTTCTTTATTTTATGAAAAGTTTTCTTCTCACCAGAAATACCGTAACCTGATTGGTTATTTTAGGAGTTGTTAGGGTGGCCTTCAAAGTCACCCGTTTTTAATGGGCTGTTTTAAAGGCCACCCTAACAACAATCAAAATGACCAATTAGGCTTCTTCATTTCTACTGGAAAAGTAAATTTTCATGAAATGGAGAAGTCTAATTAGTTATTTCACTTGTTGCTGGGATGGCCTTTAAAGTCACGCTTAAAAGCATTTAAAAAAAAAATCAAAGTTACTACATCACGATAATTATGTTCTGCAGAAATTATATTCTATTTTCTAGGTATTTAATTAAAGTATCAACTTTTATCAATAGTGCGCTTTAGATTATGAATTAGAATAATTTTAAGTCTTATTGTTCACCATTGACAATATATTCTTAGGAATGATTAACAAACTCTATGAAGTCTAGAGAAACACATACATACACATACAAAAACATAGAGTTATGAGTGAAGTAACAGTACAACTTGTGTAACCTATTTCATGCCTATGAAGCCTATACACAACTATTTATTATGAATATGATTGAGGAATGAATCGTTTACACTGTAATCAACCGAATTCAGCCAAAGCATTGGTCATTCAGAAGTTTAAAGCAGTATTATATATCCAGAAGTGTTACGTTCTATCTTTGTCTTTATCATGGCAATCTTAAGGCTTTGACTGTCATAAGTGAATCATGTACTACGGAATTTAGTTTATTGTGAAAATTAAATAATAAAAATGAAATCTTTTGAAATTTTTCAACAAACAACTTCTTGATATATGTGAATAAAACCTTTTTAAGATGAGAGGTTAGAAATGAATTTGAAAAATTGGTTTTCTTTGTTTTTGTTACATGAAGTCTTCGTTAGTTTGTTCACCTGCTTATCATGCATCTCTTCATCAAGTAATACAGACAGTTCATTGTAAAACATCAAGAACAGGTGAAGGTAACTCATACTGGAAGTTATATGACAACTCTACAGTTTTCACTTTTTTTGCAATTGTGTCTGAAGTGAAACGACCTAAAACCTTAATAATGGCACGAAGAAAACTAAAAGGTGAAGAAACAATGGAATCAGTTAAAGAAGAAATAAATTTCAGGGGTACAACACAAATCAATGAATCCTCTGAAGCACTTCATGAAGTAGTACAACTCTGTGAAGTACTTCTTTTTGATGATACATGCAGCTGTCTACCAATGGTACTCTGGAATGAAGAATGGATTCATATAGCTCTGACTGCATTTATACAAAATGTAAGTATACAGTTGGCAGTTTAGTTGCTTAAAGAAATAATCGATTAAAAATTAACTATTTTCATGGTTAGTCAGCTTCATGACGAAAGTCAAAAACTGGATGTGAAAAGGGTGACAGAGAATTGTTAGTAATATTACCTTTCCTATGGCACTCCATTTAATTTGACCAGAAATTACTATAGAATATTCTATAATTTGCGCTTTATACTTAAAAATGGGAACTCAAAGTAAAAATAATTGCCCAATATAAGCAGATATTATTGTTTTCAGTTAGATCGTATTCTGGCTTTACTCTAAGGAAATAAAGTCGTCGAGGAGAGGGTTTTTTCTTCACCGCACTCATCTTCTGTCTAATTATATTGCTCTGAGAATAAACCAAACTCATAACTTTCTAAACTGTCCCTCGTTGTCCCGACACTTCATATTTGTTTATGTTATAACCTTTTCCATTCTCTATTGTTCTTTTTCCCCTATCCACTTTAATTATGTTTGCTTTTTATTTTAGTCAACTGTTCTGTCTATTGTGAATTGTCCAGTTCGTTATGATCATTACCGCAGAGGTGTTGTGGCATCACCGAATTCAAAAACCTTAATTATCATTTCACCCGACTGTACAGAATCTAATCGTTTAAGTCAACACGCTAAGCATCGAAATCAAAAGATAAATTTATTAAGAAGAGATCAAAATCAGTTCACAAATGAAAACTTTGATGAAAAGTTTTCACAACCCTTACCATTGGCATATAAGACAGCGCAACCTGAGGTGAGAAAACTGAAAATTTGTTTGTAGGAGTACACTATCCATCATTGTATAATAAAATAGATACAGTAGTTTTAGGAAAAAAGGTTAATCCTTATTCTGTTTCGAATGGAACACAAGTTTCGGAATTTTCAAACCGAATATAAGAAATATGTTTCCCCTTTCGGTGATTACATTACTAACATTATGTCATAGACAAGTCTAAGCACTATCAATAATACTGATTTGGAATTAATCAATATACTTTGTAACAAACAGTTTAGCCTATAAGTATCAAGCACGATCGAGGGGTAGTAGCACGTCATGACTTCATATGGCAACTGGACAGGATCCTTAGTAATTGAAGTGAAATAAAAATCTGGTCAGCAGTTGGGCCTTGTAGAAGACAGAGGTGATGAACATATCCAGCCAACAACAACAAGCGCCAATCACCATTGATAAGAGAAATCTAAAGGAAGTTGTCTCTTTCACATACCTACCTAGGCAGCAACGTTTCAACTACAGGGGGCACAAATGAGGACGTCAAAGCCAGGATGTGAAAAGCAAGACATGCCTTCATTAACCTGAAATCTGCGTGGAGATCTACTGCACTCAGCATAAAGAAGAAGATCTGGATTTTCGACACTAATGTCAGTCAGGTCAATGCTTCTATGTGATGGTTGAGAGACTTGAAGCGTTACGGAATGCATTTCCAACAAACTACAGACATACATCATGAACAGCTGCCGTCTACACTCAATACTGAACATCGATCAGATGGCCAGAAAGAATAAACAACAAGAAACTCTGACTGACAACGAACTAACCAAGAACCCATCGCCCAACAAATAAGCAGATGAAATTTGAGATGAAGTGGATTGGGCATACACTGAGAAGACCGACTGAAGACATCACGCACCAGACAAGGCTAGGCCACTGAGTGGAATTCAAAAGTGAAATGACGAGATGGGGGTCCGGGGGGGCAAAGAGGCAATCGTGTGAGGAAGAAATGAAAGCTCATGGACAGTGGTGGAGCCAGGTTGAAAAGACTGTAGAAAAGAGAGTGAAATGGCTATGTACTACTTAAGGCCTACATCCCACTGGAAACTCAAAGTAAAAATGATTGCCCAATATAGGCAGATATTATTGTTTTCAGTTAGATCGTATTCTGGCTTTACTCTCATGTAGATATGTAAATATACACAAAAGTTAAACCACTCCTGTAGATTTGTTGGTCACTGTGATAATTGCCTTGAAATAACAATCCTGCCAAACCACTGCTATCTCGGATAGTCAAAATGATCGTCAATATGATGCCACCCCACCTCTAATTCAATTTGGTTTGATTTAACATAACTCCTAACTGGACAGCCAGTCTGAGTATGACCAGGCGGTAGTAATACATCACGAATTCACACGGTAGTTGGGCAGTCGGGTCAGCATTTGGGCCTCGTAGCTCAGTTGGTAGGGCACCAAGCCGAAAACCCGATAATCGCTGATCCGAATCCGACAGCGTTCCAAATTTTCATCTCACCTTCAATCATCACCCATTAGCAAACAGTATTAACGATGAATAACATGATTAAGGATTTTGAAACCTCCATTTTAAAGTAATCAGTAGAAGTATAAGCAGCAGTAAGTTTACTTACATCATCGGTAATAAAATGGCTGGTAACGGAATATGGCATGAATACTAGTCATAAATCAGTTCATGAAATACATAGTATTTTCAGTAATAGGATTTGATTAGTTCCATGTTTAATCACTTCTTACCTTTTTTTGCTTAACAGTATTCCAAAAATGTTGTCAAGACTTATTTGTTACCATGTATTTTTAAATAGGTATGTGTATTACATCATGGTATATGGAGTATTCGGCTGAGGAGTTCTATCGAAATTCTAAGAATCTATTAAATTCTACTTTTCACACACATTAAGAAAAAAATAAATGATTATCTTTTATAATTTTCAGATTTACGAAGTACCATTGACAAGTATTCATAATATATTGACTATTAAAGAACTTAAAGAAGGAAAAGGTAAATATACATTAGAACACTTATGTATTTTCAATTGTTGATAGATAGATAGCATTGTCATACTGTTCATGACTTTTCCCCAATTACTGCTACTCGGTACAAAGTCCTTTAAAAGTTTGAAGAATCCATCAAACTGAGCCAACATATGGAGGGGGGGGGGTAATTTCATAAACTATAAAGTAGAAATGCTTACCTTATAATATTTTTCATAAATCCACTAGATTTATTTGTAAAAGAGAAATTCCTATAGCGAAGTGAGATTAAAATCATAGGCTGCATAAAGTAAACGATATTCAGCATTTTGTAATCTGCTCAACGCTAAGCAGTACGTACTTTTCGATCTATTTGTGACTTGTCAAGTGGATATACCTGCTTTCCAATGAGTTATATTGTTCTTATTGGGACTAGAACTCAATACTTATCACTCCAAACTTGAATATGTTATCTGTTAGGCTACTGAGGCACAGTAACCCCTTGTTGTACAATGAGTATTAGTTACTACTATTTGCTGATATGCTTGTAATTCTTTGTTGTTAAACTGGCTCAGTGTGTGATGAATACCAAGTTGAAATGTATCATTTTAGAATACTTTCATTTCAATTATTGAAAACATTAAGAATGATGTGATTACTATATGGTTACAAAATTTCAGTAGAGTGTTTTGAAATAATCATAATCAGATATTTTTAAGATAGGAGTAAAACTTGGGCACTGTAGTAGATTGTAATTCAATTTTAATCTGTTTTATTAGAAATGTCACACTGAAACAGTAACATTTACTGGATAACGCGTCTCGGACATAATTTATTATCCATATTCATATCAGGTAACTCCACAACTTCGAGACAGAGCTTATATAGCTATAATTTTCTCTCCTTCTTTGTGATGACAAGGGTAGCAGGATTTCGCACATATCTGGAGCAGGTGTAGAGCCATTTTCACCTGTTGCATGTATTCGGTGTTGATTCAATGAAAAAAGATTCAGTTATCAATCTCTACCTCCATCCAGCCAAGTTTTTATACTATCACTCTATCCCACCCTACTGTGTGACTGTATGCAGAGCTATAGCCGAGCTTTTCTCTAAACTTATTACTTCATTAGGATCTACTAATTTTGATTTTGCTAATCTCTTGTATCTGTATAGGCTAACTGACCCTCGTCGACTACTTTTACCTGCGTGTTTGACCTCGAAATCATTGGTAAACTAAATTATTTTGCTTAATTGCATCAATACGACGTTTTAACCTACAAAACTATTTTCTAAGCTAGTTTGTTGGTTTAAAAGCGGCACTAATCCCAGCCACCTTTACTGAGAATTCTTCCTAATGCTTCTGAGGTGCTTTCTTCGTATGATAACACAGCAGAGGCTTTAAATTCTGTCTCAACTCTGTCAACATCATTACTATTAGTAGTAGAATTAGTATTAATAGTACATGTATTATTACTGCTGCTAATATTTTGCCATCGATTTCTTATGAATTCATTTATAAATTTAGGTGGGTAATTATTGAGACTCAAGGTATTCCTGGTGTACCTGACTTCTTGTCATAGATTTTTTGATCTACTAGTGAGCTTTTCCACGGTATCACTTAGACATTTAACTAAGCCTACTTTAACTGGTATTAGGTGAGATGATTTGAAATCTAAGTGATGATTCAAATGGGAAGGTTTCCTATAGACACTAATCTCTAGACTTCCATCTTATGTTCATTTAATCTTGCAATCCAACGTTTCTAGCTCACGTTCATCACTTTCTAAGTAAGTCATAGGTAAATTGGACTGGATTCACTACTGAATTTATATGTATGTCAAGCACCTACTGATATGTTTCGATTCGAGTACTTTAAACGTATCATTCTGCTATAGGAACCATATCTTTGGAGTAAGATAGAGATGTACTCTGTCTTTATATTCGAAAGCTGACCCTTGAAAGATTATGAGTTGCATATAAAAGTTCCCTATCATCAAAGCATACTCTATTCATTCAAGTTTTAAAATATTTATCATTGCTTCTTAATAATTTATCGTATAACTAAAAGTCTAGACTATCCAGCTGTTTCTTATTGTTTAATGAGCATATTTTTTGAATATACTAACAACTCTATCAATATTTTCTATATCTTTTAGTTGTAGCTGGATATGCTTGTACATTTGCTTTAATTACTAAAATCGATTTAGACTGTTCCAATTTACAATATCTTGTAACATTACAATGCACCAACTGTCAAGGTCGTTTGAGATTATGTGATCCACCAGCAGATTATGATATAACAGCACCTGGTAAACATGTTGATCTAAATCAAAAGTATCTGTTTGCAATGTGTAATACTGTTGATTGTCCAATAAGTGGACAAAGATTATCTTGGTTTGATAAACAACATGTGAATGTGAGTAGATCATATTCATTGGATGTCGCAACTTATATTTTCATTAATTTATTCATACAGGTGATATTTTTACTATTTCTAGTCTATTATTATATTATTATTTGTCCCTTTGGTTCCTAGTGGAACATAGGGCTTCAGTAGCACGTCTCCATTCCACTCTGTTGTCTGCAATCTTTTGAACCTGGTTCCATGATAGCCCACAAGCTTTCATTTCCTCCTCACACGATCTCCTCCATGTCACCCTCGGACGCCCAACTTATCGTTTCCCATCTGGGTTCTGCTTGAGTGCCTAGAGCGTGATGTCCCCGAATGGTCTTCTCAGTGCATGCCCAATCCATCTCCACTTCCTCCTGGATATTTTCTTAGATAAATACCAGTTAAAAGCAGTCAGTAGGTTGATCAAAGTAATATTCACAATGAGAATGCAACGGAACGAATGGGTAATAAAAAAAGCCTTCGTAAGAGATAGTGGTTTCATACTGTAATATGATTGGCTGACTTTCACTTGCTTTGCAGGAAACTTACATTTTGTGTAGCTGATTTCATTATTGTTTTTTTGGTATTGCAAACGAATAAACACATTTATTAGTGTAAAGTACTTATTTAATGTGTTAACTATAAGTGTAAAACTTGGGCACTGTGGCAGAATGTAATTCCACATTAGATCTGTTTATTTGATATATAGCTGTACTTAAGTTTAATATAGCTAGATGGAGAGAGAGATTAATTACTGAATCTTTGTTCATCGAATCCACACCCAACACATTTAACAGGAATGATGCAACACCTATACCAGAGATATGGAAAACTTTACTACCAATCAAAAAAACAAAAAACAAAGAAAAATCAGGTGACAGGACTATAAAATCAGATATCGAAAGAAGTGTGATTACATTGATATGATTATGAGCAGTAATAATTTATGCTCAAAACGTAATCGAGTGTCAACTATATTTATACAAGGTGATGATGGAAGGTGGAATGAAATTTGAACCGTGGCCGGATTCGAACTGCCGGGCTTCCTGCCCAATACTCTACCAACTGAGCTATGAGGTCTGACTGTTGACCAGATTTTGATTTTATTTCACCCACCAAGAGTTTTTCCTGACTATCATGAGAGGGGAAGCATCATATTGACTATCATTTGACTACCTGAGATAGCCGTAAGTAGTCGAGCGAAACCCTTGGTGATTGAATTGAAATAAAAATCTGGTCAGCAATCGGACCTCGTATCTCAGCTGAATAGAGCATCAAGCCGGAAACTCGGTGATCGTTGGTTCGAATCTTGCCGTGTTTCATATTTTCATTTCACTTTCGATCACCACTCGTATAAATACTAGTCTGCTAAACTATGAGTATCTCAGATAGACAAGTGATAATGTTAATTATATCCCCAACAGTATTTATATTATGCGTTGCATCTTTATTTGTGACAAGTAACAGCTATCAACAATTCCTTCATTAACTAATTATTAGGTCTGCGAGAAATATCTCAGAATACTAAGCTAGAGAATAAAGTCAAATTATAATGAAAAATAAAGTGACCTGTTATCGAATTCTTTACAATAATCAAATCGAAATCTTATCAGGGACCTTGTACACACTCATATAGTGGCAGTGAGCCATACCTGTTGTAGGAAGGTTAGTGATACTACTTGACTGTCCATATCTCGGTAGGTCAAGTGGTGCTGAAACTCGTGAAGCAGTGGTTGAAAGTCAACTGTCTAAACTTAATTTATATCACTTGATCCTATTTCCTTAGCGATGGTCGAAGTTTATCAGTTGAATTTGTAATATTGTTATTAAGCTTAGTGATTTGCCACTGTGGAGCACTATGATTTGTTGTTTGATGTGATAAGTTAAACAATATGAAGCTCCGGGTGTAACTCACTCATAACATCTAACATCCATCAAAATTCTGGAAGGAGCATTGAGAAACTTTCAAGAGATAAACAGTTGATTATCACTTCGATCGTCTGAGATAGCCATAGTCTGGCAGACTTATGTTGATATTGAGTGATGACTAGAAGTGAAATGGGAATTTGAATCGCAGGTTGGATTCGAGCCAGTGACCGCTAGGTTTCCAGGCTGATACTCTACCATCTGAACTACGAGGGCCGACTGCTGGCCAGATTTTTACTTCACTTCAATCAACAAGGGTTTTGCCTGACTAACGTGTGAATTCGTGATGCATTACTACCGCTTGATCGTATTCACACTGGTCGGGCAAGACCCTTAGTGTTTGAAGTGAAGTCAAAATCCGGCCAGAAATCGGACCCCATTGCTAAGTTGGTAGAGCATCGAGTTAAAAATCCGGTGGTCCGTGGTTCGAATCCGGCCACGTTTCATATTTTCATTTCACCTTCAATCATCACCCAGTATAGTTACTAGTCTGCCAAACCATGGTTATCTCAGATAGTCAAAATGAGAGTAAATAATACTTAGTAAGATAATGTTAACAGTATGTATCCCAGCTGGTTACAACTAGAAGTACTACCAATAATGTTAATAGATAGAAAACAAGAACCAATGCCAGTGTATTAATTTGTTAGCTAAGCATTAAAACCTACAGCCCATGCAATAGTACACATTCGACAACTTTCTCTATCATCAAGGCTGATAGTAT
This sequence comes from Heterobilharzia americana, assembly GCA_944470555.2. Classification (NCBI taxonomy): domain Eukaryota; kingdom Metazoa; phylum Platyhelminthes; class Trematoda; order Strigeidida; family Schistosomatidae; genus Heterobilharzia; species Heterobilharzia americana. Next base: position 58,848,467 of record OX104129.1, on the reverse strand, counting down.
ATAATTATAAAGTAACAGAGAAGTGAGATGGATTCTATACTGATTTTCTCTACAGTACTCTCCCCTTTCTATATTTATGAAATACTTCAGTACAAGAGTATTTATGTGTGTTTAATAGATAATAAAGCGAAAAAAATATTATTTGGAATCAGATTTTGGTATTTTTTCAGTTTAGAGTGTTTAGAAAATCAAAACAAGATTTTTCTGAATGTTTCGATGTGTATGTAACAGCCCTTTCAGCTTGGCGGTTTGGTATCGCCCCACCTTTAATATTTTGCAGTGATCGTTTTATCATCAGGCTTTGTGATATCCTCAGCGATAAATTCATAGATGAGTGAAGCATATTGGAATGGTACACAAATATTTGCTGCCCTTCAGTTGGAGAAGAGATTTTTGTCACACCTTGACCTCTTTGACCTTAAATTCACTTCAGTCCTGTTGATAGTTAATCTTTGTTAGAGGGAAATTATCCTCTTTGTTGTTGTTTTAAACTACAACAACAATCATCCTACAGTTCACTAGGAATGTTGCGCACAAACATTATTCCCAAGGGTTAAGACACATTGCGTCACTAAAGCACTACGGAAAGACGAAGAAAAATACCGGTAGAAAGTGTTCAAAGCCAACAGTTATTCACACAACTTTATCTAAAAGTGTTTCTCACTCGAACAGAAGATAGGGTAACTGGTCCAAATGAACAGGCTCGCTGAACTATCCTACATCGAAGATACTTCAGAAACTGCCAACCAACTAATTTGTTCTTTCGGAATCAGAGTAGCACACAAACCAACGGAATCATTACACAACATGTTATGCAAACCAAAGGATCCATTACCAAAAGAAGACAAGCCAAATATAATCTACAACATCAGTCGTAAAGATTGTTCACAGTATTATGTTGGCCAGTCTAGCCGTCGAATTTCTCAGAGAATTCATGGACACCAGCTAGCAGCAAAGTGGCATGATATAGTCTTCTTGGTTTCTATGCTTACTGACAATTACAATCACAATTTCGGCTGGGAGAATGTAGAAATCCTCCGGAGAGCTGGTTCTAAAGCTGCAAGACAGTTTCTAGAACATAGGATTTCAACGAAGAGAAAACCAACCAACACGTGGATATAAACCCAATCTACAAACTACTTAGGAAGAAACTAGTCATCCGTCAACCAAGGGTAGACTGACCAAACAAATCAGAAATGAAGCAAAGTGTGACAGTGAAAACTAGCACAACTTTACTCTAACAGAGATTACCTACCAACATGACCGAAGTGAATTTAAAGTCATGGTCAATAAACATTTGTGTACCATTCGAATATTCTTCATTTCGTTATGAAGTTATCGCCAAGGATGTCATCAAGCCTAATGATGAAACGTTCGGGGCAAAATATCAGAGAGTAAAGAGCACCAAATTGCTAACACCTACTTCTTGAGTTGCAACTATTTTTCATCATTTGACAAATCAAGTGATTAGGCTAAAAAAAATTGATTTTAAGTTTCACATTGACAGTTAACATTAGTCACTTGAAGACTTACAGAATGTTCTTCTGCTCTACACTCCTCAGTATATACTCGAAAAGAAGTAGATTATCAGTTATCAAAGAATTAAACAAGTTAGTTTTGCTAGTCACCATTTGTTAATGAAGGAAGAAATGTTTTACTTGAAGACTGTGTCAAAGATGTTTTGGAACAAATTCTACATTGGAACAAATACGGATCAACATGAAATAAATGTTTCGAATTAATACGATAGTGACAATGTCACTAGTCTTAGTGACCCATACATTCCTAAAGTGTTAGACATATTACTTGACCACTAGAATAATTCAATGCAATCGTATTACCTTTTCATTTATTATCTAAACAAGGTTTCTCTAAACAAAATTTCATCTTCATATAACTTCAACATGGTAAGACACTAGTAACATAGTTCATTCTGAATTCTCCGTATTCTACTGATAAAATCAACATGTGTTATAACCTATAGTCCAACTAACTGTTTAATACTTTAAGAGTGCACGAAAATATTACTTACTCAAGTAAATTTTGCATAAGAAGGGTAACTTCATAATGTATGAATCACCTGACTAATGAAACAAATAGAGGAGTAAAATTCCTATGATGCTCTTTTCATGATATAAATAGACTGAAGGTTGTTGTAAATTGGTGAATCACTTACAAAAATGAGTGAAACTGACTTATAATAAAGATTAACAGAACAGAAAGATACAACCATTTGCTAAAACTTGAGAAAACTATTTTCATGAACATCATTAAACATCTTTATTATAATTTCAAAGTAGTATTCATCATAGACTGACAACATTTTGAGAACCGTTGAAAACCTGGGAACACTGAACAGCTATTTCGTCCTCATATGAGATTCCTCACCAGTACGCAGCCATAACCAGGCTACAGATCAAACTCAGGACCTTCGTGTTTCACAGCTAACGCGTTAATCATTCAGCTACTGCGTAGGAGTTTAATGGTTCATAATTTATTATGAATTATAAATTGCATTAAATGAAAATTTGAGTGAATTCAAAGGTCAACAATGTTCTCATAATAATTTTTACAATAAATTTCTCTTTAGTTGGAATATGGTACATTTGTTCATCTATCAGATCATACAGGAACATATTCCAGATGTTTGTTGGCCAGTATTGCTATGGAGAAACTTTTAGGATGCAATGTTGATAAATTTTTAAATTTATCAATGGACAAACGAGTTCGTTTAAAATGGGAAATATGTTTAAGGAGGTTCAAGGTGTGTTTATGTCCAAAAATGTATCATATAAAATTTAATACATTATCAAAAATTATAATTTCAATTATGATAAATAATGTTGATGATTGAATGATGAAAATATCTCCTTTTCAGCTCAAAATTGAATGGTTTTTACTGCATACTAACAGATATTAAGTAATATCTTTTTTTTTCTGAAAGTATTCTTAGTATTATTTTGGTTGTTTTACCTGCCTCATTTACATTTACCATTAGTGATTGTAAACACTTGGTAAAACACTATATAAAGAACTTTGAGATTAAGATAGACATAAGTGGCTGTCTAACGTGTAAGTCGTGTTCATTGGTAATTTAGCTGAAATGTTGTCAATACCTAGACAGTAAGGATAACCTTAAAAGTTATTTGGTGTTACTAAAAGTGAAACATAGTCACTAAACTATCATAAATTTCCGTTTGGTATTCATCATATACTGATGTCGTTTGGAGGAACATCGGAAACCTGAGAGCACTGGACAGCTGTTTTATTCTAGTATAGGACTCCTCAGTAGCATGGATACATGACCTCACCAGGGATGGAACCAGGACTTTCAGGTTCCGTGGCTAACATGTTACCATTGAGCCACTCGACAGAAACCTTTGCTAGCCTTCAAATTGAAAGTATTATCAGTAAATTCTTAACAAAAAATTTATATACTGATGAGTTTTTATTTTGGTAATATTTTGAGCACAGTTACTGCACGTGATCACTACAACAGTTGGAATTTTTAAATAATATTTATTGATACATTTAGGGACCGTAAAAGTTAGAGTACACGAGAAGGCTTCCGGTATTAGACCACCGTTTCCTTCGGAGCATAGACTATGTGTCATGATGTCACTACATCAGTAATGCAGAAGTCAGATACAGAATTTTAAGGAGAAGAGGAAAGTCAGTTGATGAGGTTGTGAATCCTCATTGAGTGAGATGGTTGGGACATACGTTACGCATGCCCAGTTACCGTCTATCTTATCGAACAATGTTAGCTGAAGTAGGTTTAGATTAGTCAAAGCTCAGAGATGAACAGACTAAGATATGGCATCACTGCATAAAGTCCTCGACTGCTGGTCCAAGCCATACAGGGGAATACAGACTTCCGGTTAAGGTCTATGGAAAGACACAATCAATGTCACTGGCACAGATGTATCTGAATGATATACAAAGCCGACCTTCATAAAACGTCCTGTTGATTGCTCTAGCTTGGGGTTGTGACAGAATGTCACTTGTAACATATCCCTTGAATTTTAAGCGCAGAAACAAAGGCTTCCTCCCCACTGTCATCAGTTTTGTTTGAGACCAATGTAGTTGATGTTGTTTTTGATGAACTCGTCAGAATATCCATTTTCACTTAGAATATCGGGGATACACTGTAGCTCTTTGTTCACAAACTCCTTGGAATAAGTCAATCTTACTATAAAAGCCAGGCACCTGATTACATTACATTTTTAATTTATCGTTATGGAGCTGAGAAAGTGTGTTTACTGTACCCTAGACGTTATTTTTCGATATATACTTCTTAGTATAGAGCCATTTTGTTTCTTATTATTATCACATCAAGAAAATGTATCGAATCATTTATTTCATTGATGGACGAGTGCTGTTGAGCTGGTTCAGAATAGAATTAATACATATGTACTTATCAAAGACTGAAAAAGGTATCATCCATGTATTGATAGTAAAGTTTGATCTTTCTAAAGACTATTTTCCAATCTTGCCAAAGATATGTTTACAAATACTGGTCCCAATGGAGATCCCATAACCGCACACTTGACCAAGCAATCCCTTTCTAACTCTACAATCAATCCACTAATTTACCCTACAGCATTCGCTGTTGATGACCCAATATTGATCTATTAGGCAATATTAGACTAATCTATTTATTTGCTATTACTACAAATATGATTGTACAGTTGGTGAGAATGATTCTTCAGCTTCTTTTTAGTATTATTCATTTAAAATCAACCAATATTTTTATTGCACTAGAAATGAGGGTATCAACAGTAGACACTGATAATAATAATGATAATAATAATAACAATAATAATAATATTCATATTTGTCCCTTGGGTTCCCAGTGGAACATTAGCATATAGCCATTTCACTCTCTTCTCTACAGTCTTTTTAACCTGGCTCCACTACTGCCCACAAGCTTTCATTTATTCCTCACACGCTTTTCTCCATGTCACCCTTGGACTTCCAACTCGTCGTTTCCCGTGCGAATTCCAACCGAGGGCATGGTGCATGATGTCTCCGAATGGTCTTCTCTGAGCATACCCAATCTCCCCTTTCTTCTGCATATTTGTTGGGTGATAGCTTTTTGGTTGGTCCGTTCCCAGAGTTCCCTGTTGCTTATTCTTATCATTCTGGCCATCCGATCGATCTTCAGTATCCAGTGAGCGTTGGCGGCAGCTGTTGATGATGCATGTCTGTAGTTTGTTGGAAATGCTTTTCGTGACGCGCCAAGTCTCTCAACCATCAAATAGAAGCACTGATTTGACTGAATCAGTGTTGGAAATCCGGATCTTGATCACGCTTCATGCTGAGTGCAGAAGATCTCCACACTGATTTCAGGTTAATGAAGGCCAGTCTTATTGTCTTTCGAATCCTGACTTCTTTTAGGTTTTTCCTGTTGATGGTGGTTCGTGATTGTTGTTTTTGGTTAAGTATCTTCATCATGCATACTGATAATAATTATCCATAATGTGATTGATAAATACTAATTCTGATTACTTACTTCCTTTTCCATAGGTGTATTTCTGGACAGAACAGATTAGTTACAATAATCCATCACCGTTAATTGTTATAATTGGTGTGGAGAAGCCTAACACTTTTGAAGTTATACAATCATTAAGATCAAATAAAGGACACTTTTGATATGAATGCAATTCTAGTGAAATATTTCACATGAATTATCAATGAAGTTTTGTTATATATTTTGTTAACTGTTTCATTTGTTTATGATATGAAATATACTATTTTTCAAAAGAAAGACAAACTATTTTTTACACTTCCCATAGAGATATTAGCTAGTGACTTGTATAAGTCAATACCTTGAAATCCCTTAAATGTGAAAGTCTGCACTGTAAGTACATGAAATAATTTGTAAACAGATGGCATATTTCAGGATGTATGATGGATCATTCAGACTGTATAGCATAATAAGTTTTGAGCGTCAGTTCTCTACAGCATCCAATCTGTCTGTTTCATAACCCTACTGTAGACTAAATAGAGATATTTCCCATAGTGTTAACTAAGTTAACTGTGTATTCCCGAAAAGCAGTATTGTAAACAAGTTGTTCTGCCTAAACGGATCTCCGAGCACTACCTTGTTTGCCTAACTCAAGAAGCGAAGCTGAATTCTTGAGTATCTGGTTATCTGTTGTCACTATGTTCCACCACAATCTTTCTTCAAAGTCATTTAAAAAGTCAAATGAAACATTTCGAAGGGAGTGTGGATTTATCATCTGAATAAAGCAGAAACCTTGAGAGTTCATTGGTTCAAGCCTGATGTCCGCATTCAGAACAGATACGTTCAGTCTTTTAATTTTATCTTGGTCATAATCTCCCTATTTGTCGTAATCTTATAAAGAATGTTTCGATGACCTTAATATAACCACCTTGTAATTATAGTGAAAATTTTTTTGACTTTGTATTAACCCATTAGCTATCGATCGACATATACTTTGTTGCAACCTTAATTAAGATTGTAATGCCTTTGGAAATGATTCGTGGGACAGGAAATTCTCTTGTCTGACTTGTCTTTTGTGAATACTTCAGCTAATATTTTATTTATATTCCGAACCAAGTGAAAAATCACCTATCACTGATGCTGCAAATTTGGCTCAAAGCTATTCCAATTTAAGAATAAAATTAGTCAGGTTTTCTTTAGAGTTTTTCGATCTTGGTATTCCTCACCTTTAAAATTTTGCCAAAATAGGGGTTAATTATTTCTTGAAATACTACAGATCTGTGTGACGATGATCTGAAAGTTTTTTGAATAAAAAGTTTAGAAAATTCAGGCGGATGTGAGGATAAATACTTAATGATGTCATTGGGTGATGATCGTAAACTGATAGAATTTGAACATATAGACCACTGAATTCGGGCCCAGTGGCACAGTTGTAATGTACTGACTGAGGAACCTGAAGATCCTGGGCCCTATTTTTGGCCGGGTCATGGCTGCGCATTACTGAGGAGTTCCATACTAGGACGAAATATCTGTCTGATGCTCCCAAGTTCGCAGTGTTTCTCCATTTGATATCAGTCCACGATAGATACAACATTGAAATCCTTTTTTTAACCATTCATATTGTCCTTATGGGATGTTTGAATTTGAAAAGCTTTAATGAACCTTATTCACCTAATGATTCTTGTTAATTCTTATAATGTTGGGTTTTCCTTTTAGGATTTCAAATGTTAGAAATTTTTTCATTCGAACCTACTGGCATTTTTCAGGATTTATTCAAATACAACCTAACTGCATAACTGGAAAAAAAGTAGTAGATTTAAATTTATGACTTGATGATAAGCTCTGAATTTTCTCCCAAATATGCTGGAACAATTGATATTACTCATTAAAATTATCTTTATCAGCACTGGAATTGTTTTAATTGGTGTAGATCCCATATTTCCAGACACTAAGTAATCACCCCTTGGCCCGGTCTTAGCAGATTTTTTCCTGGCAAAACTTGAGAATGGTCCACTCAACGATACTACTAGCCTTTTAGAGTTATATTGTCGTTACATAGATGATACCTTTATAGTTCTCAAAAGTGAGACTGATAAGAATGCTGTTCTGAATAGGTTCAATAGTGTTCACCCAGCAATCAACTTCACAATGGAAGAGGAGAAAAATGATAGCATTTCATTTCTTGATGTTCTGTTGGTAAGAAGGTCAGATGGAACCCTGAAGTGAAGTGTTTATAGAAAGCCAACATCAACAGGTCAGTATACTCACCCGTTTAGTGCTGTACCCCTGCAATTCAAAAGGAATCTAGTGAAATGCTTAGCATACCGTGCATCAGCTATTTGCTCAGAGGATGCTATAAAGGAAGAGTGCGCCACCATCCGTGATCTGCTTAGTAGGAATGGCTACCCAGACAAGATTTTAACTAAGCACTTGAATATTACGAGGGTTAAGACAACAATGCCAACAGTTCCTAAGAAGCAAATCTTCTTGAAGCTGCAATTTAAGAGTGATATTGTCAGTGAGATCATCATACAAAGCATAGAAAGAGTTTTGCATAAAGCATTCCCAGCCGCTAAATTATGTCACGCCTTCTACAACCACCCAATTCAGCGTGTAAGAAATAAAGACAAACTGCCTGATTCTGCCACTTCTATGTGCATTTATCAGTTCAGCTGCTCCTGTGGAGCGAGTTACATTGGGCGTACAATGAGGCAGTTCCATCGTCGAATTTCTGAGCACCACCCATCATGGTTGAACAAGGGACAAATTAGAACTATAAAGAGCTCCATACTTACACACTTAGTTCATACAGGACATCAAGTGGTTACTAGAAAAGCTTTCAGAATCATTCATCAGATTCCAATTAATTTACCTCATGGATTATGCACTGGGTTACTTCAAATAGCAGAGGCGATTGCAATCCACCTTTACAAACCTAGCCTTTGTATCCAAAAGAAGTTTGTCCGACCACTTTCATTACCGTGGCCGTCAACATGATGTAACTTCTAGGTTTACTTTGTACACCTCTTCCCCTTCTTGTTTCTATCAATATTCATACTTCCTATTTTAGTAACTCTATTGATTATTTACATCATTATTTCCAAAACATCACCATGTGATTGGTAATTTGATTAAATTGTAAAACTGTATATTAGTGTGGAGCTCAAGATAGAGACCTAATTGAAAAGGAATATATTTCTTCGCTCAATCAGTCTTTTTCTCAATAAAAGTGTCTAACATTTAAACTGACTTATACATATAGTTTAGTGGTTTTCTCGCAAATAAATATCCCATTCTGTGTCCAGCTGCCGTCCACTACGTTAGAAAGAGGCACAAGGAGGGGGTGTACGGTTCTCAATTGAGTGACTTCTTATTTTACTTTGTCTTCTAATAATTATATACATTTATGTGGGTTTAGTTTGTACAACGTGCAGATAAGTAAATAGGTGTTCACTCCATCGATGGCTTAAAATCTTTTCTATGGTAATGATGGGTAGTGGCTAGCAACGAAATCCCGGATGTGCATTTCGTCCTACTTGGGACACGTTAGCTGGATGTATCTGCTTCCCAGTGAGTGATGTTGCTCCCACCAGGATTCGGACTCGGAAGCGATCACTTCAAACACCAGCGCGTTATCCACTACATTACCGAGCCACAATAGCCACTTCTTGTGCGACGGGTATAGTTTTAGTGTAATTGCCTGTATTATACCATCTTTGATTGGACCGACTTGATCGGTCTCTTTTGGCATACTGGCTCCTGTGCGGATGCCTCGATATTGCCTGTGTTTTCATTATATGTGGTAGTAATGGAGCCCATGTGCGAATAGAGACCAATCAATTCGGTTCAGCCAACAACGGGATAATACAAGCAATTATATTAAAATCTTTTCTTTTATTATCTACTTAAACGCAACTGACACAGTATAACATCACTCAGACATCAAATAGTTAAAATTGATCTCCGAGACCTAGTGGCATACGATATTTTAATTTCACTTTAATGATCAAAGAATTTTTTCGGCTGCCATATGAATTTCTTGATGCGTAACTATAAAATTAACATCTAGCCAGCTGTTAGGTCTCGTAACTCAGTTGGTAGAGTACTAAATCGGTCAGTGGGAGAGCACTGCCCCGAATCCTGCCGCAACCCAGATTATCATTTCATCTTTAATAATCACCCATGATCAATCATGCAAGTCTGATAAACTACAGCTGCCTAAGATAATCATAGTGACGGTAAATTCAAAAGTATTTTAAAGGAGGAAGTCAAACCACATTTTTTTACCATGATAAAATTGAGATTATTTTATTGTATGCATTAATTGGCCACTGAAGGTCAACCAAATTCATATTATCTAGTCCTAAGTACTGACCGAACTCTGTCGATCATTTCTGTAATGTGGTCACCAAGCTAGAAGGCTTAGCATCGCGGTGCACATTACTAGATGTTAGTTGGATGGAGACAATCACCAGGAAGATCTGGCTGAACCTAGATTTCGTGCTTGTTGGTGCTCATCAGCAATGCGTATCTGCAACTCCGATGGAACTAATGTCTCGCCTCATCCAGTTTTGCGGTCAGCAATTTTACCACCGAGCTATTCTAGTCTCGATTCACCACCTGTATGGTTCGAATCTCAGACGGGACATCAGTTCCATCTAGGTTTCAGATACACCTAGCTGACTAGTGCTAACAAGTAAGAAACCAGAGCTTCCTGTCAATTCCCTCCAACTAACTAAGAACAATTTTATGAGGTATTACATTCAAATAAACCTTTCTTCAGTAATATCTAGCAATAACTACACCCAAATGAACTTGGTAAATTCAAATCTGGTGCATTAATAAGTCAATAAACTGATGTGAATTGAAGAGAATTTTAGCAAGAGTGAAAACAAACTGATCTCAGTTCAAATGCCACAGTGTTTCAATCCTAACCAACATGATAAATAGTTTTCAGACATTGATAACATAATATCATCAAGAATACTATTCACATGATATCGAAAATGCAGTAAATGTTAAATATAAGGAATAAAAAAGACAAAAAATATTTTACTAGAATATTTCCATAAAAAATTTATTGATTTATGAAATTGATAAATAATATTTCTTTATGTAGACTAGATGTCAATAGATTTATTTTCTGGTTTACGGAAATGTCTCATATGAGAACTAGGATCATAAGGTCGAAATGGTGGGTTAGCTCCATATGGTATCAAAATTGGATTGCTTTTAGGACTAGAAATCTTGGCATCTGATGTTTTAAGAGAGCCTTCAGCACGTGATAAATTCTCATATGACCGATGAGGTAGATTTCTGTAAACTAAATAGGCATTAGGTCGTTCCGGTGCCGTAGTCCAGTAATCATCTAACTCTAAAGCCTAAAACACAAAAATACGATAAAATCAACAAGAGTCAGTAAAGATTAAAAACTTTCCGACATTCGTAGTATACATTTAATACATACTAACTTAGAACGTGGATAATAATTTAAGTGATATAAAACTTATGGAGATAGAGTGATATCCAGTGAAAAAAATATAATTTTAAGGAAAGTAACAGTTAGAAAGATACGAGAAGCAGAATACTAGATTTCAAAATCCCTCTTTGTTATAGTATAAAAGAAATATATACAGAGTAAGTTTTTCCATAAGCACAGATTATTTTTTTAAGCCGCATCATCCTGGAGAGACTAAAGGATGCACTGGATTTAAAACTGCGACCGGAACAGGCAGGCTGGATTCAGGAAGTACAAATCATATACTGGCCAAATTGCAACGCTACACCACGCGTCATCATAGAACAGAGTATAGAATGGCAGTCAACTCAACTCCACCTCAACTTCATCGACTTTGAGAAGGCCTTTGACAGTGTCGACCGGGAGGTAATTTGGAAACTACTACGGAATACCGCAAACCTTTATCAGCCTCATTCAACAACTATATGAAGACGCATGCCACATGCCAGACAAGTAATTCACAATGGGAAGCTCAGTGATGAATCTGAAGTGAAGACAAGAAGGAGTGAAACAAGGTTGCCTACTATCCCCCATGATATTCCTGATTGTGGTGGACTGGATCATGCAGCAAACAGTGTGGAGCGAGAAGAGTGGGATACGCTGGCTGGACTGAGGAAAAGAACCTAGAAGACTTGGATTTCGCCGATGACTTGTGCCTGATGTCACATAAACTTGAAGATGTACAGGCAAAAACTAACAAGTTGATAGAAGAGGCAGCGAAGACGGGACTTCAAGTGAATATAGAGAAGACAGAGGTGATGAAGATACTGCACCAACAACAACAAGCTCCAATCACCATCAATGGGAGAAACTTGAAGGAATTAACCTCCTTCACTTATCTAGGAAGCACTGTTTCAACTACAGGCAGCAGTTGTGGCACAGACGAGGATGTCAAAGTCAGAATCGGAAAAGCAAGACAGGCGTTCATTAGCCTGAAACCAGTGTGGAGATCTTCTGCACTCATCATGTGGAACAAGATCCGGATTTTCAACACCAACGTCAGTCAAGTCAGTGCTTCTGTATGATTCAGAGATTTGACGCGTTACGAACGGGATTTCCAATAAACTACAGACATTCATCAACAACTGCTTACGCTCGCTACTGAATATCAGATGGCCAGAATAATGAGAATGAGCAACAAGGAGCTCTGGCAACGAACCAACCAAGAACCTATCACCCAACAAATATGCACTGGAAGGAAGTAGAGATGGATTGGGCATACACTGAGAAGGCCGACTGGGGACATCACGCGTCAGGCCAGGTACTCGAGTGGAATCCCCATGGTAAGCGGCGAGTTGGACGTCCGAGGTGAGGGTGACATGGAGGAGGTCGTGCGAGGAGGAAATGAGAGCTTCTGGGCTGTCGTGGAACCAGGTTGAAAAGATCTCAGAGAACAGAGTTCACTGGAGACGTGCTACTGAAGCCCTATGTTCCACTAGGAACCCAAGGGACTAATAATAATAATAATACAGATTATTTTTGAACCCAAAAAATAGACCAGTACTTCAACAAACTTAAGTATACGAATCGGACAGTTTCTATGCATAGTTATGGAAGTTGTTTCAATATCAATTCTGTAAACATTATCAACATTGTGTTTTGGAATAGATGAAGATGGTTGTCTTTAAACTATGCTTATCGATATTTTTGAATTCAACTGCTTTTGTAGCTACCTAGATACATGCCTCATCATTCTCAGGTGTATATGTCATGATTAGTTCTGTTTATGTACGTATCCGCATATATACAACTCTAAACTAGTTTACATACTTGGAATTGATATAATAGTGTATATAGTGATAAGGTCTGCTCTGTAAATACTAAAAGCTCAGCTGGAAATGTGAACCTTCTTTGTGAAACTGGATGATAAGATTCCATTTTGTATCATAACACGGTATAAATGCCTTCCTTTAGGAGGGCATGTTAAGTGAATTTCTTCATCAATTGATTTCTGAAGACGTTTACGAGCTTCCATGCATATCGGTTATAGCATCATCTTACATTGAATTCTCCTTACAAATACGCTGGGTCATATTGTGAATAGGTTAACCTCGTTTATATTGGGTTAAACAAAAGCCATAGAAACCTAAATACTATCCTGCCTTAGTCTGTTTCGTATAAACCGATAACTTCATTAAATTATCTTTCCTACAACTCAGGAATATGTCTAAGAACAGCAGTCGCTTAGTTTTTTCTTCTTGATATGTTTGGAGTACACTTTCTTGTATGGTGTTAAATCTCTCTAGCAAATATGTTGCATCTTCATGCTTGTCAAATATCACAATTAAACCATCAAAATATCGACTATAAAGGTTAACCCCACTAATAAAATCACCTGCCAAGCTTACAATATGTTAAATTTAAACATCAACTTGCAGTAGTTTTAAGGGACTCCCCATGTCTAAGGAATTGATTTGCCGAAAGTATTTCCACTTCAATTTTGGCGGGTGTGGGGATTTAGTGATTTTTCAGGTTACTGTTCATCAAGGACTGACATCAATTGGAGGAACATTAATAACCTTGGAGTACTGGACAGCTGTTTCCTTCTAGTGTGCGACTCAGCCGTGCGCATCCGTGACGCCACCAGGGGTTTGGCCCAAGACCTTCAGGTCCCATGGTCACCACGTCAGCAATGGGTCACGGGGTCGGCATTTAGTGGTCCATATTTCCAATTCCCAACTTCAAATATGATATGAACCTTATCAGTATACAACAATTTCAGCACTTTCTGACAAGCTGAATGGATCGGGAAAGAAAAGTTACTGGAAGATTAATAGTCCATGATTTTAGTTAGATGCATGTTGGTAAATAAAAAGTGAACGTTATAGGAATACAAACTTTTGTCTCTGATATTAATGTCATCAAGACTATCTGCGAGTACATAGATGGATATTATCTCGTCCGGGCAATCATATCTGTTCATCTTTACCACACCCAACCCTTTGTCGACATTGAGAATGATTATTTCAGGTCTGTTTCGAAGTTGTCTTAAGGTTCTGAAATGTAGAGTCAGCATACTTCTCTGTCTTGATGGGCAAAATGTCATTAACTGAATACCGAACTAATGATGATTTTTTGAGGAGATCAAAATAAGCGGGAGGGGGTGGGGAGGGATCGGTAACCAATTCGGAAACGTTTGTGAATGGAGTTGAGAAATTAAATCAAAGGGAAGGCGCCTCTTTATTATATACAGGAATTTCAACGGAGGATAACTGAGTCATATACTTATTTGGATTAATTGGAAGTAAGATAACATGAGTTTCATTCTGAGGTTTGAACAGCTATTGCTTTAACATCAACTTCGTCTTAATGATAACAGAACTGACAACTGAACTTGATGTGATAAATTGGCACACTATAAATGAAGGACATATAAATCATGAACATAGAGTTCAATTACTTTATCTAACTGTTCATTGCGATTATCAGTATGGGGTTGAGAGAGAGAGAGAGAGAGAGAGAGAGAGAGAGAGAGAGAGAGAGAGAGAGAGAGAGAGAGACAGAGTTGAAGCAGGTTCGTATTGTCCTGTTGAAATTAAGTGAAGAGCTAGAAAACTGACTAGTCACTGTAAGAACCTAAACAAGGAACTGAAGCATATAAAAGAAGCACTAATGGTTAATAATTATCCTCTACCGTTTATTAAGAAATTTGTACGAGCACATAATAAACGAAATAATAACAATAACACGAGTTGGAATATTAACCACAAAACAAGTAGAAAGGAGTTTAAAGCCTCCATAAGGAAGGTATATCTGAAACTTCACATAGGATCCTCAACAAGGCTGGAATTAGGGTGGCATTTCAACTTACAAACTCGCTCTGAGAGATAAGCTTTGTTGGTTTAAGGATCCGATAGATCCAATTCAACAAAATAATCTAGTCTATCAAACTCTGTGTAATGATATATGTGAAACTAGCCTGTCGGGGTCAGTTAGAATAGCTGGACATGGAAATTTAGTTGAATATAAAAAGACATACCCTAATAAAGTCAGTAATTTAGAAGGAGACTCGACTATTGCAACACACAACTACACAATAGGCTGAGTGGGATAAGACCACTGTACTCAAGTCTAACATGACTAGGTGAAGAGAGTGATTGTTCACGTAATCAACACAACACGTATTAGGAATGGCGCAAAACCTATACGAGAGATATGGAGAATTTTACTACCAATAATAACAAAGAATATTAGGTGATAGCACAATGAAGATCAGATGTCGACAGTGGTCTAGTTCCACTGATAGGATTATGAGCAATGGTAATTTGTATTCGAAACGTCACCAAGTAAATAATAATGTATCACTGTGTGTTATATATCAAATAAATAAATCTGATATGGAATTACATTCTACCACAGTGCCCAAGTTTTACACTTATATTAGCAAAGTGTTAGGGAAATGCGAAGTTTTTAGGAAGATGGTAGACAACCATCTTCATTCATTTTAACACACACATTGCTGATAAAGTTCACAAAATTGATATTGAAACAACTTCTACAACTTTGCATAGAAACTGTCAGGTTCCTATACTTAGGCTGGTTGAAGTATTAGTCAAGCACAGATTTGAGCTTGTTTTTTGTGTGCTGAGAAACAATTTTTATTCATAGTGAGGCTCCAAAATTCATTGGAACTTTGATTTTAATTTGGGGGGGGTTGTGATGATTTGTTGATATTCAAGTTGGTGTTCAAATGGAATTGATCTAATGCTCATTAGTGACTAGCTTCGGGAGATGATTCCTGAGGTTTCAGTGGAAGGTCGTTACCGTTGGGTAAGCCTAGCGGCCATCAGGAGAGATACTCAACGATGACACTGGGTGATGGCCGCGCGCTATATCGTAAACTGACAGAAGTTGGAAATAATGACCATTGCATCCAGACCCAGTGGCTCAATGGTAACGTGCTGACTACGGAACCTGAAAGTCCTGGGTTCGACTTTTAGTGGGTGGGGTCATGCGTGTGTACCTCTGAGGAGTCCCATTCTACGGCGAAACAACTGTCCAATGCTTCCGGGTTTCTAATGTTTCTCCAACTAATGTCAGTCCATGATGAACACCAACTTGAATTTCAGTTTTGTTCGGTTTGCTTTTTACTAGATGTCACTTCAAGTTCTTTAAATAATATCTATTCAAACCACTTTCAACTAACGTTGTTGATATATTCGTGTTAAAGGTGCAAGGTTTGTATTGTTTTTTCTGCAAGACATTTTAAGAGGGGAAAATTTTAAGTGGCTTTGAAGATCATCCAAACAACTGCTTAGATAACCAATTGTATCTCTTTACTTGAATAAACAAAACGATCTCTTCAGCTGGAGTACCGCAACCTGATCGGTGATTGAGTTTGATTTTTATGCTGTTGTGTTCTCCTAGCTGAATGGTCTAATCATGAAGTTTTCATTGTCACGCTCGATAACATCAACAGCACAAACTTTAGAAAGAAATGAGCTATAGGGTTTTCTCCATTAATGGTTTAGTGGCTTGTCCTGATGGTCCTATGTGTGACTGGCTGTTTCTGCCAAAGTCTTGTTATTGTCTCCATATTCATTTTAATTAGTTGTCTTGCTGACATGAACTTTGACCTTATTGTTGTTTCTCACTGGTTGATAGATTGAGTCACTATCAATATGTCTGTTGATAGCTGACTCACCTGAATAGCAAGTTTTTAAAAATTCCCTGGGATTTTTTGTATTTCCGTTTTCCAGGATTGTCACATTTCCCCGGTCAAATTCATCTCCACAGCTATCCGTGTGCATTGATATGAGTGAGGATATGTCATGACGCTTCACCATTAGTTGATTTTTATGAAGATGGATACTAAGAGGGTGACTACTCTGTTCGATAAGGTGTTTTTCGCAGTTTCTGAAGTCTACACTTGTAGTTTCGGTCATCAGGATAAGCAATTAAAATACTTATGAAGAAAGTGACGAGATTTTGCAGAAACAAACAGTTACACCCAAGATCATTAGGCGAAGCAGCTAAGAGACATCTACAGAAAATCTTATACGTGACTTCGTTTTAAAGTTTGTGCTGATGTTATTGCTAGAGTGACAGTGAGTGCTTCACGATTAGGCCACTCAGGCTGAAGAACACAACACACAAATATTCTCCATCATCTATTTCAGTGGTCACTAGGATGGGTTGAATATAAAGTCCTGCAATCATCCCTATGCACAGATAATTTTGAATCAGATGAAAGTGCTAGAATCTACTGATGTAGTAATTTGTCCAGTAAATTTACAAGTGTGTATAAGTATAGTTTTCACAACTTTGAAATGATATGAACTTCAGAAAATACCTTAAACAATGAAATTTAGGAAACCAGAAGCTTACTTTAGTCATCTTTGCTCGATTCAATTTCCACTGCATTGTTCTATTATATTTTTCCCATTCTTCACTTAAGTCATCCATTGGAGGATCACCAGCTTGTAAACGTCGATAACACTCTGTTAAGAGAGCTCGACGTTCCTTAAAACAAAGCAGAATATAAAATGTATATTACTAATATTATTATTTAGTAAACTGAAAAGTAAGTGAATACAAACAGGTATTCTTAACTCCTAGTCATAAAATTGTTCTCAGTTTCAAAACTTCTCAAAAGAAATTAGGCATCAATCTTCCTTGAATGGCCTCACACAATCCTTCCAAATGTCAGATGATTAATCTTAGCTTTAGATGTCAACAAAACTTGTATGAACTGCTTTAATGACTACAATGTACTGTGTAGGATTTTTAAAGCTGTTAGTATAGCGAGTGGCATACTATCAACCATACTGATAAATGTGATTATGGAAAAGGAATTTAGCTGTTGTAGACAGCTGGTTAGAATTATTTTATCTAATGACAAGAATCCTTTACATCCACACCTCTCTCCATATCTGTCATCTAGGAAGACAAGAAGCAAATCATATTAAACTCTATGCACTCATAACGACATACAAAAGTACAACCATACGTTATTTAGCTTGTGTATTGTGTGAAGAAAATCATGTTAGACAGTCTGATCAATCAATTCTACAACAGAGAGAGAACAGTTATCATGTCTCTGAAGTCAGTAAACATTTCAATAATCTTTTTATTTGTTATTCTCTATAGTTGATGTTTTAAAAATGTTGCACAATGGGGTAAATTAATGTAATATCACACGCTGAGAATTCTATACTGTAAACATAACTATGGCATGGAATACAGCAAATATATTATTATTATCATCTTGACTAACTGATCTAGTGGATAACATTCTTGCGTTTGAAGTGATTGGTCTTGGGTTTAAGTCTGCAAGGGAACCACATCACTTACTGGAAGCCAGGTACATCCAGTTGATAAGTCCCAAAAAGGACGAAACGTGTGTCATGGTTTCTGTTGCTGACCCCTATTCACTGTTAATAATAACCTATCCTTAAATACTGATATGCTAGCCATTGTCAATCATTAGTAGACAAAAATATCTCTTCTGAAGAAATAAAGCTTTACAGCATTCGACTGTATAATACGGTTGTGGAAACCTGTTGATGTCCTTCAACGCGTTCATACTAGGTGTAGTAAATTTGTACAAGGGGTAGACCCATGCAACATCATATGCTGAGAATTCTATACCGCAGACAAAACCATGGTTTGGGATAAAGAAAATATGTTATTATCAGTCTAGAAAGATTTGGGACCACTGGATAACTGTTTCATCCTAGTATGGTACACCTCAGCAGTAATCAGCAGTAAACCATGTCTGGTAGGCACCAGGTTAACCATTCAGCTAATGGGTGAAAATTTGATGACCAACATTTTCATACTTCTGCCAATTCATGCAAAAGCGCAACTATCATCCAAGGTCATCAGTGAACATCGGCTTTATTTCCTATTTGGTTGACCCCATAAATCACGGTTTCTCACTAGAACTTCTGAATATCCATCTTGAAACATGTAGGTAATTAGAATTAGACAGTTATTTAGTCTAAGGTTTGTAAGGACATCAGTAAGTATCCCTTGATGAGGAGTTTCATTCTTGGATGAAACAGCTATTCACTGCATCTCTCAAGTTTGCAGAGGTTCTCCAGCTGGTGTCAGTCTGTGATAAATACTATCTTGAAATATATATTATTAGTAAAGAAGTAAATCACAAGTTGATGGTTTTTCACCTGATAGCTATAAATACACAACGAATGCTTTCATTGTTAGGTATTTCCGTCTCCTAACTTGGAATTCATTACAAATTCACATCAATAAGAGAACCGTTTAAAATATAAGAGCATTGAACAGACGTTTTGCCTTACTATCAGTTGTATTCAAGAAACCAAGCTGAAAAGTTACGTTTCTTCATGGATATGAAACTGGTAAAATAGTCTTCAATATAACGTAATTAAAAGCTTCCATAGCCATACATACAGAGAGATATAGTTCTCAGTACTTTGGCTGAGTAGACCAACAAGCTTTAGGCATCTAAGTATCCTATTTAAGTATTTTAAGTATTTAAGTATTGAATTAAAGGGGAAGACACAAGAAGTGGCCATCGTGTCCCACTGGCTTAGTGGATAACACTCGTCACCAAAATCAATATAAAGGAGGACGTTCAAACTATGGAACCAGTTTTGTTCTGTGAAACCTATCAGTAGTAGTTACTTATTCATACTTCTAATTTGCCGTCGTTATTCTAGGTTTCTGCACAAAAGACGATTGCCATACCTAAATGGTCTAATGGGTAGTGCTGTGGCCTTTGAAGTGATGGGTACTGGGCTCGAGTCTCAGTGAGAACCGCACGAATCATTGGAGTGTAGGCACATCCACATGAGGAGCCCAGTGGATTCCGCTACTTATCTGTCATGCAGTAAAATACAGCGTATCCAAAGAAAACTTCAAATAGTAGTTTAGATTGGCATTATTCAAATTTTTAGTAGGATCTCTCAACCAATACATTTGTTAAGTCAATAAACCAAGTAGCTTTACACTTGACAATTTTGTCATTGAAATGATGATAGAATAAATTTCCTTCTGACAACCAACAAATCCTAACGAGAAATTTAGTATTTGAATTTGAGAATTCGTGAGGACTTAGAAATTCTCCAAGTTAATATCAGTTGGAGGAACATTTGAAATCTGGGAGTACTAAATAACTGGCCCGTTTTAGTATGGGACTCCTCAGCAGTGTGCACCCACGACCCCAATGGGGAACGAACGCTCGACCTTCAGGTTCCGGGGCCAGCAAGTTACAGTTGGACCACTGGATCGGAATTTAATTGTCCAACTTTTGTCAGTCCATGATATAGCGTAACCATCAACCAATGTCATCGTTGAGTATTTGTTCTCACAGCCACCAGGTGTCTACCAAATCTAAAGCAAATTGCCTATGTTTAAATTTCTTCTCACTATCTGCAAACATAATCATTTACTGAATACAATATTTCAAAGAATTATTTTTAAGAGTAAACTGTTTTTTGAGTTCATCATCTTAACTTTATCAATAAATTCTTTCTGTTACCTTAACTTTCTGTTGAAGTTCATATGCTGTAGTCATTAGCATGGTCAATTCAGCTGTTGTTGCTTTCAAACGTTTTGTAGTTTGCATAGTGGTACCTTTTTGTTCATTAGTTTTAATAGCCAATGATAATGTTACTTGTCTATAAAAATGGAAACAAAGAAAGTAATCCATTTTCATGTTTTTCTTTTAATTTAATTTAACATGGAGATAGTATTCAACACAGACTGATATTTGTTAGAGAATCATTGAAAACCTGAGAGCACTAGAACGCGTTAACTATTCAGTCACATTTTCCAACTTGTATCAATTCATGAAATAGCGTGACCATCACTCTAGGTCTTCAGTTGGTATCCGCTTTCCTTCTGAGTGAATAACCCCATAGGTCACGGCTTCTCATCAGAACTTCGGAATATCCATCTAGAAGCATGTCACTGAGCAGCACTATATAGTAATATATTTTGAGGTGAATGAAGAACTTAGTTTTGAGGTAGTATTCATTCACCTGTTGATTCCAGTCGTCTCGTGGAGTCCCTAACCAGGCAGTCTACAACTTCCTCTACACAGCTAAGATCAACAATCAGGGATTTCATCCATTGGTAAAATTCAAACGTACTGAACATACTTCACAGTTGTTTGTATATATGCCAAAAGTAACAAAGACAGCTGGAAAATGGCTGATATTCTGTCTTCCTTAACTGTACTGAGCGTGAACATCATAGGCTAGTGTACAATGAATCAGGACTACAATTCACAGTAACTGATTAATTTTAAACATCATATTTGCGCCCATAACCTGAAACAGAGAATTATTTACCGTTATTGTTCAAGCTATGCACATTGAATTCCAAAGCAGTGGCTCATTAGTAATGTGTTAGCCACGGAACCTGAAGATCCTGGGTCTGATCCTTAGAGGGCAGGGCCATGGGTGTGGATTGCTGAGGAGCCTTACACTAGGATGAAACAGCTATGCAGTACCCTCAGGTTTTCAGTGTTTCTCCAACTAATGTCAGTAAATGCCCACAAACTCCCAAACTGAAACTAATAAGCCCAGTGAAATGTATGCTCTAGTCCAGACAACAAAAGAAGTAGGTAAGTATCTTCAGTCTTATGTTGGTTATAAAAAGTATCTTTTCAAATCTAGGTAAGATCTACTCTTAGAATAGTTCGGTCTTAATTCACAAAGTTGTAGTTTTATACCATAATGCTTAAGATCAAGTTAATATTCAATCTGTTTGAGCCTTCCGATCTCTCTCGTACTTATCAGGATTATCATAGTTAACATCAGAATGAACTTAACTGATAAATGCTCATTCATTAGTGGGGTGAAAGTGAATTGTCACACGAGTATCTGAACTCCATTTACATATTACTTTTAATTAGGTAAACACTTTGTGTTGAGTTCTCTGAGTAGAGTGGGCTATCACTGTGTTTCTGGCCAAAATCATCATCAACAACTTCAACATCAAAAATCACACGAATGGGTAAACATTTCGATACCTGATTAGTTCTGTTTCACTACTCCCAGAAAAGTAAACATTTAAGGAAGAAGAAAAGTGATACGTGTTGAGTTCTCTGAGTAGAGTGGGCTATCACTGTGTTTCTGGCCAAAATCATCATCAACAACTTCAACATCAAAAATCACACGAATGGGTAAACATTTCGATACCTGATTAGTTCTGTTTCACTACTCCCAGAAAAGTAAACATTTAAGGAAGAAGAAAAGTGATACGTTATAGAACACTCGGTTTCTGTGAAGCAATAAGATACCTTGGTAACTTTTCTGACACCGTTTTTTCAAAACTTTGTAAAATAATCTTCAAAAGGATCACAAAGTTACTTTTTCATAGTCTTTATTCCTGTTGCAAATCGAGATCAGGTTAGTGTTTGTTGTTCACTCTACACTAGTCTTCTGTCGTAGCTACTTTCACCATAAGACATCCATGATACCACTTTACAAATACACAGTCTTAGTCAAACGTTTCGCATAACAGGTACATCAGAACAGACAGTAAATTATACAGCGACAGAAGAGAGGTAGTTCACACTACATATGATCTGGTATGACCATGATGCAAACGCAATCAGTATTATGTCAAATATTACACCATATGCTCTAAATAAAAATATAGCTTCTCTACAGTTTTGTCGAATAAAATAAAGACAGAATGATAACAGTGATACTTTACTAACGTCAGGCATAGAGACACCTAGCTATCATCCATACGACCTACACTATATCTCTTCACATAGTAAGACTAAAGTCAAACTCAGCAAAGTCTTTATCTGAACTAATTTTGCCAGGTCACTAGATGGTAAGCATGGACATTCGGGTTTCCGTGAACCGTCTCATATGCATCATCAACTAAACAATTACGTAGTTACTACAGCTAACTTGATTCTTGACACGAAGTTGTACGCATTCATATTTAAGACATATGAGTGGTAAATGTTGAGGTTAACAAAAGAAACTTAGGAATTTGAGAAGCAGCTATTATTATTATTTGTCTCTTATGTTCCTAGTGGGATATAGGGCTTCAGTAGCACATAGCCATTTCAATCTGTTCTGCGCAGTCTCTTTAACCTAGCTCCTCATATGATCTTCTGCATATCACTCTCACAGGCCCAACTCATGGTTTCCCATACAAAGTCCAGTCGAGGGCTTCTCATGATGCATGATGTCTCTAAACGGTCTTCCCAGTGTATGCTCAATCAACCTCCACTTTCTTCTGCATATTTGTTGGATGATAGCTTCTTTGTTGATTCGTTCCCAGAGTTTCTTGTTACTTATTCTTATTATTCTGGGCATCTAACCGATCTTCAGTATCGAGTGAACGTAGGTAGAAGCAGTTGACGAATGTCTGTAGTTTGTTGGAAAAGCTTTTCGTGACGCGCCAAGTCTCTCAATCATCAAATAGAAGCACTGACTCACTTGGCTGACATTAGTGTTGAAAATCCGGATCTAGTTCACGCTTCATGCTGACTACAGTGCACTGCAGTAGATCTCCACACTGATTATTTCAGATTAATGAAGGACTGTCTTGCTGTCTTTCCGAACCTGGTTTTGACTTTCTCATCTGTACCACCTGTAGTTGAAACGATGCTACCTAGTCAGATAGGTGGCTGACAGAGACAACTTCCTTCAGATTTCTCCCGCTGGTGGTGATTCGTGCTTGTTGTTGTTGGTTGGGTATCTTCATCACCTCTGTCTCCTCTACGTTCACTTGAGTTCTCATCTTTGCTGCCTCGCCTCTTCTGCCAACTTGTTCGTTTTCGCCTGTAGATCTTCGAGATTGTGTGGCAAGACATAAAACATAAATCGTCGTCGGTGAAATCCAAATCTTCTAGATTCTTTTCATCGGTCCAGCCAGCTGAGGCCCATCTTCTCGCTCCTCATGGTTTGCTGCAGGATCAAATCCATCACAATCAGGAAGATGATCGGTGATTGTAGGCGGCAGCCTTGTCTTACTCCTGTCTTCACCTTAAAGGCATCATCACACAGCTTTCCGTTGAGAATCACGTTGAGAATCATGTAGCGTTGTCACATAGCACATAGCTGTTGAATGAGGTTGATTAAAGTTTGTGGCACTAAAACCGTAGTGTTGAAGCAGCTGCCTGTGAAATTACTTCTCGTTCGACGCTGTCGAAGGCCTTTCCGAAGTCGATGAAGTTAAGGTAGAGAGTTGACTGCCAATCTACGCTCTGTTCTATGATGATGAGTAGCATAGCATTGGAATTTGATCCGCACATGATTTGCTCTTTTGAAGCCAGCCTGCCTACCTGTTCCTGTCGTAATCTTGAATCCAGCACATCTTGTAGACCCTCCGGGATGATGCAGCTCAGTATTTTGCTTGGTGTGGACAGGAGCATGGTTACGCACCGGTTCTTGCAAAGACTTAGGTCTCCCTTCTTTAGGAGTTTGACAGGGTAGTCGCTTTAGTTCAAATGAATACGATACATTGAATTATAGAATACGCCTTTAAACCATATCCAAATTTCGATAGTCAGTTCGAAATAAGATAAGAATGTTTGACTGACAGATGGTGTAGTAAAATTCTTAAATACTTGTACCAATTTCTTCCTTTCCTGATATTGAATAATGATGTCAGAAGTTGTTTATTCAGAAAATGCTATTCATTTAAGTCACAGTTTTCGGTCCGCATACAAGACTAGACAACATGAAATTGGTCAATTTACATTTAGTCGTGGCCGAAATAGATAATTGGTGATGTTTCTAACTGCGGCACTCTGTAAATCAGGTTTGAATGTCACTTGGGACATCAGTCCATCTTAAGTGACAGACAGTTCATGCTGATGAGTATCAGTAGAACAGAAACTTATGTCCAGGGTTGTTTATTATCTATACCAATAATCGCTCTAATAATGATTCTACCTAATTTTGCTGGCAATCAGTTTACAAAGAATACACTTTTAAAAGTTTAATCTGATACTTTTAAATGTTTTTTATCATGTTAATTTGTTTGGTTTCGGTTAGCAGAAGAATCCAGGACACACGTTTCGTCCCACTTGGGACTTGTCAACTGAATATACCTGAACCCCAGTGCAGAATGATGTTGTTCCCACTATGATTCAAACCTCATATCCATCGATTCAAACGCCAAGGCGTTATCCACTCTACCACGGATACACGATAGCTACTTCTTGTACCACGAGTATCACTTATTACTATTTACTGACATACTTGTAGTTCTTCGTTGTTTTAATGTATCAAATTGTTTTTTTATTGTTATAAAAAAAAGATGGGGTAATTCAAAAACTTACTTTCCTAGATTAGCTTCTTTCTCAAGTCTATTCACTAAACATTTAACTGCATCCAATAGTAGATTTAATTCAAATAATTTACGTTCACGACAAATTATTTTTACTTCAAGTGTATCAATTTTATTTCTTAATTCAGCTGGATTTTCAGTTTTACCTTCAAGTTCATTTAAACGTGTTTCATATTGTAAATAAGTAGTAGTTTTTATCATTTTTTTATTTTTTAATTTTATTATATCTTTTGTTATTCCAACACCTTTATCACTGTCTAATAGAAATCCATTCGGTGTAATTGCACTATTCTCCAATTTTGCAACACGATTTTGACATACACTTAACTGAAATTTAATCAAAACATGTAACATATATAACATGTATTTTTGAGATGAATAGGGAATTTTAATTTAGAAGTAGTATTTATCATGGACTAACATCAGTTGAGGAACCACTGAAAATCCGGGAGCACTGGACAGTTGTTTCGTCCTAGTATGGGACTCCTCAGCGGTACGCACCTACAACCCGGCTAGGGATCGAACTCAGGACCGTTAGGTTTCATGGCGAACGCGTTAACCATTCAGTCAGTGGGTCGGTTCCCAATGGTTCACAATCTCCAACTTCTGTCAATTCACGACATAGCGCGACTGTCACCCAAGGTCTTCAGTTAGCATCCACTTCACTTCCGACCGGTTGACCCCACAGGTCACGGCTTCTCATTAGAACTTCCTAACATCCATCTGGAAGCAAGTCACTAATGAACACTATGCAGTAATGTATTTTTGGGTGACAGTTGTGCTATGTCGTGAATTGACAGAAGTTGGAGATTGTGAACCATTGGAAACCGACCCACTGACTGAATGGTTAACGCGTTCGCCATGAAACCTAACGGTCCTGAGTTCAATTCCTAGCCGGGTCATGGGTGCGTACTGCTGAGGCGTCCCATACTAGGACGAAACAGCTGTCCAGTGCTCCCAGATTCTCAGTGGTTCCGCAACTGATGTCAGTCCATGATGAATACTACTTCTAAATGTATAGCATGTGTCTAAATTCACAATTTAATTGTGTTTACAAAATAAAATGCTCAGATTATGATAGGACAGAATTCCCTATGGAATCAAAATTAAGAAAAAGCGAATACCGGGGAACTTTTACTTAACCACTTAGAAATCTAGTGTTACTGAAAAAAACTTGAAAACACATCAGCCACAACTCTACACATGTTATGGTTTCATATCACATGGTTGTTTTTGATAATTATATCGAAATTTATACCGGGTGATGATTGAAGGTGAAATGAAAAGTTGGACCGCGGCCACATTCGAACCAGCGACCACTGGCTTACCGGCTTGATACTATACCAACTAAGCTACGAAGTCTGACTGCTCACCAGATTTTAATTTCACTTCAATCCCCAAGGGTTTTACCCGACTACCATGCGTTTACTACCTCGTGATCGCATTCCCACTGGCTACCCACCATTCAGGACTTCTCATCCCAAACAAATCTATCTAAATTATACAGTTACAATCACCCATATATGCGCATTCGCATCCACTGGAACTGACTCATGCCAACTGCCAGTTGCCTAGACCAATTTACACACAAATTTACACCAACAACTGAACACAAAGTAACACAAAACAGCTTGATGATCACTGCCACTCATACACGTGGTCCAACATCGCGCAGTGACCAGAACAAGACGCATACACACTCACAATGACATGCTGCAGTTCTGCCACCCAGCCACAAACCACACTGGCGCACAACCACGCACTTAGAAACACATTAATATGATCAGACACACATAGGCACAGGCACGAGCGAAAGCATGATCGCAGGTACTGTCGATGTTCCCTGAATATATATCAAGAGACGCTGACACTCAGGCACATGCACATACATATGCAAACACAGCGAGCCACACACTGACACAGTCTGTCTCTTCTCCTTTGCAGGTGGGTCGACGACACCGGAGGAAAGAGAAGTCGTCAACGTAACCGACAAGTTGGGAAAGGTGGTGGCCACACGCCGACGCAGGAAGAGACGACCAGCCACACACCAACCACTCGGTATGTCTCATACAAATCATCAATCTTATTCACACTGACAATACGACTGACTGTGGAGCACAAGAGCATACACACGCAAGTACCCAGTCAATCACTGACTCACTCACTAGCTTGTCCACACACTGAAGGAGAAATTCAGGGCCCAGACAATGTCAACACCTACACAGACACATTGAAGATGTTATATACCCACACGCATCCAAAGTAACATACACACTCACAATCACACAAACTAACACTCATACAAACATATGCACATCCACATCCACTGGAACTGACTCATGCCATCTGCCAGTCGTCTTGACTAATCCACACACAAACTCACACCAACATTTGATTGATTATCATTATGACTATTTGAGATAGCTGGACCTTGTAGCTCAGTTGGTAGAGCATTGGGCTGGAAATTCGGTGGTCGCTGGTTCGAATGTGGCCGCGGTTCATATTTTCATTTCACCTTCAATCATCACCCAGTACAAATACTAGCCTTCCAAACTATGGTTATCTCAAATAGTTATAATGATAATATTGAAATAGTTTAGAAAGGCTTTAGAAATTATAAAGAACGTCTCACAGCAGAATCTCTTCATGTAAAGTGGAATCATGATTGTCTAAACAAGAATGAGGGAGTAAAATGTAGTTTGATCTAGTCTCAACCTATCGTCACATACTGACATAACCATCATACATGCAATAAGAACTATAAACACATGTGTACATACAAATCTCATCATGTAATTCACGTACAACACACTATATAAGGACATCATCTTTATCCTACAATTCTGACTATGCAGAATCATTCATGCCGAATAACACTTGTCAGTTTACCGTATATAAGCTAGGGGATATTGTAAATTGAGGTTTACTACAATTTTGATAAAGCTATTGGCAGCCCTAAATAGCGAAACGTCAGCTGAAACAAATTTATTTTGTTTTACATTTATTATGAAATACAAACACCAAAATAATGAATGTATATTGGACATTGTCACAATTACAGAGGTGAAAAATAGTTTTTGTTTTAATTTACTATTCACCACTGACTGACAACATATAGAGAATTACTGAAAATCTGAGAGCACTGAACAGTTGTTTCGTCCTAGTATGGTGCACGACTACAACACCACTATGGCTTGAACCCTAGAACCTTTTTATTCCGCTGCCAATACGTTACCAGTACTCTCAGGTCTTTAATGGTTCTCTGACTAATTTCACTTTGGGATAAATATCAACCTTGAAATTAATCCCCATAAAAGTCTGAATAAATTTCAGTGTTTTTTAAACAATGTGTTTGTAGACTTTCCTTTAACACTTTGATGTTTGCTTCTTGAAGTAAAATAATCAGAAATACAATTGCTGAAGACAAACAGATCAGGTCAACTTCAATCATTATTCTATAGGAATAACATAAGTATATCCGGTAATATCATTGGTAGTAAGTATTAAACTCCCTCTCTATAGTTCAGGTTGATTTGGATTAAGACGAAAAAATCTGACTGGGTAACCAGTGTGATCATAACGAACGGACAATTAGGTATCATGGATTCAAATAGCAGCCAGGCGGAACCTTCAGTGATTGAAATGAAATAAAAAACTTGGTCATCAGGTAAGCCTCGTAGATCAGTTGGCAAAGCACCGGACCGCTAAATTAGAGACTGTTGGTTCAAATCCTGTCACAATCCAGATTTATATTTTCACCTTCAATCATAACTCAAAGACACAATTATGTAACTGATTTCTAATTATCTGTGGATTATCACTGTTATTAAAAATTTACTCAATGGCTACATTTCACTTGATGCTGAGTAGTAATATCACAGTATGGTCACATTTCATCTTGCCTAGTGATGGCTACTGGCTAAATTCTGTAGATTAGCACACATGACTAGACAATATGAAGTTGGTAACTCTTCAGTTACCAATCAATGTAACTGATCTAATCCTACCTAAGGTCAGTCAACCGAACCACGAATAGCTGAGGGGTAACATAGCTGATGAGGGGTTCAACTATCATTCCCCTCTATCGTGCACAAATGCTATTGCTGACGAGCCCCAACAGGCACAAAACCTAGATACACCAAGGCGTCCTGATGATCGCCCTCAATCAACTGATGTGTATGCCTTTCTCTTAACTGTTTTAAACTGATCTATTTGTGACCAAAAGTGTATAATTCTTAGACAGCTAAGTGGACAGTCGAGGCGATAAAAGATGTTGACTTACTACATATATAACTCAGTTTGTATCCAGTTCTGTAAGTATTTAGCCTTCAGTGTTATTGCTTGTATTACACCGTCGTTGATTGGACCGAATTGATCAGTCTCTGTTGGCATATGGGCTCCTATGCGGATGCGGAAGCAATAACACTAAACCTATACCCGTCGCACAAGAAGTGGCTATCGTGGCTCAAACGCGCTGGCGTTTGGAGCAAACGCTCCCGAGTCCGAGTCCCGGTGGGGACAACATCACTTACTGGGAAGCATGTACGACCAGCTAACGAGTCCCAGATAGGACGAAGTGCGCATCTTGGATTCCACTGCCATCATTACTAAATATGTTTAGTCTACAGTTGGAATTATAAAGCTGTTACTAATGCGATAGTAAATTACCAATTTAAATAACTAACTTTCTAATCAAAACGTTTCTGTAAACATAATTTCAGGTCAGTAGTTGAAAAGGCTTTTATTATTAGTACGTGAAGAATTGACAAAAGTGACAATCCTACTCAGGTTTTCTTTCAAGAACTCAATTGTTCATGGAGATATTCATGAGTTGGGTTAGGGTTAGAAACCCTAAGGTCCTAGGTTCGACCCCTTTGAGGAAGGTCATAGGTTCACATTGCTGAAAAGTCCCATATTAAGACGGAAAAATTGTCCAGTGCTATCAAGTTTCTAATGTTTCTCTAATTGATATCAGTTTATGATGAATACAAACCTGAAAAAGCGAAATAGATTTTTACTCAGCCAAAAACTATGAAGATCTATGATTGATTGAAATCCAGTGATATGTTGCAATCTAATTCCTGATCATTAAGTTGGTTGATAATCAACTGATCTTACGAAGGAGGTTCTAGTTGTTTACAGCTGAACAGATATAAAATTGAACAATGTAAATATCCTTTTTCTTCCCAATTTTCAATGAGTTTACAGTAGATTCCAGTTCGCAATGAAAGCTTTCATACAAGATAATAAAACAAGAACTACTCACCTGTAGTTGACTAGAAAGTATTTCATTTTGTAATTTCTCTCTTTCTTTTGCCTCTTTTCTCATAAGTTCATTACTTCTTATCAAATCATTCTTTACTTGTGTTAATCCCCTTATTTCATCATTCAATTTATTTAATTCAATTTCACCTTTGTGAAGTGTTAGATTTTGTAGATTTAATCTTTCCTATCATTTCAACAATAACAATAAAGTACTTTGAATAATTACTCAAAGGCATAGATAAAAGGATATAACACACATAAGATGTAAAGTTACTATGTAACCATTTAAACTGTCACACTTTTCTTCTACACATACAGATGAAGTTTAGATAGAATAATTACATAGAATTAAGATTAAAAATATCATTCAAACATTGTTATTTTGATGAACATGAAACATATATGCCCCTCCCCTTACTTACAATAACTTCTGAAATAAATGGTATAGAACTTCAAGCAATTAATCACGGTGATCTCAAACAGACTGAAACTAAGTAGTACCAGTCATAAACTTCATGGATTATTTCTATCTTGTTCTGGTAAATTTAAACTTTTTCCACTTCTATCATATCACAGCGAGTTTAACACTTTGCAACAGATGGTGTTTTAACGTGAGCAATAAGCAATCCTACTCAAGTCTATGAAGTTTCAACTGATGTATCTTCTCTAATGAATACTTGAATGCTTTATTTCCTCACTGTTCACATGATGGTCCGCCACGTGCAAACATGTAACCGCATTCTTGTTGAATATCTACAGCTCCTAAACGTTTATCTTTAACAAAATACAAACTCATTTCGTTTAGGTAGCTTGTCAGACATTGAGTGGTTTGAATAATTCACCTATCTTAGTGGACATCACCCTTCGACTTTACAGGGACTGACGCACTCCTTGAAGGTCATCTGATTGACATCTCAAAGCTGAATGATACGTGGATTTCGGTCCTTCAACTCTCCAGGAGGTTGGAAAGGCCATTTTCATCTTTAAGGATGGAAGTAAAAAACGACTGAGAAGGGAAACAAGGGTGATAGGCAGTTTAGGAGAATTAGAGTCAGTTCCAGAAAAAGCGTCAAGATAGTTAACTATTCTGGTCTGTAAAAAGGAGAGAAGTCCACTTGTGATAAATCCAAGATACTTGGGGGCATAGTTATCCGTCACCGTTAACTGGAACTGGGAGAAAACAAACTGGAGAAAATCAAGCATTTTTCAGACCTGAATGGGAGCGCTCAGATTACATCGTCACTCTTCAACAGGCTTTAAGGCGCAAGTATATCTGCCGGTGGCCGAATTTTGTCATATTTCTTGACCTAAACGTAACATTTGACACAGCTTGCCATGAGGTGTTCTGACAGTGTCTGATAAGAGGACCCAACAAGTATGTAATACTAGTTAAAGCTCTCTGCTTGAACACATATAGCTATTTAAGGGTATATAGGGAATCGTTACCTGAAGTGACACAGACTCATAAGTATTCACAAATGATAATCCAAATTTCGATAGTTTGAGTCTTTTGTTTATTATACACAATCCAGTAAATCTCAGTTTTAGTTATAAACTGTCAAATGAGATTATATTTATGCTTTTTATCTGAGTACTACTTAAGTAGTGGATTCAGTCAACTTAAGTGTTTTCAATGACAGTTTTTATGAATTGATCAGTTTTAAGGTAGTACTCATATTACAGAAGAAAATTGTTTGATGAAACATTGAGAACATGAAAGCACTGGATAGTCTTTACGTCGTAGTCTGAAACTTTGCAATAATATGTAAGCACTACACTACAAAGTATGAAATATAGGGTTGTCAAATCTCGTGAAGAGCATTTTACTATTCAGACAATGGGATGAAATCCAACGCTACATATTAACCTAATTCTGTTATTTAGTGATATAGTCCAAGCATCATCCAATGTAATCAGTAGCTAATTGTTCTCACGCTCTTAACTTAGTTGATCCCAAAGATAAGAGTTTTTTTTTAACAGGACTTAAAGAATTGTATCTCAAAACAAGTTACTCATACGAGCACAATAAAGAAAATTCTATTGTAATCAAAATTTAAAATTTACTTGTAATACGCAGAGTTCTTCATTACGTTCAACTAGTTCAACTGCTCTATCATTACGTAACTGAATCACATGTCCAATAGCATTACGCATATCTTCTAATTGTTTTGTTGTTTGTACAATAATATTATTTTGTCGCTTAATTGCTTGTTTCATTTGTTCACTTTGAACTTCATCATTTCGAATGGTACAACTCTATAAAATGAGAAAAAAAAAAACGTTAAGAAACAGAAACAACACACTTTTTCAAAAAAAAGAAATGAGTGCATAACAAGCATATTTCGTCGGTAGAGTATAAAATGTTGAAGGAGAAAAGTTATTTCAATGGTTAGCCAAGTATAAAGCACTTCAGTACTATCAGTGAACTCATTAACAGACTGATACTTCTTGAATACCTGCCTGAATGAGTTACACAACTTTGATACCCTTTGGTAGATTTGTTTGAATACGCATACCTTTTATTTTCTGTTACTTATTACGAAATCATATATAATGTGAGCGAAGAAATATTTCTTTTCAATTAGTTCCTCATCAATGGCTCTACACTAATATAGCATTTTCAAACGTAAAATTACATACCAATCTAGTGATGAGAGTTGTTCAGTGAAAGGTTATCAATCTCAAAGACTACTCTAAGACTACAATTTCGAGGTGACATCATCAGCGAAATTGTGACACAACGCTTAAGAAATGTCATAAGAAGATCATTTAATGCCGCCAAGTTATGTTGTGTTTTCTACAGCCGGCCGATGATGACCACACGAACTAAAGACAGACTCCCTGACTTCTCCTCTTCTATGTGCATTTACCAGTTCAACCGCTTCTGTGGAGCTAGTTACATTGGACGTACAGTTAGGCAAGTCCGTCGTCGAATTGCCGAGCATCATCCTTCATGGCTAAGTAAGGGGGAAACCATACTGACACGAAGCTCAATACTCTCTCATCTGATTGACACCGGCCACCGAGTTAACATTCATAATGCCTTTAAAGTTATTTATCACATTCCTTCTCACCTCACCCATCCTCTACGAGTCCGTCTTTTACATACAGCAGAAGCCATAGGAATCCACCTACACAAGTCTGTGTGTTCAGAAGAGATTCGTACAGCCTCTTTCTTTGCCTTGGCCATCTGTATAGCTCATTTATTACAACAAGACTCTTCATTTCATCCACCACACAATTCACTATAACTAGTATTTCAATAGCTCCATTATTATTATTATTATTATTATTATTATTATTATTATTATTATCACCTTTCTCTCCCCCTACTGTCTCTAATTACAGTCAACAATTTACCATTTTACGTAACAGTTCATTTTTGCTCTTTAGTTATCATTATATAAAATATCAATTATGTAAGAACCTGTTCACAAAATCTTTCTACGATAATTAATCTTTGCTTTAGTTAACTGTCTTAATTACCTGACCAATTATCACCTTCTTGAAACTTTGAGATTGATAACCTTTCACTGAACAACTCTCATCACTAGATTGGTATGTAATTTTACGTTTGAAAATGCTATATTAGTGTAGAGCCATTGATGAGGAACTAATTGAAAAGAAATATTTCTTCGCTCACATTGTTTGTTTTACTAAATGTCTAAATGGGAATTTTTGCATTACTGAAATCATATATGATTGCATTGTCACAACTCTATTGTTCAACTATGACGCTCACGTTACTGTAGCAATAATATGCGTAGAATACATATGAAAATCGTTCATTCTAAATTCATCATCATCATCATTATATGAAAACCTGTTAATGACCAGCATACACTTTATGATTGTCTAGGTTATTTGTATGATTATGCAACAATAATGACTTTGTAAGGTGAAAGTTGAAAGCCTTAGTAGCATATATCACCTGAAAATGTATAATTGTGATGTGAGTGAAACAAACAATAAAATGAATGATGAATAAGGACAAGATATGTATCAGTGAAGAAGTGCTTCTTTTCAACAACGTCATTATCAAGCTACAAAGTTGTATTTATACTCGATAAAATGTCAGATAATTGCACTAAAATGTTACTCAGTCAATATACAAAATATACAATAGGTGTTGATGGTGAGATTTATTCATGTGGAAGAAATAGTAAAATGGGTCAGTGAAGAATAAGGAACGAAATCATGACAAGTGATGAAATAAAGGACAAGTGCTGTCAAAGAAGTGTAAAATGATGATAATGATGATGATAATTTAACTGAAGGATACACGATGATGTGAAATGAAATTGATAAAATAACCGGAATGAATTGTGAAGGTGAAGGTGGAGAAGGTGGTTTCACAAAATGTTTCTGGAACTCAAAGTTTCAGTTTTGTGATCATGTATAGTTAATGAACCTAAGGAGTAGTTGAATTTAACTGTATAAATTACCTTGAAGGATGAATCTCGAGAAGTTGAGTTACTTAACTCTTCCACGTGTTCACACTTGAATGAAGTTGTATTTCTTCGATTGCCTTTGGTAAGCCTAACCATGTAATGTTCAGAAACGTATTTTCTGTGAGACGGTTCTCAATTTCCGATATATTCAGCTCCATAGAAGCATGTAACTTTGTAGATACACATAGATGTGGACATAAATGGCAGCCTATCCTTCTCGCATTATCGAACCAGGTTACGTCTGGGGAAAATCAATCTCAGTCTAGCAGCATAAAAGACACTATTGATACACTTTGATAGACGACTTTTCAGCACCTCCACTATGGTGTCCCATTTTGAATTCCAGATTTATTATTATACTTTTTGTATCAATACATCTTTTAGGGTATCCATTATTCAACAGTGATGTTCTAAGTTTCATCTTCAACATCCATCGTGTCTTCTAAACAGACTTTATAGATTCTAGAACTCAATGAGTGAATAAGATTTCGTTTTACTACTAAGAGGTACCCAAAAATTAAAGTTAGTGAACTGCTCAATGCAAATGGTTTCACAACAGACTAACCTTTAAATTGAGCCATCATCTTCTCTCTTTAACATCACGTCTTGTAAATGTGAACGCCTAATAGATCTAGGTTATTCACCTCCTTGAGATTCATCCTTCAAGGTAATTTATACAGTTAAATTCAACTAATCCTTAGGTTCATTAGCTATACATGATCAGAAAACTGAAACTTTGAGTTCCAGAAACATTTTGTGAAACCACTTTCTTCACCTTCACCTTCACAATTCATTCCGGTTATTTTATCAATTTCATTTCACATCATCGTGTATCCTTCAGTTAAATTATCATCATCATTATCATCATTTTACACTTCTTTGACAGCACTTATCCCTTATTTCATCACTTGTCATGATTTCGTTCCTTATTCTTCACTGACCCATTTTACTATTTCTTCCACATGAATAAATCTCACCATCAACACCTATTGTATATTTTGTATATTGACTGAGTAACATTTTAGTGCAATTATCTGACATTTTATCGAGTATAAATACAACTTTGTAGCTTGATAATGACGTTGTTGAAAAGAAGCACTTCTTCACTGATACATGTTCTGATTTATGAATAAGTAGGTATATTTCGTTGAATAGCCCAAGAAGTCTTCAAAAGTGGGTGGAATTTTATTCAGAACGCTTCAAGTTACAATTTAGCTGAAATTATGTCTTGTACTCAATGGTAAGTCATCTATGGAATCGTATAGTAACTCCATGATTGCACTAATCTGAACCATCGATAGCTTTTGTACTGAACGGGTTATGTAAGACACTAAAAGGCGTGAAACACCTTCCTTCTATCCTTTTAAATCGATATTGTCAGTTAGGGAGAGTTGAAATATTCTGTTATTTTCCTTCAATCACCAAAGATGCTTTGTCACTAGCCTGTAGGAGATATAACTCCGCTATGTGATAGCATACACTCTGCTGAAATTTATTTACTGAATTTAAGATTAGAATTCTTAGGTATGAAGCATGCATAATTCACATCATTCCGTACGAATAACAAAAAACTGCCGCCAGCTTTCATCATTCGTAGCGGAATGCCGAAAGTAGTAAAATCTATCTACTTTTAGAACAGCTTTCTGAATGCTAATATTGACATAGCAAACCACTTGGATACGAAAAAAGGGGAAAAAGGTATTCTAATGTATGGGAACGGTTTTAAATATAATAGTCTTCATATGGATTCGTAAGGTCAGATATACGTGGTTCAACAGTTGTTTTACGAAACCGAGAAGCCCAAAGAAGATAATATTTGACCATTTTCAACATCTTACCATCTTCTGTATATTACTGCTTTCATTTGATACCAACACTCTATAAGTTTGTCAGGGTATATTTATGCTCAGAAAAGGCTGTTATTAACCGTCTCGTCTTCTCGAAAGACCCTATTTCGTTGGTTCAAAAACGCAACAGTCAGTGAATCTCAGCTATTTGATCAACATCCTACAGATCATGGGTTTCAGTATCAATTTTATTTGAACAGTAGAATGGTAGTTAGTGATAACTTTCTAAATAGATCCCATGTGATCACTTTACATTTCTTGATTACTCATCTGTTTTGATCTCTTCCTTTTTTGGTAACATCATGATTCTGTAATATTATAAAGCCGATTTCGAATTCATAACCTACTGGTAGGAAGTTAAAAGGTTGGATCGATAAACCATAGCCCAAGAACATACAAATTATATAGTCTCTTTACTTCTAAAAGGTTTTTCAAGCGGAAGAAATTTCTTTCACTATGCTTTCACTTACACTCCTATAGCTTTGAAGGTGAAACCTGTAGAGATTTCTATTGGTAAGATCAGACAAACATTAAATCTGAACTGATGTACTAACGTGAAGCAGAGCATGGAAAGAAAACTACTCTTTTTATCTTGTTCCTAAACTCTCACTGAAAGGTGAACGACTATTCGTTTGTTTGTATTAATAATTTCTCTCGAGTTTTGTATATCATTCCATGCATTTTGTTATGTGCCATTGTGATACTATTTGACTACTTTGAATCTGCCTGGCACTGGAGATTCGATGAGTAGGAGTTTACTATTTTAACAAACAACTCAGCTCCTTTTATGCATAGTAAAGCGTAATACGTAAAACAAACGTATTTTGATGGTATTGCGTTTTCTGAGCTGGATGATTTACTCTTGAAGCTTTCATTGTCATTCTAAAGAATGTCATCAGCATAAACTTCAAGAAGTGAGCTGAAGGGGTTCTTTCTACACGTGGCTTAATAAACGTAAACATAACATGTGTAAACTGATTTGGATGCTTGATTCCTGTCCTGTCGATGGTTGTGCATTACAGAATGTCACATGTGTTTCTCTTCGAACCCTTCCCAACCCTCCCATTTCTCACTAATTTCCGAAAGATGCTTCCACCTAACGTACCATACTAAGAAGCTGAGAGTATCTGGTATAACTCAGCCTCTCCTCTTGTGTTTTATAAACTTCAGCATCTTTTCTGTTCTTCTCTATTCTTCCCTTTTATTTTTTCCCGGGTTGCTGAAAAAGACTTTGTTGAATCACGTAGAACTTTGAAGATTGTCACCAGAACTAGTGGCATACCTTTAGACCTACTAATTGACACCGTTTTAGACAAACATCTGGCAAGAGTTTTTTGTTAAATGATCAGCCTCCTCATCACTCAAAGCTTTTTGTGTATTAGTCATCAGGAAAGACAAGCAGCAAGTATATGAGACTTTTAACATTTATTGTTAAGTATAAAAATTCCACAATAACGTGTTCGGTTTATATCCTGTGCTAGGAAGAAGGCATTAGAAACTAACTAACTAACTGATCAACTTTTGCTGTTGAAGGCAAACTAATTAGAGAGTATACAGCTTAGTGTTATTTGTGGTATTATGGACCTAACTGGTAATATGACTGTTAACCCAAATTGTAGATGGAATAACTATTCTTATTTTCTGCATATAATTTACACTGATTTCATATAACCTGTTTCTATCCAATTGATGCTATATAACATGTCGAAAATTGTGTACAGCATTTACAAAATATCTTTCAGAATAATGTCATTATTATTAGCTTGTCCTGATGATCCTGTGTATGATTGGTTATTTCTGCCAAAGTCTTCTCATTGCCTGATTATTTGTTGAAATTGGTTATCTAGCTGACATGAACTTTGACTTTTTGGTTGTTGTTGTTGTTGTTTTAAAATCATCCTCTGAAGCTACAATTATTCCCTATCCTCTATTGAAAAGTAAATTTATATTCTATTTCCTCTTGACAGGCATGGATAACAAATGGTACAATCAGCTTCAATATAAAGTCAACAAATAGTTTCAAAATTTAATCGAGTGAGTTTGTTTTCTGAAACGTTGACATTTAAAGAATTCCTTTAATATGATCAGTAGAGTGATTGATTTAAATTTTCTAGTTGTACACCATTGAACTGTCAGAAAGTTACAATGATTTTAAAAGTGAAAATCTGTAACCTTAAGATACAATACCATAGAAGTCAACGATTAAGTTCTTTACTGGAATGATTAAATTATTAAATGAAGATAATCATTTAATCATGAATTGACTTACCAATTTAGAAATCTCATTACGAAATATATCACGTGTTGCAATAGATTTTTCAATTTTTTTCTTTGTTTATCTAATAATTCTTTTTTATGCACCAAATTAGTCTGTAATATTTCAATTTCATTTGTAGAAATACGCATTTTTTCACTTAATTCTTGTATATGTTGATTTGTAATTTGTATGAGACTTAAACAATTATTACGTTCTTCTTTTATTGTTTCATAGAGTTGAGCAAAATCTTTCAATTTTCTCTTTATAATCAGAAAGTGGTAAAATAATAAAGTTAGTGCAAAAATCATATTCCAATGAAAAAGGAAGTAGAGAAAAAAAAACAGCTGAAAGAATGCTTGTATCGGTCAATTTTACCGCTTTTCAAGAATTCTATTTTCCTATTGGTTAATTTTCTGCTTTTAATATCCTATTTTGGCTGTTCACCCCAAGGTCATATACATTGTGCATAAAACTGTGTTGTGTCCCTGGATTGATACCTTCATACATACTTTCAATTGAGGTAAACTCAGTCTAGTTCAGTCCACTTGTCAATTATCGTATCGTACATCCAATAACTAGGTTATGCGTCCCCAATTAACTGTATGCGAGAGGATCAGTAATCCCTGACATGTTTAAATTGTGTGTTAGGAAATATTTGTAGAGAAAGCCTATTTACGCGTATATCAACTTCATTTCAACACTGACAAATATAGCATCAGTGGAATTCTTACTTCATTAATACACAACAAAACCAAATAACTAACTAATCCCTAAGTGAGGCGAATAGCTGACAATATCTTGCTGTCGACAACGTTATAGTTGGTATTTTTTCTAGTAGAAGTCATGAAACTGGTGCTTACAAGAAGGATGTTTATGGTTGATTGGGTGATGATACTCAATTATTTCTAAATTGTGTTGCAAACTGAGTCCTTCACAATACTACATTCTAGTTGTTGATATCTTAACAATAAAACTTTAAGACACTAAGCTCTATCCCATACTGAAGTGACTGTTCTCAACACAAGTAGTCCTACTTAGAAAGTAGAATATACCTTTGTATGATAAAATGTTTTAGTCAATGAGAACAAATATAAGTATTGATTAGTTTTGATAATTACCTGTGTTCCACTGAATGATTTTTCATATTCATGAATTTGTAATTGTTTCAATTTAATATCATCTTGTATACGTGTGTAACGTGATTGTGCAATTAAAAAATCTCTTGATTTTTGTTCACGTTCCTCTGATTTAAGTGTAACCAATCGGATTAATTCTACAAGTTCAACACGTAAATTAGCCAAATCATAATTCATTTGATCAACTTGTTGTAGACTTTGACGTAGTTTAACTTGTTCAAGTTCAGTTAATTGACACTTTTTGTATGATAAAACAAAAGAAATGTTTATATATTAAATAAATCGAGGTTTTGTAGAGTAATATTCATTATGGATGCGAATCAGTCGGGGAATCATTAAAAACCTCAGAGCACTGGATAGCTGTTTCATCCTATTATGTGACTGAACAACATTACGCACCTATGATTTCTTTAGGAATCGAACTCATGACCTTAAGTTTTCCCGGCGGACCCGTTAACCATTCTGTCAATGGGTTGAAGTCCAGTGGTCTATAAGACAACTATCCACCAAGGTTTTCAGCTGGTATCCGCTTCACTTCTGACTAGTTGACTCCATAAGTCATGGCTTCTTATGAGAATTTCTGAATATCTATCTCAAATCATGCCACCGATGAGCACTGTGCAATGACGATTATGTATCGGTTACATCAATCATTTTAGAAACACATTCTTCAGTATTTCGATGAAACTGTTTGAGCTAATCTTTGAATAACAGACTGATCTTATGCAATGGGGGGGGGGTGAATGAAGGCAAAATAAAATCCTGAGTCACATTACTTTTCAAACATCTAGGTTGCTGGTCAATCATTAATCCAATAAACCTAATAGTACAACTTTAAAAGGTTTCAGATTATAAACTAGAAACTTTCCACTAGCTACAGATGCCAAGAAAGAGAGTTTTTACTAATTTAGGGGTTTCAGGTTGGCATTCATTGTGGATTGACACTAGTTGGAGGAACAGTACGTCAGTACGTTACCATTTAGCCAGTTGGTCAGAACTCATTGGTCCATATTTCCCACTTCTGTCAGTTCATTATATAGCAAAACCTCCATCTAATGACGTCGTTGAGTAAATGTCCTCATGTTCGACTTAGTTAGCCTCACCAGTCACGACTCCTTATTGAAACTTCGAGAATATCCTATCGAAACCAGTCATCAACGAGCAC
This sequence comes from Heterobilharzia americana, assembly GCA_944470555.2. Lineage (NCBI taxonomy): Eukaryota > Metazoa > Platyhelminthes > Trematoda > Strigeidida > Schistosomatidae > Heterobilharzia > Heterobilharzia americana. The sequence goes on along the minus strand of OX104129.1, from coordinate 58,807,108 downwards.
TTGGTTAATTTGACATCGAGGTGGTCATTGATGACTGGTTTCAACAGGTGATACCCGAAGTTTCAATAAGGAGTCGCGACTGGTGAGGCTAACTAAGTCGAACATGAGGACAGTTACTCAACGACGTCATTAGATGGAGGTTTTGCTATATAATGAACTGACAGAAGTGGGAAATATGGACCAATGAATTCTGATCAACTGGTTAAATAGTTAACATGCTGGCCGCGGGACTTGAAAGCCCTAGGTTTCACAACTGAGGGGGGGGGTCATGGCTGTGCACTGCTGAGGAGTCCCATCCTAGGACGAAATAATTATCAAGTGCCTCAACTTTTCCAGTTTTTCCCCAACTGATATCCATCCATGATGAATACCAACCTGAAGTCAATAAATCACTTCAAAATCAGATTAAGACAGAGATAAGCGGTTCACACTGTAGTTTTATTAACTGCCGGTGTCCAATATTTTGCCATGTAGGCTTAATATAGGACTTTACATTGGAAATATGAACAAAAACGAAAAGAAGTGAAACGAAATACAAAATTACTTATTTCACATACAACGTTTGAACTGAATCATGACAATTAACATCAGTCAAGTTACATAGATCTAACATGGGAACATGCCGGATATCAGTAGTGCATTTTTTCTCTCTCCAAACCTATCTAAGCGAAGTAATACAGTCAAATTTGATCTTAAAACTTAAGAAGGAAAAACAACAAGAAACGACTTAGTTTTAAGGTGGAAGCTTATCATTCATACAAAGAATATACTACCCAATTAGATTCATTATTGGGGCAAAAGCAAAACCCATACTCCAACATAAACATCATTAGTATATAGAAGATGATTATGTTACAGCCCGTTGTGCATACTAAGTTACATTTGTGTAAGATGATACGTACATTCAGAGAAGAAATAAAACTATCTAGTCGAGGGTGAGGGGAACGAATCACCAAATTACCAGAGAAATAATTAAATCCAGATAGTCTAGTAAGTACATGGGGTCGGTAGACTCCATCATTTGCAAGTAAACATATCATGGAAAAACATCACAGGATTGACCGTAAAACAACCTTTAGACAACTAAATAGGAGCTGTCAATATAGTATACTCAGTGTAAGAGTAAAACTTTGTCACTGTGGGAGTGCATAAATCCATGTTAGACTGTTGGCCGGACAGGAAATAGGAAATAACACTATTTCTCCATTCTCGTTCATTTTACCGACTCATGATTGGTTTTCGTCCATAGGGCCAGCAACCCTACACCTTAAAACCAATCCAATCGCTAAAGAAACTTCAAAGTACAAAGTGAGGACAAAAAATAAAATTAAACTTATTCCTCTCTGGGATCGGGGAGACGAAACGATGCCGGTTGGTGAAAGCCTTCTGGAAGCAAACTGACCGACGTGTCTTCTCACCTTCGATGCCATATCATCCTGGAGAGACCTGAGGACGCGCCGGATTCAAAAACACGACCGGAACAAGCTGGCTTCAGGAAGGATAAATCATGTGCGGATCAAATTTCAACACTACGCATCATAATTGAACAGTATGGAATGGAAGTCAACTCAACTCTACCTCAACTTCATTGACCTTGAAAAGGCCTTCGATCGAGGCGTCAAAGGAGAAGTAATCTGGCAGGCAGTTGCTTCAACACTACGGTTTTATTGCCACAAATCTTTATCAACCTCATTCAACAGCTATATGAAGACGGCACATGCCAAGTGATCCGCAGTGGAAAGCTCAGTGACTCCTTTGAAGCGAAGCCAGGAATAAGTAAGACAAGGCTCCCTTCTATCACTGATGATCTTCCCGATTGTGGTGGACTGGATCATGCAGCAAACCGTAAGAAGAGAAAAGATGGGCGTACGCTGGTCAGACCGATAAAAAGAGCTTAGGCTATCTGGACTTCAACGATGATGATTTATGTCTAGTGTATTGTCACACAAATTCGAAGATGTACAAGCGAAAACCAACAAGTTGGCAGAAAAGGCAAGGTAGTGAAGGAAGACGGGACTTTCTTTAGGTGAACCTAGAGAAGACAGAGGTGATGAAATTCTCTCGTTCACCTACCTGACTAGGTAGCATCGTTTCAACTACAGGTGGTACAGATGAGAGCGTCAAAACCAGGTTCGGAAAGACAGCAAGACAGTCCTTCATTAGTCTAAAATAATCAGTGTGGAGATCTACTGCAGTGCACTGTAGTCAGCATGAAGCGTGAACTAGATCCGGATTTTCAGTGCCAATGTCAGTCAAGTCAGTGCTTCTATGTAGTGGTTCAGAAATTTGGCGCGTTACGAAAAGCATTTCCAACAAACTACAGACATTCGTCAACAACTGCCGCCTACTCTCACTCGATACTGAAGATCAAATAGCCAGAAAGAATAAACAACAAGAAACTATGAGCCACAACGAACCAACCAAGAACTCATCGTCCAACAAATATGCAGAAGAAAGTGGAGATGGATTGAGCATATACTGAGAAGACTGTTCGGGGACATCAGGCATCATCCGAAGCCCTCGATTGGATCCCGTATAGGCGTACGAGAGTGACACAGAGGAAATAGTGTGAGGAAGAAATGAAAGGTTGTGGTTAGTCGTGGAGCCAGGTTGAAGAAAATGCAAAGAAGAGTGCAGTGGCGACGTCCTACTGAAGCCCTATGTTCCACTAGGAACCGAACAGATAGATAATAATTATAATAAATTAAATCGAATTATTCGTTATCTGAACTTGATATCTTGGTTCATGTTTTAAGACTAAGAGGGTGATTTACAGATTATTGTCCTCTGGGAAATAATAGATAGAAGTTTGCACCATTATTATTTTTTTCTTGGGGTCCTTCGTTGTCACAAGTGATCGAATGTCAGGATAGATAGGAAATCACACGAAAATCAGGCAGTTTAAGTTCCGGACTGTGTCAAATAAGTAACAGACATAATTGTTGTATAACGGTGTACAGTAATTACTGAGAACGTATCACTTTTTGCTGACAGTTGTTCTGTGAAAAAGTCAAACTACAAACTCATTGGAAAAATATTTAAAGTAAAATTATCCAAACGATCCAGATACGGTGAAAACACTTCGAGATGTCGAGGTAAACAAAGTGATCTACAATCACAACATGCAAGTGATGTATATTTTCTATGAGAAAGTTTAATGAAAGATGGGTTACAATATCAGCCGAATAGATAACGGCGAACGCCATCGGATAGTCAACTACTTCACGTCACCACAAACTTCAAACACTGTCTGTCCACCAACTTCAACTAAACGGTGGACACAGATAGACAATACTGTTTTCAGTTATCCTTGAAGTATGTCATTGGAAGATATTAGCTGCTTTCGGGGAAGATATTTAAACAATAATCTGGAATCGGTTTAACTTCGTCTACTTCTACGCTTAAACAAGCGTAGAAAAACTATATTTACCAAAATGTTCTGATTTTGCCTCTAATATGAGAACAGAATGATAAGACCACTTCAATGAAGAACTCTTTCATCAGTTATTGCAACATGACGAATTCACTTCAATGAAAGAAACCTGATGTCATCTTTAGTTCACTATGATGACAGAATTGAAGAGCGTAATTGATCCTCATGACAATGTAGAAACAGGTCACTTGATTTTTACCAACTGTTGCTATTTATACTACTGGGATGATATCCAAATGTCTCTTAAAGTCTGAATGTACAGTAGTTTGATTCTTACTGTTTTGCTCTATGGTTTCGAATAGTGGCGATTAAAGGTTCGAGATATCATCAAGCTTCAGGTGTTCAATCACCTTAGCCTTCATTGTAAAGACTAATATGATGCTATGTCAAAACATCAATAACGTAAACGTCAAGCGTAACGTTTTACGAAAAAAAAATTTAATTGGTTAGTTTGTATACTTTCATAAACTCAGATGGTTGTAACGTATGTTAAGCATATTTAGTCACTGTCATCTATCCCGTTGATTAATGTTAGTTGTACAAGGTTTATTCATTCAAGGAGTTCCTGTGCCAACAGAGACTGATGAATTTCGATGCCATACACATATAGATACATACATTCATAAATTAATTCTCATACTTACTTGACTTAACAGTAATTCTTTAAGTTTTTTTATATCATTAGTTAAATGTGTACGTTTCTTTAGTAATTCAGTATCTTCATCAGTTTGTTTCATAGATAAACAATTCATATGTTTTTCAGAACAAGTTTTCATATTAAATTTAACAGATTCTTTAAGTGTTTGTAATAAATTTTCAGCTTTACGAGCTTTTCGAACATATAATTCACGTGTACGTGTTTGACGAGTAACACGATCAGTTAATTGTAGAAGTTCTTGTTTTAAATGATCCATTTTTAAGTCAGTCTCCGTTCTAAATTATTTACAAAAAGAAAAAAAACACACAATAAAGATACATTATTAATGTTGTTACTTGTATTATCCCGTTATTGGTTGAACCGAAGCCCATTAAAGACTATACTTGTCATATCATCTATCTAAATATTTATCAAGAATTTTGAAACTGTTCCAACAGGAAATTTCGTCAGATATTTAAAATGTACAGGATTTCAAAAATAAACTGTTGAAATAGGAGAGGAAGAAATTATGACAATTTTTCATATAATTTCTCTGTTCGCTAGTGTATTAATGCGTGAATGTCTAGATATTGTATGAATTACTATAAATAATAACCAAAATATGTTATATCTGAATGTTCACTTTCAATGGAGGATATCATAAAATCATTGTAGCTATGCTTAGAATCTACATATTTCACGGTTAAAGATACAATGTATCAGCAGTCAAATGGAGTTGGAGAGGGTTCACCAGCATCTCCAACTGTGGCGAATCTCTGTATGAAAGCTCTAAAAGATACAGTCTAAAAAGGTGTCCACTGTCAACCCAGAATTCGGTATAGATATGTAGATGATACATTTTTCATTCTTAAGAAAGCAAACCAATAGGAATTCCTAGAACATATAAATTCTATTTGATATTCCATTAAATTCACTAGTGAAATAGAATCTAAGGATGAAACTCTAAACGTTTTGCTGATTGTCTGATCCAAACAACAATTGAAGGCAAATTTAGTGTGGAAATGTACAGAAAACCAGCATATTCAATCAGATCATTCAACTAACGTAAAGGTTAGTGTCACATTAAAGCTACTAAACAGAGTGAAAAACATTGTAAACTATCCTGATGATTTGAAAAATAAAATCTTTAGAATAAAACAAGTTTTAATGGAAAATAGATACCTTAAAACGTTTCTGAACAGTATTATTGGCCAAATGAATAAAACATCAAGTACTACAAGTAATAAAGGTATAACAAAATCATGGGCATCATCTGTGAAGATAACATAGCGGAAATGTACTTCTGGACAGATTAAAAAAGTATCCTCCTCATATGGTATTAATTCTGTTTAAAACCTTCAAATTTACTGGAAAAGATCTTAATCAGAAGGAAATATGCAGTTCCTAAGATGACTCACAACAATTATGTCTACAAAATTAAACGTTTAGAATATGAAGCTAATTACGTTGGGTAAAGTTACAGACCCTTAAAAGTCAGGGTGAATGAACACAAGTGATATACGAAACATCCACCGGGAAACCAAGATAAATTAAAATATTTAGGAAAGCGATCGGTAATAGCTATGAATGCAATCGAAAGTTGACACATAACTGACTCTGAGAATGTAGACATTTAGGAAGAGGTTTCTATTCACATAAAAAAAGATTAACTTCCAAAGCGTTGCATATTTTAGCAACATTAAATGTTATCGACAAAAAAGAAGGAATAGACTTGTCATCTATTTGACAAACATTAATCCGCAAAAATCATTAATGACGACTATTTCAAATTGAACCTCGCCCGGTCGTAAGGCCGGGTAAAGAGGGAAGGTTGGGCAGAGGGCCAACAACCCTACCCCGTAAAACCAATCCAATAGCTACAGAAACTTCAAAGGACAAACAAAATATAAAAAGTAAAAACAAACTTATTCCTCCCTGGAATCGGAGAGACAAAATGACACCACTTGGTGAAAGCCTTCGGAAAGCCATTCAGCCTATGTGTCTCCTCTCGATGAAAGCGAAAGTAAACATGGGGACATGGAATATCCGCACTATGTTTGGACCTGGCAAGGAGTACTACAAACATTTATCAACGTCATTCAACAACTATATGAAGACGCATGCCATATGCCAGACAAGTAATTCACAATGGGAAGCTCAGCTCAGTGATGCCTTTGAAGTGCAGACAAGAAGGAGTGAAACAAGGTTGCCTACTGTCCCCCATGATATTCCTGATTGTGGTCGACTGGATCATGCAACAAACAGTGTGGAGCGAAAAGAGGGGGACACACTGGACCGAGGAAAAGATCCCAGAAGATTTGGATTTCGCCAACGACGACTTGTAGCTAATGTCACACAAACTTGAATATCTACAGGCGAAAACTAACAAGTTGATAAAAGAGGTGAGGCAGCAAGACTGGAGTTCAAGTGAATGTGAAGAAGACAGAGGTGATGATGATAACCAACCAACGCCACCACCAACAACAACAAGCTCCAATCACCATCAACAGGAGAAACGTAAAGGAAGTAGCCTCTTTCACCTATCTAGGCAGCACCGTTTCAACTACAGGCAGCAGTGGTGGCACAGACGAGGACATCAAAGCCAGTCAGGATCGGAAAAGCAAGACAGGAGTTCATTAACCTGGAACCAGTGTGGAGATCTTCCGCACTCAGCATAAAGCGTGAACCATATCCGGATTTTTAACACTAATGTCAATCGAGTCAGTGCTTTTGTATGGTTCGGAGACTTGGAGCGTTACGAAAAGGATTTCCAACAAACTGCAGACACTCATCAACAACTGTCTACGCTGGCTCGTTATTGAAGATCAGATAGCCAGAAAGGATAAGCAGCAATGAACTCTGGCTGGTGCGAACCAAGCAAGAACCTATCACCCATCAAATATGCAGAAGGAAGTGGAGATGGATTGGGCATGCACTGAGAAGACCATTCGGGGACATCACGTGCCAGGCACTCGAGTGGAACCCAGATGGGAAACGGCGAGTTGGGCGTCCAAGGTGAGGGTGATATGAAGGAGATCGTGTGGGGAAGAAATGAAAGCTTGTGGGCAGTCGTGGAGTGGGGTTCAGAAGATTGCAGAGAACAGAGTGGAATGGTGACGTGGTACTGAATCCCTATGTTTCACTAGGAACCCAAGTGACAAATAATAATACTAATAATAATTTCGAATTGAAGGTACAATAATAATAACAATTACTGACGGTTTAGAAATAAAAATACAATAAACAACATACATAAACACACACACACACACTTTGACTATCCTGCATATTCGTCAACAAATGTCAATAACAAGCATGAACTAAGCCTAATTACTCAGGTTGGACACGAAAATCCCCCAACTAATGATTTACATTCATTAAATACGTTTGATGCATCATTCGACTGTATATTTTGATGTGCCTTACACACAGAAACGCTCAGAAATATCTTGTTTTGATTTTCTAAACACGCTACGATTATATTAAAATATATTCTTATAATAATTTAATCAGATTCGGTGATCAACTTCTTCCAGGACATTCGTAGCAACTACGGACTGGATATTTATAATTTCCCGGAATATCTGCATTAATTTACGCTACGAATTATAACATTATGCATTATTCACACTAGTTAATGATTGTCATTCTGACTATCTGAGATAACTGTGGTTTGGTAGACTTGTATCGCTGGTCGCTGGTTCGAATTCGGTCGCGGTTCAAATTTTCATTTCACCTTCGATCATCACCCAGCATCAATACTAGTCGTCAAATCATGGCTATCTCACATAGTCAAAATAATAACCAATAGAATGTTCCCCCTCTTTAACTGAGTTAGATTTGGATTTAGATTAGAAGTCCTGACTGGTATGAGTACAATCAAGCCATAGTAAAGCGTCACGAATTCACATGGTAGTTAAACAAAATACTTAGTGATTGAAGTAAAATAAAAAACTTGTCAGTAGTTGTACCTCGTAGATCATTTGGCAGAATATTGGGCTGAAAATCCGGTGGTTGTTGGCTTGAATCTGGCCATAGTCTAAAGTTTCTTTTCATCTTCAATCATCATATGGGATCAATATTAGTTGAAACAGATGTATGTGATCAAAAGAATATCAGAAAACCCTTAGTCATGAAATAATCTTTATGACCGAATTATTTATACGGTAAGTTGTATTGACTGTCTCTTTTAGTCAAACATTTAAACGACTGATATAGTCTTTTGAATCAAACCTCAGTAGGTAGAGCGGGGACTCGAACCCATAGTTCATTGGTTCAAAGTCATCTCTCTAAACCAATGAACATAATGGATATAATTCACTAAGCAAAGATATGTGTATTTTGTAGGGAATAATAATGACTTACTTTTTCAATGTCATTTCAGTATTTTTCTGTTCCAATTCATGAATATGCATGTTGACAGCTTCATACTGAGATTGTAAATCATTTAGCTTTTTCTGCTTTTTAGCTGATTGACTAGAGAAGAGAAAATAAGAATGAAAAAAAGATTCATATATTCTACTAGTCACTAATTCAATAATAATCCGAAAAAGAATCTATGGAACTGATGTTGTTCGAAGTCATTCATGACCGTATTAATCTATGGATAAATTGCAAACTTTACTACTTGGTACTTTAGTTCAATTAGCCAGAAAATCTACCGTTTTCATTGATGCCACATTTACATATGTAATTCATTTAAATTTCATCATTCTTAAAACAGACTTTTGTTAATACAAGTTTTTATTTTTGTCTTCTTCTGAGATCACTAAGGCTTCTTGTTCGGTGGTGCGAAATATTCCCACAAAATCAGGTCCTTTTTTCAGCACCGATATATACATATATTTCTATATGGTTCAGAAACTTGGCACGTAACGGAAAGCATTCCCAACAAACTACAGATATACATCATCAGCAGCCGCCGCCTACGCTCACTCGATACTGAAGATCAGAAGGCCAGAAAGAATAAGCAACAAGGAACTTTAGCTTGGCAATGAACTAACCAAGAACCCATTGCCCAACAAATATGCAGAAAAAATTGGAGATGGATTCGGCATACATTGAGGAGACCTTTCAGGGAGGGACATCACACTACAGGCCAGGTCGTCGAATTGAAGCCAAAGGGGGAACAACGAGTTGGGCATACGAGGAGACAGTGATACGGAGGAGATGGTGTGAGGAAGAAACGAAAGGCTGTGGGCAGTCTTGGAGGCAGATTGAAAAGACTGCAAAGAAGAGAATTATATGTTGATGTGCTACTGAAGCCATATGTTCCGCTAGAAACCCAAGGGACAAATATATATATATATATATATATATATATATATATATATTCATATTGCAGCTTTCATGATTTTTTTTATAAGTCAAGTAGTGAATCTTAGTTTTTGCAGACATCAATAAAATCTCTAGAAGTTGGTTTTCCACTGCCCTTCGGTACTTTATGAGTACTCAGAGAACCTTCGTTACCCAAATCCTAGTTGACAGGTTTGTTGTCTTGTAAGTGAACATACAAAAATCAATTTAATGAGTTCAGTGGAATTGCTATGTTTCATCAGAATGAATTTGATATCATAATGTGACCGTAGTTATTTATCGCTTATTAATACCATTTGTAAATAAATCACTTTCGAAGAGTACATATCTATAAATTGGAGTGATTCAATTTACAAGTTCGTGAGAACTTATCAAATTCAAGTTCGTATTCATCATGGACTGAGATTAGTCGGAGAAGCATTGTAAATCTGAGAGCACTGAACAGCTGTTTCGTTGTAGTATGGGACTCCTTAACAGTGTGCAGTAGTTGAAAATCACACCATATTATCAATTGAAAGAAGTAAGAAAATGTGAACAGTAGGAATCTGACCCACTGGCTCCATGATAAGTTGCCTAGTGCAAAGCCTGAAGGTCTTGGGTTCAAGCCGTAGTGAGGTCATAACTGTTCATTGCTACGGGGTCCCATAATAGGATAAAACAGCTTTCTTGTGCCTCCAGGCTTCGAAAAGTCCTCAAACTGATGGATACGAACATAAAACTGAGGCTAAAGAAATTATTTCCAGTAGATTTTGTATATTCTTGGGGATGAGGATCATTATACTGATATGGTGCAGATAGATACACAACTCGACAGTTTAAACTCTTGAAAAAAAAAAGAATTGTAAGCTCAGCTGGCACTCCATCGACTACAGCATGGGCAATTAGCTTATACTCTGAAGCTTTACATAATAAGTGATTCTTATAATCTGATGCAAAAAGCTATACCAGTATGAATAGTATCACTCTAGTTTCAGTTATGTATAGTAATGATGGGCAGTGGGTAGCAGTAGAATCCAGGATGAGCATTTTATCCTATTTGGGACTTGTCAACTGGATTAGCTGCTTCCCTGTGAGTGATGTTGTTCCCACTGGGATTCAGCGACGTTGTAATACAAGCAATAACACTATTACTCTAGTTTGTTTACTGTTTACAGTGGGAGTAAAGACTAAAAACACAATAATCATTGGAGTAATGAGGGTTAATAATATTATAACTTACTTTTGTAGTTTCACACTTTCTAGATCCAACTGCAAGCCAAGTGACTTTAATGTTTTCATTTCTTCTTGTAATTTACAGTGTTCAGCTAATGTTTCTGATTTCAAACGATCTACTTCCCTAAAATAATCAAATCTTTCTCAATTTTTAATCACTTTTTATAGAAATAATTTTCAAAAATGTGAGGAATGGGATGTAAATTATAGGGGGGAAAAAGGCTGAATTGTAGACAAAGACAAAGACAATTTGAGATGAGTTAGGATCATAATTTCTGATTGATGAGATGTTCATCCAAAGATATTGTGTATGATTTCACAGTCTGGTTGTCAATGCTTCTCCTTACCTGTATGGTATATCATTTTGGTAATGTATTGTAACGGTATTTGTGGGCAAAAACGATCAGCTCCAGCTGTTTACACGATAATATAAAAATATTTGTAGAGTGTATAAAATTCCATGGCTAATGTGTTACCATTGAATCATTGTGTTGGAAATCAGTGAATCCCTACAAACTTCTAAACTGTATCAAGTTAAACAGTAGTCTATTTGATGGCTAGCAATGGAATGTAAAGTGTGCATTTCGTCCTATTTGGGACTCGTTAGCTAGGTGCATCTGCACCCCAGTGAATGATGTTTATTCCACTGGAACTTGGGCATAGTATCCATCACCTCAAAAGCTAAAACTTCTTCCACTAGGCTACTGGGACGCTCCAGTCACCTCTTGTGTAACGGTATCAATTATTATTACTCACTGATACTTGTAATCCCCCATTATTATTCTGGATAGAATTGATCCACCTCTTTTGTAATATAGGCTTCTACGTAGATGCCAGAATATTACCCAATTATTCGTTATCGTGTAATTTTCTTGGTGGCAGAGAGCAATGGAATCCTTGACATTCGTTTCGTGCTGATGTATCCAGTTGACGAGTCCCAAGTTGAGCGAAACGGTTCCACTGCTAGTTAATACCAAGCAAATTAGGAGGCATGGAATAGATAGGTGACATCAAGGCATGTGCAGAGCTAAATCACTTCAATCCAGAATAACAATGAGAGGATTAGAAGTATCAACAAATAACCTTTTTTAGCATTATCCAAACAACCGAGAATAGAAATCTTCTATAGAAGACTTTTGTTACTTTTTATCTAGGCTAACTAAAATGATAAACATAAAATTGGTGTGATTATTCTTATTGTAATACCTACCAAATGACAAGCAGTCAGCAGTAAGTAATAAATGGTTTAGAAGGAAAACGTTTCGTATGCTTATTGAATATACACCACATTAGTAATAAATTCACTCAGACATGATAATTAAGATATTCTAGTTAGTCTAGTTGGTAGCTAGCGCATTGGTTTTGAAAATAAAAACTTATTGTTGCGCCATTCAAAATACTGGAACTTAGTATACCTGAATGTTATTTTTGGTCACTTGAACTTATCAAAATAGCTTAGCTACAAAATCTACTACTGCTGACCAAGATGAATAGATAGAAACTACTGAGCATGATCTGTACACTTCATCAAACAGATCAATGTGAAAAAAGACTTGATGGTCGTTACCCTCGTTTTGAAAGAAGCAAAGTCATGAAGATAATCTGGCTGAGTTGTGTGGAACGGCGTACCTAAAGTAGGATCATCAATTTGCAAATAATTTAAACATTTTGTGGTCAACGTCGATATTTCTCACAGCTGAGTAGTGTTTCAACTACCCAATTGTGGTGTCGACACCGTTCCCATTAGAAAACTTCCAATTGAGACCTCAAGGTATGACCTCTAACATAAAACTGTTATTAACCCGGAGAAGATACTACTAATGAACACCTTGAGTAGTTAAAAAAATCATTCAAAATAATCTATGGTAATTCGCCAGTTAAACCAAATTGATCTAAAAACCGTTTCACAGCAGAATTCTCTCCTTCATCCAACATAATCACAAATGATGACAATTAACTTCATTAACAGTTTACATTTAAGAAGCGAATAGACAAACGTAGTACTTACTCTTTTTGCCTTTGTAGTTTATCAGTTTCCTTTAGGGCTTGTAATGGTTGAGATTGGATTTCAGCACTTTCTGACTAGAAATAAAAGCACATCCATAGATAAAAGAAACACGCTGTCAACTTCTTATCTTTATGTAGACATAATGACATTCATCTGAGTCTTAAAACACCCAAAAGATATCTTGATTGTATTGTGTTCTCTGAGCTGGATTACTTTAATGGTAGAGATTTCATCGTCTTTCTAGACGATATAATCAGAACTAACTTCAGTATGTAACTCCACGATTAAATAATTCAGCTCAAAGAACACAATACAACCAAGATCATCCACCTGAGCTACAAATATTCTACGTTGAAATGTAGGATATATACTGGTCATGGTATGGTGTCATATGTGTGATTACAATGTCCTATGACTCATTAAATGACGTTTATTCCCTTTAGTGAGGTTTATGCTACCAGGCGGTACCATTAGCATTTACACAATAAGTATAAACAGATACCTAGAGCATAAAGCCATATATGGTAGCTGACATATATTACTAATTGTGTAAATTACTAAGTTATTTTAATGTATATCCCATCTGTATCATTGTATTTTAATTTTCGATTCCGGTTAAAAACTTGTAAAACGCAGTGAATAATGTACATTGTCAAAACAGAGAAAACGGGACTACAACAACATACCGCAGTAAGGAAACTGTCCGCAAGGAAATGGAGATAAAATATGCAATTTAGAACAGTGGTTATTTAATGATTAATTAATTTGCTTGGTTGTGGCTAGCAGAGGAATCCAGAAGGCGCGTTCCCTCTTATTTGGGACTGATCACCTGGATATACTTGCACTCTAGTGCTGAATGCTGCTGTTCCCACTGGGACTTGAACCTCGTACCCATCGCACCAGACACCAAGGTGTTATCTACTACGCCAAGGAGGCATGATAGTCACCTCTTGTACAATGGGTACTAGTAATTACTATTTATTGATATGCTTGTAGTTCTCTGTTGTTTTACTGGACCACATTGTTCCATCTCTATTAGGATACGGGCTCCTATGCAGATTCCTCTGCTAACCACAACCAAATAAATTATCATAATATATATTCAGGCAATGTCGAGGCATCCGCATAGGCCCTCGTATGTCAATAGAAGTCGAATAATTTCATCCAGTAGAACAACAGAGAATTACAAGTATACCAATAATTAGTTATAAGTGAGTAGTTAATTTAGTAGTAATCAGAAAGAAAAATGTAATGAAACAATAATGAATAGAACTCAAGTGACAAAAATCGAAATTTAGAGTTAACTGAAAGTCTAGTGACTGGACAATGATGTAATAGAATAGGTGGAAAGTCAAGAAATTAAGTTACCAAGGTAGTTGAAGACTGACAGTAGATTTCTTCTAAACATACAAACCTGGTTCCAGACCTCTGGTTGGAATAACTCCAGTGAAGTAAAGAAAATTTTAATTATTCTGTATATTGATTCTAAAGCATCCCGTTTGATGTCCTGTATTCAATAATTGCTTAGTAATCGCTTTATTGAGAATACTTTGGGCTACTTAATCATGAGCTATATGGGACGTGCTCAAAATATCGAAGGTAAGTCAATGTTTTTCTTTTCTTGACGTAACTGTTCAACCAGATACACTTGAAGTGATACACACAGTTGGAAGTAGCATATAAGGGGTACATGTAGGTTCTTAACTGTACCAGCGAGAAAGAAGTACGACACAGTGGACAGCAGCAGATTTTGCAGCAGGATACGTCCTGGGCTGCGCAGTAAGTAGTCTTTGGTCAACCATCTTGGCTATGTTATCACCTTTGAAGTCATAGTGAATAAAGACCAACTTCTTACCGATAGTTATTTCGTCAGTTTTACCTTATTGTCTCCTACCGTAATTATTGTTGAAGCTTTTTGGAGACCCATTTTTCTAGGATACGTTTCGAGAAGCGATAATTCCTCTTCAAATTCAGCTGGTGAGTGTATTCTTCATGTTCTACAGAAAAATGTTCTAGCCTGTACTCGTCTGTATTTGACTTGACAGAAACTGATGGAACTAAGGTAAAGACCGTTCCATATACCTTTACAATGAATAGATTTTTGATACCTACCATCAGTCCTATGTTGAATGTTGACAGCCACGAGGTTGAATTTATCATTGTTTTCATATGTCATTATGAAGTTTTTGTTTTCGTATGCACTACTGAAGATTCCTACACACAATGTCAATGTATCAATCGAAGGATATTGTTTCATCAATTTCACACTTGAGTTTTGTCAGCTCAAGATTCCTTATGAAAGTATCTTCTAATATAGGGCCTAATGCGCTGCCCATTTCCACTCTATCAACATGGAGGTATAGATATTGTCGAACTTGTATTGGACATCTTTCGTACATATCAAATGAAGCCTCCTGAATTTCTTTGTTAGTAGCGGGAGAAGATCGGGCGTCTTGGTAGGGAATATTGAATCTTTCAAGAACAGCCACTTGTGTTAATAAGGAAGTCAAATCATTCAGTTGACTTACCGTCTCAACAAACTGCAACGTATTTTATATGGTGTACTTAGCCAGCCGTTGACGAAGAAGTTCTGAATTTCCTGCTAATCAGCGAACAACTTTATGGTATGGCGAATCAAATATTTATAATATTACATCTTAATGGAACATTCCATTCGTATATCTTTGACAGGATGTGCTTAACAGACAAATAAGATCCATGAGCCTTCAAATCGTTGTACATGAAATTATCAATCAGCTTCAGATAGTTTTCTTACTGTGCTATGTCGCTGACCCTTCTTTGACTGATTTCACTGAACTAAAGTATGTTGACATTTTATTGTTGTTTGTTATTGTAACTATGCTGCATCTTAAGCAGCTGACGAGAACTGCTGAAATAATAAAGTCAATCCACATTATTATGCTCCACTGTTTGTCTTTACCGTTTTAAAAACATTCTTATCTGCATTTAGGAATGTTTATATTCAGCATCCCTGTCAACTGTATTGATTGTTGTTGAGACAGTAGAAGGCTGTCTGTCAACAGTCTCTCTTTTCTTCTTGTCTTCGCATGTCAGTGGTATTGTTGTGGTGGGTACTGACGTTCTGATTTGCGTTAGAGTCGATTCGCTGAGCCTTAGGTTCGTGTCGTTCATAGTGTGCTAGGCTCGTATCTCTCGTAGACTGTTAGGTCATACTGCCGGTCAAAGCAAATTAGTGACGGGTGTATTTTCAAACGGACCTATTACACTTGGAGAAAGTGATGGGGCAGCAGCTTAAAATGATGAAGTTGGTTGCTGGCCCAGGGATATCTGCCCCAGTCTATTCATCTCCAGCCAATGACATCGTCGGTAACAGCATATCCGAATTCGTCTATGAACCGGATGCAAATATAACGTTTGACACATGGTTTCGCAGATATGAAGACTTCGCAAAAAGACACGACACATGGATAGTCGGACTGTTGCTTTGAAAGTCGGGAGCAGACGAATTGGACAAATATTGCAATTTGACGCTACCACCGAAAGCTAGTGATAGAATTTTCCATGAGACCGTGCAGACACTTCGTCATCAGCTTGGCGACCGCAGGTCGTTGTTCAATATACCTTACCACTTCATGAAGCTGGTGTTGAACGAAAACGATCATGTCCACATGCAGTTAGGTATAGGCAACCATACCTGTGAACGCTTCAAGTAGAAATCCCTTACAGAAGATCATTTCAAAGTCTTAATATTTATTCATGGTCTACAGTTCCCATGGTTCGCCGATAAACGAACATGCCTGTTAAACAGATTAGAGTGGGACCCACAAGTGACATTAAAAAATATTGGAGAAGAGTATCAGCTGTTGACCGACCTTCGTAAAGATACCACCTTGATCCAGTCCGACGGTCAGAGTGCAGCAGAAGTACATGCGGTGCCATCGACGGTAACGCTGACATTGATTTCACCGCAAGAGAAACCACCTACAGCAAACTAGCACTGCAATGCTAGGTACCACGTCAAATCGTGCCCGTTCAAATACCATAAATGCCAACGATGCCATAGTATTGGACCCAAAGATGGTTGCTGTCAACAGAATAGCCGGCTAAGGTCCAGAAGCTGATCGCGTTGACATCCCATGCCAATGTCTGTGAGTACTACAGCCAACTACAACATCAGCAGTCGCGTACGACGCAAAACAGACTGATGTCATGACTAGCCCTCAGCCTTTATGTCTTTATATAGACACGGCATCAGACGTAACAATAATATCGGAGAATCTTTGTTAGAAATTGAAATGACTGATCATAAAGGAGATAAATCAAATTGCAGTCAGCGATTGTGGTGGAAAACTTTAATTAAGTCGGCAATTAAACAGTATATATAATACGGTCGAAGCTATACAGGCCACAAGATTACTGCAAGAAATCAAGATGTTGTTCCAGCCTGAATTACGGCGCTGCAACACAATTGTGACATGATGTCATACAAGTTTTTCGTCCCCAAGAACGCTTGCTCCGTATGCCTCACACCAAAACTGTTGAAGCAGCAGCATCCACTAGGAAATTGTTTAGCATCTACGATGTATAAAATTATCGTAAAATAGATGGTTTACCTATGAGTAACTGCTTAAATAGGCTATTTCGGTTCACAAATACCTTCAAATGTCAGTGAAATTCAACAGTATATTGAACATTAGAGTACTGACAAACAATAACACATCTCAAGGATTTCAATACAATTATCAAACGCATCATAAAGCTTGACAGAAAAGTTGTTTAGGTTAGACAAGTACTTAAAATATCATATCCGATTCTAGCAGTGATTCCAACTATATAGACAATGCTCTTCAACATGCCTCAGTTCAATAAATCAAGGGCATGAAGTCTTAAATTTAACCACAGTTAGTTCTCTTTTAAACTAATCCTATTCTAACCAATATAGAATGTTGGTATGATATTGAACAATTGATAGATAAAACAAACAATAAAAGACTATTCTAACCTTTAACATTTGACATTGTTGTTCTGTATCATTTTTTAATTTAACTACTTGTGTTAGCATTTCTTTCGAGTCTTTTAGTGTTTGTGTTAATTGTCGACTTTCTGTACAACGTTTAGTTAATTCATGTTTAACTTCATTGACAGATTTTTCTAATTGTTTACGTAAATTTTCAATATCCTTTAATTTTAAGGAAAATAAAACAAAAAAAGATAGAGGATATAGAAACAAAGAAAGGATATATAAGCCAATATTATATATATATATATATATATATATATATATATATATATATATATATAATTTTAAAGATACCAGTTAAGACAATTATGAAAGGTTATTGAACCAATCAACTTGATGGAGCATGACCAAGTTGTAGATGAGTTGACAAACTATACATTCCAACTTGACATTCTCAACTGCTCAACTGTAGTGTCGACAGGATTGTCGTTGGAAACCACCCTGTAGGGAAAATAGAGGCGTATCATCTAGAACATAAGAGTGTCGAGATCCAGCTTGACATAATACTGAACAAGTTGAGTAATTAGAAACCACTCAAGTTGATCTGTACATTTCGTCAGATAACCAGATCAGATTGATCTAAATACTACATGACTGTTTCTCTTGTTTAGACAGGAGCCAACTGATCAGTGGTCTACCAGGACAATTTCAGTTCATATCACCGAATTAGTTCAGATCATCTGAATCTAACTCTCTGACTTGCATGGACTGGTGTACTTAAAATAAGACGATCAGTTTGCAAATCGTCAACAAATTGCATGGTCTACATTGACATTTCTCAACTGATAATTAGTTCAAATTGGTTTCACTGAAAGTAAGACATCAATGGAATCAAATACTTTATGATCAGTTTCTTAGATCTGATGACATGAGTGAGCTTGAAAAGCTTAAAGGGACACAACCCTTTTTGATGATCATAGCCTTCAAGATTGTCTTTTTGTTTCACAGCTATATAATGACTTGATTAAAGTAAATAATCGCAAACACAAAGCGTTGTGATGATGAGTTATACAACAAGATTAAATTAATTCGATCCACTGAGACAAACATTTTATTACCATCATTAGTTGTCAATACTGAAGTTGCATATCGGAAAACTTGACAACTTGACTTACTTGAAGAGTTATATCAGCTCGAACAGGACTGATGGTAACTGACGAAACTACAGCTCGGATACGGAAGGTCCATGTTGCATTTGTCAACATGCATCATCTATAGCTCCAACTAGCACGATATTTGATTATCCACCAAAGGAGGGATATACTACGCTTAAGTTTGTTCTGTCGCGTAAAGTGGCTGTGAGATATGGTCATTAGAAGTAGAAGACATAAAACGATTACTTGGTCTTGATCACAGATGTCTTCGAGTAATCGACGGCTTATGCCGAAATTATCAACTGAGCAATGTTAAGGTCAACCTCGCCTGGTTGACTAGTTCACTAGCTACTAGCCGGTCCTTAGCCTGGCTATACAGGGAAGGTTGGGCATAGGGCTAGCAACCCTACCCCATAAAACCAATCCGACCGCTAAAGAAACTTCAAAGCACAAACGAAATATAAAAAATAATGACAAAATTATTCCTCACTGGAATCGGAAAGGCGAAATAACGCCAGTTGGTGAAAGCCTTCGAGAAGCCAACTGGCCGATGTGTCTTCTCTCGATGAAAGCAAAAGTAAACGTGGGGACATGGAATGTCCGTACGATGTTTGAACCCATCAAGGCAGACCAAATTGCAAAAGAGATGAGAAGGTATCACAATGAAGTGCTTGGGATTTGCAAAAGCAGATGGAATGGGAGTGGACTCTCCAAACTGTCAACTGGAGAATCAATAATCTACTCCTATATTGTCACCCAGATGACAACCACGAGCACACTGAGTTTCGGAGTGGCTATCATGATGTCCCCAACAGCATCGAAGGCTCTCATGCAGTGGGAACCAATCTCCTCAACGATCAGCATCATGACAGCAAGGTTCAACTCAAAAGGAAGGAAGGTCACCATCATAAGATGCTACGAGGTGCACCTACAAATAGTGCAGATGAAGAGAAGAAGGAGGAATTCTACAGACAACTTCAATCAACACTGGACGAGACGTCAGTTGGTGATATCGAAATTCTAATGGGCAACATGAATGCGAAACTGGGAGCAGACAACACATAACCATGGGTCGAGAAGCGCTAGGTGAGGTGATGAAAGAGAATGGAGAATTGTTTGCAGAATTCTGTGCATTCAACGATTTGGTGATTGGAGGCAGTGTGTTCAAGCACAAGGATATCCACAAAGCGACATGGATTTGATTTCATCAGGCACCAGGACACACTACAGTAAAAATCAGATCGACTATATCTCAATCTGAAGAAAATGGAGACGCAGTCAGCCTACTTGACACAAGGTCAAGAAGAGGAGCAGATGTAGGTTCAGACCACTATCTAGTACAAGGAACCTTCCAAATCAAGTTAAAAGTCTTCAAGGATGCTGGTGATAGATCACAGTTCAAGTACAACACTCTGAAACTGAAGGACGGAACTACAAAGGAAATCTTCACTGCAGCCAGCCATCAAGACAAAATAAGGGATATCGAGCAACATCCTTGAAGAAACTTATGTGGATGAACACTGCAACTGTTTGAAAGGTATGTGGAAAGAAACCTGCACAACCTTGTAAGGAGGGAAGAAGAAGAGCCAAGACAAGGAATGGATCTCGATGGACACATGGAAGCTGACAGGGCAGGGAGAGGATGATGGTGATGGTGAAGCAGAAGATAAACCAGTGCAGCGCAAGGATGCTCAACGAGAAGAGGAACTGAGTACAATGTATAAACTACTGGACAAAGAAGTGAAGAAGAGTGCATGCACGGAAAGACAAAAGACACTTCTACGAAACACTGGCGAGTGAAGCAGAACAGGCTGCAGGTAGGAGAGACAGAGACCTGACGACATTGTATCAAGTAACCAGGTTGCTATCTGAGAAGAGATCAACACAGATGAAACCAATAAAAGATGATGATGGAAATTTAATTACGAAAGAAGAGAAGCAGAGGAAACAATGGGCCGACCACTTCAAGAAGCTCTTGAATCGACCACCACCACCATCTGCACTTCGTCCACAAATACCACCTGCAGCCCAGCCACAGAACTACAAGTGAACACAACAACAAAAATGGAAGTCCTGAACACCATAAAGCTACTGAAATGCGGGAAAGCAGCAGGACCAGATGGAATCCCGCCAGAAGCACTGAGAACAGACGCAGAGACAACAGCGGACATGCTCACACTACACCACCATTGCAGAAGGTGTGGAAGGAAGAGAAGGTACCTGCCTATTGACAGGAAGAAGGGTTACCTTGTCAAACTGCTGAAGAAAGGAGACCTCAGTGTTTGCAAGAACTGGTGCGGAATCACTATCCTGTCCACCCCAAGGCAGGCAAAATATTAAGCCGCATCATCCTGGAGAGGAGGCTAAAGGATGCACCGGATTCAAAACTACGACCGGAACAGGCTGGCTGGCTGACTGGCTGGATTCAGGAAGTACAAATCATGTGCTGACCAAATTGCAACGCTACACTACGCATCATCATAGAACAGAGCATAGAATGGCAATCAGCTCTCTGCCTCAACTTCATCGACTTTGAGAAGGCCTTTGACAGTGTCGACCGAGAGGTAATTTGGAAACTGCTTCAATACTACGGAATACCGCAAACCTTTATCAGCCTCATTCAACAACTATATGAAGACGCATGCCACATGCCAGACAAGTAATTCACAATGGGAGGCTCAGTGATGCTTTTGAAGTGAAGACAAGAAGGAGTGAAACAAGGTTGCCTATTATCACCATGATATTTCTGATTGTGGTGGACTGGATCATGCAACAAACAGTGGGGAGTGAGAAGAGGGGGATACGCTGGACCGAGTAAAAGATCTCAGAAGATTCGAATTTCGCCGATAACTTGAGTCTAATGTCACACAAACTTGAAGATCTACAGGTGAAAACCAACAAGTTGACAGGATAGGTGAGGTGAGGCGGAGCAGCGAAGACGGGACTTCAAGTGAATATAGAGAAGACAGAGGTGATGAAGATACCCAACCAACAATAACAACAAACTTCACTCACCACCAACGGGGAAACTTAAAGGAAGTAACCTTCTTCACCTATCTAGACAGCACTGTTTCAACTACAGGCGGCACAGACGAGGATGTCAACGCCAGTCAGGATAGGAAAGACAGCAAGACAGGCGTTCATTAGCCTGAAACCGGTGTGGAGATCTGCACTCAGCATGAAGAGTGAACGATATCCGGATTTTCAACACCAACGTCAGTCAAGTCAGTGCTTCTATGTGACGGATGAGAGACTTGGCGCGTTACGAAAGGGATTTCCAACAAACTACAGACATTCATCAACAACTGCCTACGCTGGCTCGTTACTGAAGCTTAGATGGCCAGAATAATGAGAATAAGCAACGAGGAGCTCTGGGAACGAACCAACCAAGCACCTATCTCCCAACAAATACCCAGAAAGAAGTGGGGATTGATTGGGCATACACTGAGAAGGCCGGTTGGGGACATCACGCGCCAGGCCCTCCAGTGGAACCTGCATAGGAAGCGACGAGTTGGACGTCCGAGGTGAGGGTGACATGGAGGAGATCATGCGAAGAGGAAATGAGGGCTTCTGGGCTGTCATGGAGTCAGGTTGAAAAGATTTCAGAGAACAGATTTCACTGGAGACGTGCTGCTGAAGCCCTATGTTCCATTAGGAACCCAAAGGACTAATAATAATAAAATAAAATGTTTAGGTCAGGCGAAGGCTACTAGGCAAGACAACGGAATCGACTGATGAGGTTGAAAACCTTAGTTAAGTGAGATGGCGTGGACACATACTATCACATGAGGAGTTTTTGACTGCTTTGTTGGGGTCCTTGAGACGAAAGGAATTATTGGTAGGCGATTCTTGGTTATATGGCTGAAAATCAGTCAGAATGAAGCAGATGTATTCACTCCTTGACATCTTCTAAAGCTTGAATGTTTGCACTAACCTTTGTATTCAAATAATTCTGTCTACTATGATATCAGTCTTGTTCCATCCACATGTGTGTTTTGTATACTATTGTGAAGTGTGGCAACTTGAGCCAATGCAGTTATGTATTAGGTTCTATACTGATTTTATCAGTTGTCAGTTAGTTAAACTTGTTAAGAAGATTAAAAACAACAATAACATAATAAATTGGGCATCTTGTTATGTTTCTGAAAATTACTCACAAAAAATTTCATACAAGTTATACACGACGTTTTATTTCTTCATGGCAAGCTAATTTGCAGTTAACGAAATATACCCATTTATTCATTAGCGAGACCAAGGCATGTATCAGCGAAGAAATATTTCTCTTCAACGACTTTATTATTATCAAGCAGTACAGTCATATTTATACCCCGTAAAGAGATAGATAAATGCACTAAAACGTTGCTCAGTCAATATTACAAAATATATAATCGGTGTAGGTGGTGGTATTTGTTCAAATGGAATAAAACTGGCCTCTTAAAGAAATAATTTCGGAGCTTTATTTGTATAAAAGGTACATGGATGACACTTTTCTTATTTGTGACGAAACATGTCCAGTGGACGAGCTGTTAAGACGCTTCAATGATTGTCACCCGTCCATTAAATTCACTGTCGAAGAAGAGTTAAACTCGACGTTCCACTTTCTAGATGTAATGTTAAAGCGAAGGGATGATGGCTCGATTAAAAGGTTAGTCCATCAAAAACCAACTTGGACCGGTCAGTTCACTAACTTTTATAGTTGTGTACCTCTTGGTTGTAAGAGAAATCTCATTCACTCACTGTGTTCCAGAATCTATGGAATATGTTCGGAAGATACGGTGGTTGCTGATTTCGAAACTCTTAGAATAATACTATCTAATAACGGATACTCTATAATATTTATTGATAAGAATTTAAAGAAACGAACCACTCCCCATCCCAACACAGTCCCTAAGAAAATTTTAACTCTGAATCTAGAATTCGAAGGAGACACCACAGCCGAAGTGCTGAAAAATCGTCTGTCAGGATGTATCAATAGTAGCTTCTATGCTGCTAGACTGAGGTTGATATTCTGCAGCCGCCGTCTGATTCGTCAATGCGTGAAGGATAGGCTTCCACTTATGTCCACTTCTATGTGTATCTACAAGTTCACATGCTGCTGTGGAGCCGACTATATTGGACGTTGTAAGCGGGCCCTCAGAAAAAGTGTTGCTGAACACTACCCGGTTTGGCTTACCAAAAGTGAGCAAAGGAAAACGATTTCATGCATATGTGAACACCTTGTTGAATTGGGTCACTCAGCACCTCGAGATTCATGCCTTAAAATAATTTACAAAGTTAAATTAAACTACTCCAAAGGTTTACGTTTCCACCACTTATGCATAGCTGAAGAATTAGCTATACATGAACAAAAACCGAGACTTTGCATTCAAAAACGTTTTGTGAAACCACTTTCTCTACTTTGGCTTTAACAATTCACTTTGGTTATTTTGTCAATTTTCATTTCACTTTGGTATACTTCCCTTTTCTTATCATGATTATCACCAATTTTCACTTCATTGACAGCACATGTCTCTTATCTCACCACTTGTTATCAATTCGTTCCTCATTCAGTGACCCATTTACTATTTCTTCCATTTGAACAAATACCACCACCTACACCGATTGTATATTTTGTAATATTGACTGAGCAACGTTTTAGTGCATTTATCTATCACTTTACGGGGTATAAATACGACTGTACTGCTTGATAATAATAAAGTCGTTGAAGAGAAATATTTCTTCGCTGATACACGCCTTGTTTTTGGTAACTTGCAGTTACTAATATGTGTGAGTAGATAATAAAAACTGTCTAGTTCGTTGAGAAACTCAGTAATAACTAGAAGACTAATAAGCTAAACTGACGAAACCTAAAGAGGATAAAACATATGTATTTCATGCTAGCGCAAAACACTACTGAAAAAGAATACGAGAATGCCATTTATGGGTAAATCAATCAATCAACTTGACTAACAATTAAATCAAATAACATGATGACAGTAATGATGGGTAGTGACTAGCAGTGGGATTCAAGAGCCGTATTTCGTTCCATTCGGGACTCGTCAGCTGGATGTATGTGCTTATCTGTATTAAATGGTCGTCGAACCTGATTAATTCATATTTACTCAATGCAATGAAATTCAGGGTAAGATGGATGAATGGAAAAGGAAATAATCTTGGAACTGTATCTGTATAGAAGGTACAATGACGATACTATTCTTATTTGTCATCAGATGAGTTGCTCAGACGATTCACTGATTGTCACTTGTCTATCGAATTCACTGTAGAAGAAGCGTTAAACTCAACATCTCACTTCCCAGACGTGATGTTAAATGGAAGAGATGATAACTCTATACAAAGATCAGTCTATCATAAACCAATATGCATTGATCAGTTCATGAACTTCAATTGTCTGGTATCTTTTAGTCGTAAAAAGAAATCTCATTCACTCGCTGTTTTCCAGAACCTATAAAGTCCATTTAGAAGACACAGCGGATGTTGAAAGTAAAAAGCTTAGAACAACACTAGTGAATAGTCGATACCCTAAAAGATTTAATGATACGAAGAGTAAAATGATGAATATGGAATTCAAAAGGGACACCATAGCCGAAGTGCTGAAAAGTCGTCTATCAAAGTGTATTAATAGTATCTTTAATGCTGCTAGGCTTAGATTGGTTTTCTCCAACTGTTACCTGGTTCGATAATGCGAGAAGGATAGGCTGCCATTTATGTCCACATCTGTGTGCATCTACAAATTTACATGCTTCTGTCGAGATGACTATACTGGATTTTGTAAGCTGCGGGCCCTCCGAAAACGCGTTGGAGAACATTCCCTCGTGAGGCATACCAAAGGCGATCGAAGAAATACAAGTTCATCTATGTGTGAACAGCAAGAAGAGTTAAGTCATTCAGCTTCTCGAGATTCATCCTTTAAGGTATATCATACAGTTAAATTGAACTACTCCAAAAGTCCATGTTTCCACCACTTGTGCATAGCTGAAGCATTAGCTATACATGATGTCGTACAAACTCAAATATCTACAGGCGAAAGTAACAAGTTGACAGAAGAGGCGAGGCAGCGAAGGTATACAAGACTTCCTTCAGGTGAAAGTAGGGAAGATAGAGCTGATGAAGATATCCAACCAAAAACCAACAATAAAAAGCATCATTCACCATCAACAGGAGAAATCTAGAGGAAGTTGTCTCTTTCACCTACCACTTAGGCACAGGTCAGGATGTCAAAGCAGCCAGGATTGGAAAGACAGCAAGACTGGCCTTCATTAATTTGAAATAATCAGTTTGAAAATCTACTGCACTGCACTACACTACACTCAGCATAAAGCGTGAACAAGATCCGGATTTTTAAGTCAAGTCAATGCTTCTATGTGATGGTTTTAGAAACTTGGCACCTTATGGAAAGCATTTCCAATAAACTACAAAGATGTATCATCAACAGCTACCTACGCTCAATAGTGAAGATCAAATAGCCAGAATAAATAAACAACAATGAACCAACCAAGAATTCATTGCCCAACAAATATGCAGAAGAAAGTGAATATGGATTGGATTGAGCATGCACTAGGAAGACTATTTAGAGACATCATGCATTATCCAAAAGCCCTTAAATGGAACCTGTATGGGGAACAATTTGTTGGGGGGGGGGGGTATGACAGTGATTTGAAGGATGATATGAATGCTTCTGAACAGTGGTAGAGCCAGGTTAAAGAGACTGTAGAGAAGAGAATGAAATGGTTATGTGTTACTGAAGCCCTATGGACAAATAATAACAACAAGATTTTAAAAGAATAAATAAAATAAAAGATTTACCAATAAAATCAATATATTTTTATGATTAAATTTTATTACCTCTTCTTTAGGCATACGATTATATTCATTTTGTAGGATACGTTTTTCATCTTTTAAACTTTCTATCGTATAATTTAATTCATCATTTCTTTCTTCAATTTGTAATAGACGATTATTTGCACATAATAATTGTTTACGTAATTCATCTGATTTTGTATTATAACCTTCAGGATAATTATCAGCTTTTGATAAATATTCATGTAAACCATCTAAATGAATCGCCCATTTTTTACATAATTGTATCAAATTAAATTCATTATCTCTTATTCTATTCAATTTGATTAATTATCACAGTGTTGTTATTTCAATTATTTTTTTTTTCGAAAAAAAACAAAACAAACACAACAAAAGTGAAATAGAGTAATGATAACTTTAGATATCGTCAACACAATGGAATCAGTTGTTTTGCAATATGATACGTACTTGTTTCAACACAGAATTATATATATATATATATATATATATATATATATATGTATATGCTGGGTTTTTAATTAATCTTATAATAACTAAAATATTTTGTATCTACTTACCAATTATGTAATGATTATCATATTATGGTATTGTGTTGAAGTGTTCTTCATGCCATTTAACATTGACTATTCATATCTATCATATACTGTTATTGTGTAATCATGAGAAGCTACTTAAACCATAGCATTCTAATGATAATCACTCTCCTGTCCACCCCAAGTAAAATATTAAGCCGCATCATCCTAGAGAGGCTTAAAGACGCACTGGATTCAAAACTACGACCAAAACAGGCTGGCTGGCTGACTGGCTGGATTCAGGAAGTACAAATCATGTGCTGACCAAATTGCAACGCTACACCACGCATCATCATAGAACAGAGTATAGAATGGCAGTCAACTCAACTCCACCTCAACTTCATCGACTTTGAGAAGGCCTTTGACAGTGTCGACCGAGAGGTAATTTGGAAACTGCTTCAATACTACGGAATACCGCAAACCTTTATCAGCCTCATTCAACAACTATATGAAGACGCATGCCACATGCCAGCCAAGTAATTCACAATGGGAAGCTCAGCTCAGTGATGCCTTTGAAGTGAAGACAAGAAGGAGTGAAACAAGGTTGCCTACTATCCCCCATGATATTCCTTATTGTGGTCGACTGGATCATGCAGCAAACAGTAGGCAGCGAGAAGAGGGGGATACACTGGACGACGGAAAAGAACCTAGAAGACTTGGATTTCGCCGATGACTTGTGCCTAATGTCACATAAACTTGAAGATCTGCAGGCAAAAACTAACAAGTTGATAGAAGAGGCAGCGAAGACGGGACTTCTGGCGAATATAGAGAAGACAGAAGTGATGAAGATACCGCACCACCACCATCAACAACAACAACAACAAACTCCAATCACTGTCAACGAGAGAAACTTGAAGGAAGTAACCTCCTTCACTTATCTAGGAAGCACTGTTTCAACTACAGGCGGGACGGACGAGGACGTCAAAGTCAGAATCGGAAAAGCAAGACAGGCATTCATTAGCCTGAAACCAGTGTGGAGATCTTCTGCACTCAGCATGTGGAACAAGATAAGGATTTTCAACACCAACGTCAAGCCAGTGCTTCTGTATGGTTCAGAGACTTGGCGCGTCACGAAAGGGATTTCCAATAAACTACAGACATTCATCAACAACTGCTTACGCTCGCTGCTGAAGATCAGATGGCCAGAAAGAATAAGCAACAAGGAACTCTGGGAACGAACCAACCAAGAACCTATCACGCAACAAATATGCAGGAAGAAGTGGAGATGGATTGGCCATGAACTGAGAAGGCCGACTGGGGACATCACGCG